>CM053753.1:100160819-100299865 GCA_028658305.1 Pachyuromys duprasi | reverse complement strand
CTTGTTTTGAAAACTAGCTCTTCTGTTTCCAACAAGGTTGTCTGACTCCTTTGTCAAGATCTTTTTGGAGGAGGTGGGTGGGTGGGTGGGGGAGAGGCTAACAGTGCCACTGCTCAGGCCACTTTATGCACTTCAGAAATATTTTAGAACCATGGAGCTTCTGTTTTTGTGGGCTCTGTCTTGATTAGTCATCACTTTAGTAATTGAAATAGAAATGTAAGAAATGCTCATTAATTCATTTTAAATTAGGAACGGTTCCATTTCACATTCATGTAAATATCTTTACATTTGTGTGGATGAGCAGTTTTGTTCCGTGTGTGTCTAAATCTCTGACTTCTGGTTCACTGGAGGGCATCGGAGTCTCTAGTCTGGTTCTCCTCTTTTTACAGTGTGCTGCTTGGCTCTACTATGTAGGATGCAGCCTCTGCATGGGGCTGGGAAAAGAAGAACAGCAGGTACTCCCTGCAGGTATTGGGGATCTCGGGACCATTCCTGGACTTGCTGCTCATTTATATTAAGAGGTTGGGAAAGTACAAGCTGGTGAAAACCCCCAAGTTTTTGATGTAGCTTACCAGTAGAGAAATGTCTGTGCCATACAGTTCAAATTGTCACAATAATGTGTGAGTTACGGCTGCAGAGCCTAACTGGGGAGAGAGGGCTGGAATCAGGTTAGCATCCCGAGAACAGGGCTATAAGGGTCTGCTGGATGTGGCTATGAAGCCAGCCTGCCTGAGAGGTCTGACAGATTCTTCACATCCTAGTGAACTCAAAAACATCTGACCCACTTCTCACTTATCAACTGAGCCCAGCTGATGTTGGACCACCCACTGACAAGGGCACTGGGTCCATCAGGGAACCAGTTTCCCCTTAGTTTACGTTAGGTACTTTAAAAAATTAAATAAAAAATTCAAATGAGTTATGACTATATCCGCAGAAGGCACACAGAGCTGCTTGAGGTTGCAAATGTAAGCTTTATAGCAGAGTCTCATTCATCATCTCAACTTTAGCTCAGCCTTAGTGAGCTTGGCAATGACTAAACCTTTACATCAAACTAAAATGTTTTTCCACGAGGAAATGTTTTCCTTTTCTTGAGATTGTGGTGGGAATGAGCAGCAGTTAGTTCATTCAGTAATTATTTTTGAAGTGCCTACCCCATGCCAGGCGCTATTCTCAGCACTTGGGATGTGTCGACGAGAAAAACTCCAGAGCTTGTGGAGCGAGTTGTGGTGAAACGGGGGTGTGTGTGGCACAGACTAGATAGTGCAATAGCAAGGGATGTGCTGTATAAGCAAGACTGGGGTGACCAGGTGGGGGGGTGTGTGGCAGCCAACTTCAGACTGCAGGGTTCAGGGTGTGACCTCAAGAGAGGTCAGACTTGGGGCTGAAGGCAGGAGAGAGCTGGCTATTGAATTGTAAGGTGGGAGGCTGCCTTGCAGGGAGCTCAATCTACGTGGCTGCAGTGGGGCTGGTGAGTGGAAGTGGAGATGGTGCAAAGGCGTTGGCATGGCAACTGCAGGAGGGAAGGGAGGTATGCGGCTGTAGAAAATCAGGAACATAGATATTCCTGGCAGAAAGAACTGTAGGAACCATGGCCTGGAAGGAGTGTCTCAGTTCACTCAGAGCCGAAGTGCTGATGCTGGAACCCTTCCTATTGTGCCAGGAAGGCTTATCTGGCAACAGTGTATGGCCCAGTACTAGTGGAAGGAAGCTTGTTATGTTACCTTTGTGCAGCTAGCAAGGGAGGAAGAAGGCCAGGAAGGTGGTACAGGAAGTAATGGAAGGATGCACAGGATGTTCAGGAAGGTGGACGCACATCCCAGGAGGAGCAGACGAAGGGCTGAGGATGACTCGGGACAGATGGACTTAGAGCACTCTCCCATCGGAGTTACCCGAAGCGGTGTTTCGCTTGCCACCTTGTATTGGATTCCCTTTATAGAAACTAGGAATTTCAGTTCCAAGGGTTGTATTGAGAGAAATTGTGAGCCGCTCCCAGTGGGAATCATTAGGGGACGAATGGCTGTTGGAAACTTAGCTGCGGAGCTGCTGCCTTGGGAGGGGAAGAAAAGATAAGAGAGAGCTGGACTCCTATTTCTAGCAAGTTAGTAATGACCATTATCAGCAGTGCCCAATAACTGCTAATTCAGTGTAGATTATGTCCACATTTTCTTATTTGCTGTGCTGTTTTGAGAACGTGAAGATGATTTAAGGGCCTCATTAGCATTTGAAGCTCCCACCCTATCTGCCTGCATGTTTTTCTCTTGAGATCTTGTTTATACCAGATTCCTCAATGCAAGCTCCCTTCCATGTTGCTATAGGAAGCTTGTAGCTATGGCCAGCCCATGCCTTTTATCCCGTGTAAAGGCTAACAAGCAAGGAAGGCCTCAGATGGTGATGACAGCAATTAGAGTTGACATTTTTGTCCTCTAATGTCCAGGGTGCTGAACATGTTTGAGGCACTGTTCCTGGGTTGTTGGAATCCCTTAGCATCTCATGAAGTGCTTCATTAAGTAGACACAGGTGCAGTAGCTGGAGGTATGGGTCTGGGGTAGAAGGCTTGCCTGCCATATGCAGGGCTCCGGATTCCTGGCACTGAAAGGAAACCAAAGTAGGCCTTTGCTGGCCCCATTGTGTATATGAAAAAAGTGAGACCCAGATCAAAATAAATATAGTCTTTTGCCCAGAATTGGTGCCTTCTATACCGAGATTACTAAAGGAAAGTATACTGAGTATGCCTAGGAGCCGGTACTGAGGACTAAAGAGTGTGTATGTGTGTGTGTGTGTGTGTGTGTGTGTGTGTGGTGCATGTGAGAAGGGGGCTTTTATGTTTAGGAATAAGTAGGGGGAAAACATAGGAGGAGCAAGAGTTCTAGTTTAGTTCAACACTCTTCTGAAATTCAGTGAATTCTATACCGTGCACTCAGCTTCTCGATAGGTGTGTTTGAATTAAGCCAGATCCATCAGGGAAATTAAAGTGACCAAGAAAAACAGTTTCTAATTGTGTTCTCCTTATAGCTACAAGTGGCCAGATGATTCTGCTGGTCTCTGAATTGTCCCAGGGCCCTTGCACTTTGTAGCTAATTAGCTTTTCATTTTTTTTAAGATTTATTTATTATTTATACAACATTCTGCCTGTACACCAGATCTTACTGTACATGGTTGTGAGCCACCATGTGGTTGCTGGGAATTGAACTCAGGACCTTTGGATGAACAGTGAGTGTTCTTAACCTCTGAGCCATCTCTCCAGCCCCGCTAATTAGCTTTTCAAAATTGGTTCTGCACATGAGCACAGGGAACTGTTCCTTGGAGTCTTTGTAAGTCCCCTGGGGAAAGACCCAGCGCCTTGCTGCAAGGCATAGTCAGTTCATAGTCTTCATGCTGGTGCTTCTGGTCTTTAATGGAGTGGAAACAGGCTTTGGTTTTGCCTCTTGAAAATTTGGTACAGGAATTTGTGTAAGCATCATTGCCCAGCTCAAGTGGCCCAAAAGTGACCCTTGCCTGGCAGCTGCGGTGTGTGTGCAGCTCTAACTGGATTCTTGGGCATCTAGTAGGGAGGCTTATACACTTATTTTGGGAAACTGCCAATAGCATGGAAACTAGTGAGTGCTCTGAAAATCTGGTTGGGGGGATTTGTCTTGGGACAGAGAGATTGAAGACCATCTCTGTCCTTTGCCTGCGCTCATAATTGGAAATCTCTTCAATGCAGCATTTTTAGTAGGGACAGTTGACTCTGAGCAGAAGTCTCAGCTAGGTTGTATACTATTTGGGAAGTTAGTTTCATGTGGCTGGATCTTTCTGCTTCATTTCATTTCGTCTGCTTTAGTCTTTATCTCTGGTGCTGGGATCCTCACTGAGCAACACTCTTAGATCTCCACAGACCTAAAACTTCCTTCCCTTTCCTCCCTCTTTCTTCCTTTCCTTAGTTCCTTCTTTCCTTCTTTCTTCTTTCATCCTTCCTTCACTCATTCTTCCTTCCTTTTTATTTTCCTCAAGTTTTCATGTATCCATGTGTGGTATGTGTATTTGTGTGTGGACATGTTTTTACATGTATGGATGCAAGTGTGAATCCATATGTGGTATGCATATGTGGGAGTATGAAAGTTTTTGCATATGTGAGTGTTCATTTGTTGTGTATGTGTGTATGTGTGTCTGGAATTACAAATGAGTGTTCCTCCCACTTGGCATCTATGAAGGTTTGTGGTATCAAACTCTGATCCTCATGCCTGCATGGCTAGCACTTTATTTAACCTTAGAGCCATCTTTCCAGCTCTCCTGTGACTTTTGAAATTAAAACTTGGCATTTGCCTAAATAGGCTAGAAGAGACAAGATGCTGAGAAGTTTAGTTAGGTGAGATGGATCTTGCATTTGATACCAAAACCGCAGAGCCTCCAGGTATTACTTCCTGGTGTCAGTCTTTGGGATTGCTTGCTGTTGGGACAATCTTGGAGGTTACTAGGTACTTCTCCATGTGGGAGGAATCATATTTCTCAGTTGTGAAATTGTCTAAAGACTGAGAAAGGCAAGGGGGCCCCTTCCAAAAGATGACCACAAGAACATTTGTGTCTCAGTGAGAAAAAGAGAGAAGCATATTGAATAGTGCCCCTGGCTGCCTTGATTCATCATCTACAGTGCTAGATGACAGGCTTCAGGGTATCTGGGACAGCCCAGGCATCATGACTAAAAAGGGGTTGGAGCAGGGCAGCTGACATCTGTTACCTAATGGGTTGGGTCACACGGGGGATGAGGTGGTATGTCTTGGGCAGATCCAGGCACACTCCCCAGCCATTACACTGAGCCATGTGCTCTGGAAGTACGTGAGCCAAGCTGGGGCCCGAGCGGCTTCCTCCCTGGAACAGTCTCATCTTTACTCAGTGTGGTGGTCACCCCAGAGCTGAACACACACAGCCTGTGCCGTTGCAAGTTTACAGCTTCAGTTGACATGAGCAGATGTTCAGGCATGTCATAGAGGTGAGTGTCCAGAGAGTCCTCAGCACTTGGCTTATGCGGAGACAAGGAGGTCTGTAGATGAGTGAATGGTTTGTGTTCTGGGCTCTGAGAGCTGTCTAGCCAGCTCTTAGCTGTGTCTTCTTTGCAGCTCCTCCAGGTCCTTCCATCATTGGCTTCTAGCTGTTTGCTCTGCAGGTTAAAACTAAATAGATGAGCAACGCGTTAGCTCTTTTTCCAGAGAAAACTAGAGAGACTGTTAAACAAAGTGGGGGAAGGATAGAGTTGATAATGCAGGCAAAGACCCGGTCACACGCTGTCCCACAGCTAAGTCATGGGGCTTCCCTGCTTCACAGTGGGACAGGTTCTTGGCATTGCAAGTTCAAACCTCCCATCTATCACTAACCAGACTTAGGATGTTCTGAGCCCTGGTGTTCACATCTGTTAACAAAGGGGTTGATTTGTAAGTTTCCTTCTAAGGTGTCTGGAATCATCTCCTTTCTTCCTTGTCCTGAAGTAGCTCCTGCGTTGGGCGTTGTCTACGTGGCTTCCCAGAGTGGCTATAGCTCATTCCTTTATGCATGCTATGGTGGTTTGAATGACATTTCCCTCATAGTCTCAGGCATGTTAATACTTTGTTCCCAGTTAATGGTTCTGTCTGGCAGATTTAGGAGGTGTGGTCTTGTTGGAGAAAGTATGTCACTGCAAGACTGGAGCATTAAGGATCATTTCGAGCTGGTTTTGGTAGAGCACACCTTTAATCTCAGCAGTTGGGAGGCAGAGGCAGGCTGATCTCTGAACTCAAGGCCAGCGAGGGCTACACATTGAAACCTTGTCTTGAAAAACAAAACAAACCCAAACAAACGAAAAACCCCACAAAAAAACCAACAAAACAAAACAGAAAGAAAGAAGGACCATTTCAGGTTCATCTCTTGGTTTCCTGCTTGCAGTTTAATGCTCAAACCCTCAGCTTCCGTTTCAGCAGTTGAGTTTGCTACTTGCTGCCACACTTCCTGGACTTGCCAGAATCTTACCTTTCTGGAACCACAAGCCCAAATAAAGCTCTTATTCTGTGCATCGCCTTGGTTCTGTATCACAGCAATGGGAAAAAAGCAATGAGTATACAGACTCAGCCTCTTTCTGAGGACTGAGACCCATGAAAATCAAATTTAAGAAATTCACAGATTCTTTGTCCTCCATGGCTTTTGGCTATTGAAAATTGTCATTCCCTTATTGTCTTACATCTACAGGGACACAGATGTCCCTGCCGGAGAGAATGTGGGTTGAAAATAGTGCTTTTTGTTTGTGTAGTGGAATTTTTTTTTTTTTTTTACTAACTCAATATGGGTTCTTTGTGACCATCAAAGAACAGCCGAGGAACATAAAACACCGTAATAGGCCAGCAGGCCTAGGGTGTGTTGGTCTGTTTTTGACTGTTAAAATGAAATGCCCTCGGCTGGTTAATTTGTAAAGAAAAGACATCTATTTAGCTTAGTCTGTGAGGTCCAAGAGCTTGGTTCCAGCATCTGCTGGCTTTGTTGAGCGTCACAGTGTGAGTCGATCTGAGAGGAAGAGATTGCATGGTGAGGGAGGGAGTCATAGAGATTGAAGGGACCAGGACCTCTTTTCTAGCAACTTACTCTTGCAGGAATCACTTCAAAAGACCAGGCTTAGTGTTTCCCAAGGGTAAGATCCCCAGTGACCTTAATAACTCCACAAGGCCCCACCGTTTTGTTTGTTTGTTTCCTGTGGAGGAACTCCAGCTCTTAAGGGTTTCACAGCTCCTACGGTTGCTGTACCAGGGACCAGGCTTCCAACTTCAAACCCTTGGACAGCAATCCACACTAAACTATAGCACAGTGGGTTGATCAGAGCCGTGTCTGTGATTTCTTTGTCTCCCATAAGTCCTTGTTACTCCCAGGGATCTAAACTCCATTTGGAATGGAGTTGATGCTTGGTAGCTGCTTATCTATGGTTGCCACCTCTGATCCACCCTTTCCTGCACTTCTTGTCATTATTCTCCTGTTATTAGAATAGTGAACTATGAACCACTGTCTCAGGCTGACTGAGACAGAGACATAACACACCCGTTTGGGCCAGGTGTGACTCAGTCTGTCCCACTGCCTCCCAGCAAAGATTTAAATTCAAAGTATTAATTTTTATGACATTTCAGAGTATCCGTTTAATTTTTATGTTTCAACCGCCATTAGTTATTTGAGAGACTAAGGGCCCTCCAAATGGCCAAATTACCAGTTGGTATACTGCTTTGCCTTTTCCTCTGTCATACTCAGGGTCCTATTGTCCTCCTTTGAGAAAAGTCAGTCTTTACCATCCTTCAGGCTCGCAAGCCAGCCTGTCCCACACTGTTGTCACCATCTTCCCTCGATTACTACCATCATTTAATTATGTTTATGGAAATCCCTGTGGCACTTCAGAGCAATTGAGGAGATTCCGATTTAAGAACGTACCCCTGTGACCAGGAAACATTTGGCTACAGAACAGGGTCAGCTCTGGAAGCTTCAAGCACCTCTCCACTGGGAGCTGATCCTCCAGCATCTTGGCAGTTGCCCGGCTCTGTCACTCGGCCCAAGGCAGTGAGTTGCCTCTGAAAGGGCAAAGTAACTGGATCCCACAGACTGACTTAGCACAATGCAGAGTGAGGGGCTGTTTTCTGAAGCCAGGCTCATTAGGGCATGAGGACACTTGCCTGCTCTTGGGGTATGGGGACCTTGCTGGGTAAGTGGGTGTGCTAGCAATCTATTTAGTCACCCTATTATAAAAGAGACTCACACGCAGCCCTTTTATTCTACGTTATTTTTAAGTATCAGCTGTAAAGATCTAGTTATGCATTGTAACCCCAACCCCTGGAACAGCTAATTCTCCCTGCTGAATTTCCCAGAGTTCAAGGCCGGCTGAGGTGGCTGAGGGCTCAGAGCTCCCTCAGCATGGTTGTGCTAGAATCTCAATAGCTGGCTTGCCAATTAGCTAATTAAGTCAGATAAATGATAAGCTCTTTGAAGTGTTCCCTGTGCCTTTTATACTTCTTGAACATTCTGAGTCATTAGGCTGCATGGCGGGTGGTTGGTTGAAGGTTTGATTCCCTGAGCCTCTCTGGAGTGCACAGGCGTGAGGAGGGACGGTCAGTCAGCATCGGAGCTGGGTGGGCGGTCTGCGCTGCAGAGCCCCAGGCAGGACCAGGTACTCCCAGGTTCCTCCAGCGCGTGATGCATGTCTGCTTCTGTCTCCCTTTCTGTCTGCAAGGATGTTAACACCGGCGAAGGCAGCGAGTTTGCAGACAGTGGGATCGAAGGGGCCACCACCGACACGGACCTCCTGTCCAGGCGATCTAATGCCACCAACTCCAGCTACTCGCCCCCCACCGGCCGAGCCTTCGTGGGCAGTGACAGCGGGAGCAGTTCCACCGGGGATGCCGCACGCCAGGGGGTGTACGAGAATTTCAGGCGGGAACTGGAGATGAGCACCACCAATAGCGAGAGCCTGGAGGAGGCTGGCTCTGCGCACAGCGATGAGCAGAGCAGCGGAACCCTCAGCTCCCCAGGCCAGTCGGATATCCTGCTGACGGCTGCGCAGGGAACCGTGCGGAAGGCTGGCGCGCTGGCAGTCAAGAACTTCCTGGTGCACAAGAAGAATAAGAAGGTGGAATCGGCTACTCGGAGGAAGTGGAAGCATTACTGGGTGTCCCTGAAAGGTAAGGGAGGCCAGCCCAGTTGCATGCTGGGAGTTCCAATGGGTGCATTCCACAGGTACTCACGTAATGGACTGTTATGCAATATTTCATGGTTGTATATTTAAAACACAGTCTGTTGTGGCAGAAACAGAGCATTAGCCGCACATTTCTTTGAAGGTCACATCCTGGGGTAAGGATAAGGGCCATCACTGAAGAACCGAAAGATCTGGTTTGGGGTTTGATTTTCTTTTTCTGACTCTGTTTTCAATACTGGGAACTGGACCCTGGACCCTGGCACGTGTTGCATGTTACATAAGCACCCTATCCCTGTGTCACACCCCATAGCTCTTTGTACTTTTATATTTGTTTTTTAGGTACCAAATTGCCCAGGCTGGACTTGGCCTTGTAATCATCCTGCCTCAGCCTCAGGGGTAGCCACCAAACCTGGCTCATTAATACAGTTTTAAGTATATGATATGCTATTGTTGACTCTATGTACAACATTGTAGGCAGGCCTGTAGAGCTTATTCATCTGCCTGAATTGAATGTGTCTTATTCAGTAACTCTCTTGGCATGTTAGCCACCCCTGCAAATGCTCTTTCACTGTTTTCTTTGCTTCATGGTTGTCTTGGTTTCATTTCTGTTGTTGTGATAAAATATTCCAATCAGAAGCGTTACAGGGGAAGGAAGAGTTTATTTGGCTTACAATCCATCATTTTGGGGAAGTCAAGGCAGGAATCCAAGCAGCTCATCACATCACATCCACAGTAAAAATCAGAGAGTAATGAATGCACCCATCATGCCTGCTTTTGTGTGTTCTCAGGTAGCTCTCCTCAGCCTACACAGTTCATGACCTTCTGCCTAGGGACTAGTGTTGCCCACAGTGGGAAGGGTCTTCCTACATCAGTTAACAATCAAGACAGCATTCCCTAGACATGCTCATAGACCAATTTAATAAAGACAATTACTCAACTGAGACTCTTTTCCCAGGTGATTTCAAGTTGTGGCAAGTTGACATTTTAAAGCCACCAATACAATAGTTCAGTGAGGGGAACTTTTCATATCCAGTTTTCTCATAGATTCTGGTTCTGGTGGACAGTTTTGAAGCATGAATTCCCCTCCAAAATTTTGTTTTCTTTTGTTCAAGATTATGTCTCACACAGTGACTATTGTAGAGGGAAGAATCCTTAACTTTTCTCCAATGAAATGGCTCATGGTTTGAGGAATCTTTAGTTTTTTAAGTGGTAGAATTTCACTGATTTTACAGGCTTCAATCTGATGCAAATGGCATGTCTAAATCATCATTTGTTTCTTGAGAAGCCACTGTTTTATAGTCCAGCTATGTGTAGTGGAATACTTTTGGCCATGCACACAGATGATGTGGGTATCACCATGCTTGCTTCTCAAAACAGCGCTGACATGTTTCTGCCTTATTGCCATTTGGCATCCTTTCCTGAAGGGGGCTGTGTGTCTACCCAGCCCTGCATGGCCCGGAGTTTTGTAATATATTTGTGAGTACCATGTTAGAGAAAGAAAAACATTTAAGTACTTTTAGAGGGTTTTTTGTTGTTGTTTTGTTTTGTTTTTTGTTTTTTGTTTTTCAAAGCTAGGTTTGAGATTGAGGTAGGGGGTGGGGTTCAAGTGAGAAACACACAGGAGGAAGAAGCCAGAGCTGATCAAGTAATGGTATAGAAGCCAGATCATTTGACATTAGCTTTGGAGGTTTCTGTTGGGGCATCTGAGCATAGAGGCCTGGACCTGTGCAGAGCTCTGCCCAGTGAGGCTAGTGCATGCCTGAGTAGTGAGAGTGTGCAGGTCGCCCCGAAGGACAATCAGAACATGGGTGGCCCCCGTTACTGGTGGCGCTGTCTTTTTTTGTTTCTTTGTCTTGGTCTTGCTTTGATGTGAAAGCTGAAATTTGATGTTTGCTGAAATAGGAACCTGTGTGCCTGGTTAGGCTATAGGTTCTGCTGTGCATCACCGATACCCATAATGACAACAGCAAAGCAAGACAGATACCCCCTAAAGCTTGGTAACTGTTTCCTATGAAGTCACCAGAGGCCCAGGCTGTCTGTTTTGTTGCTCATGTTATTGTTTATGTGGTATAGGATCGTGCTTATAAAACACAGATGTTTATCCTGTAGGGATACTTTGGAAAACCATTATTGGCCTTTCTCACTCACCACCTGCCTTAGCCTCATTTGGAGAAGTGCTGTGGGGTTGCTTTGGAGGCCCCTGTCACGCCAGCTGTTCTGCTATGATGGGATGAGCTGGAGAGGAAATAATCACCTCCTTCCCACCCCCAGCTCATAGGTACACATTCCTGTTCCTCTAGTACCACTTCTGTTGGGTGGCTATTCCTGGGGAGACGTGAACAAACATCTGTTCGACCCAGTAGGAAATTGGCAACAGACCAAAGTAAGGATATCACCAAAGCCTAACTTGAAGTGTTTAAATAAATTTGATGAGTTTATTGGGGTCATTTACCAGGCTATGGGCGAAGGGTTACTCAAAGACAGATGGTTTACCAACAGCCAACCTCAGCATGAATGTCAGCTCATGAAAGCCCACACGCTGGCACAGCTTGGAGGGAGTTCAGCTGGTAGGAAAGGATCTCTCCCTGTAGCTTAGTTGCCCTGGGCCTCTTCAGGCAGCTGAGCCGGTCTCTGCTTCTTCAGGCAACCCTGCCTGCCTGAGAGTCTCGGTGTTTGTTGTTTGCTGCTTATGAGTTTGGGGAGGAAAGGACCTAGTGCATCTGGTCAGTTTCAGGGACTTCCTTAAGGTTTGAGTTATTTACTTGCTGAGTTTCAAGGAGATTCCTAGCAGGATGAATGTTTCATCACCCCTCAAGAACAAGCTTCCCTGAAAGATGCAGTAATTTTTCCCCTTGGAGGAAAGTACCATCCAGTACACATTCACATTATTCACATTATTAGTCACTGCTGAATACTTAAAAGCCTGACATGAAGGCCACCTATATCCCAGTTGGCTATGGTGCCCTTCTATGTGGTGTTTCCTACTTAATGACTCATGAAGTTCAGAGACTAGTCCTCATATTAGCATGCCTGGACTGCCATAACGCAGGACCACCACTGCATGTCCTGAACCACAGACCTTTCTCCTCTTGCAGCCAGAAGTCTGAAGTCGTGTTGGCTAGGTTGGTTTCCTTTGAAGTCTTGTGCCTTGATGTGGATGCCACTGTCTTCCTTGGGTCTCAGCACGTGCTCTTCTCTCTATAATGGCTGTGTTCAGTGTCCATCAGATTAAGGGACACTCATATAACAACCCTTTACTTTAACTGCCTCTTTAAAGGTTGTGACTACAAGTATCCCATTTCTGATGTATGGGGTTTAGGACTCAGTGTGGAGATGTGGGAAGGGGGGTGATTTACCTGCGAGAAGGGCCTAGATTCGTGGATTAACAAAGCAGCCTGGTCTCTTCTTATTCTGCATTTGAGAATATCCTTTCTTGGTACAGAATAAAATAATGAGATGACTCATTTTACTTTGGCCATAGCAGAAGCAACTCTTTTGTTTTTGCCTTTTCCTTAAAGAATAAGTGGCACAGGCGGCCATAGTGTGGGCATTGAGGAGCCCATGAGAGAAGGGAGCTGTCACACTGACCAAGTGACCAAGATTTGGGTGACACAGCCTGACAGGAGTCACCAAGCCCTTTGCCGTTGAATCCCGACAGGTTCCTGTTTTCTGTTGACAAACTCAGAGCTTCGCTCTTTCCACTGCTGATGTCTCCTTAGCAGCCCTTGGCTACAGGTGAGGGGAGCACCTCACCTGGGAACTCTGGGATTGAAGAAAATATTTCCCTCTGGAGTGATGCTGTCAACAGCTTAATAACCTAAAGGTCAAGTTCAAGCCACAATCAAGACAAAGACATATCAAACTGTGTGGTTCTTGATTTTGATTCTTCGTGTTAGTCTTAAAAGTGAAACAAATTGAAAATGAATAATTTCAACCACCAGCTATTACAGATAACTCTAAACCAATGTTGAGAGACTGTGGAAGTATTTGGAAGAGCACACCTGTGGTTAGGAACAGATGTTAAAACTCTATAGATCCTTCATTTCAGACTACTCAGAGAGATTGTTTAAAGCTGCATTTCCTAACAGTGGCGCTATTGACATTTTCCAGAGAGTCCTTTGTAGTGGGGGCTGTCCAATACAGTGTAAAATGAATGTGAGTGGATCAGCTTTTCATATTATAGCAGAGTACCTGTGATGTCCAATTACAAATAGAAGAAGGTTGCTCTGGCTCCCAGTTTCTGGGATTTTAGCTTGTGATGGGTTGGGCCTGTGGGAAGAGTGTGTGGCAGAGCTTACTCATTCATTAGTGGCCAGAGAGGAAGGAGAAAGGGCTGGCACCTGACTGCCCTTCAAGAGTATAAAGGCCTCCTGCTAGGTTCCACTTCACCTTCCAAAAACATTATTTTCTGGACCAAGTCTGCACTGCATGAGCCTTGGGATTCCGAAGTAAAGGACGCAGTGTCACACTGCAGAGTGGGCACCAAGGTAGGGCAACCAGAAATGTAGACAGTGTCTCTCTTTATGGTGGTCTGGGAGCTCACTGTGTAGACCAGGCTGGCCCTCAACTCACAGAGAACCTCTTGCCTCTACTGCAGAGTGCTGGTATTTAAAGGCATGCCCCATCATGCCCAGCACCATGAGAACTTTTTGTTTAGAGAGGAATAGTGTCCTCTTTCCATTTTTATCTATTTTTCTCTTTAATGTGTGAGCCACTTTAATGCTTGCAATTGGGAGATGATCTCCCTCTTTGGATTTTCCTCAGAAACCTTGAAGTCTTTAGAATCCCAAGGACTATGAAAAAAAAAAAAAGAATTGAGACAGGAGAACCGATAACGTTTTCAATTTATTGAATTTCAATAAATTTCAATTTATGTATGTATGTTTTGGATAATATATACGTGAGTGGTTTAATTGTACTTAATGGCAGAGTCCTATCAAAATTGGCATTTTTCTAATATTTAATGGCATAGAAGATGCTTAAGGAATTAAGTATAAAGAAGACTTCAAAATGATATATAGTATTATCCCCCTTCTTACTATTTTGAATATATTTGGGCACAGTGCTTGTGTGGCAGAGGACTACTTTATGGAATCGCTTCTTTCCTTGCATCTTTATGTGTGTTTTTGAACTTAGGTAACATATTTAACTTTCTGAGCCACTTTACTGGCCTCTTTAAAAACATTTATGTGAGCGGGTGTGTGGGCACATGTGGTGTTCATGTGTGTGTGTGTGCATGATGTGTGAATAACACAAATTGGCTGTGCTTGAGACAGTGCCTTCAACAGTTGTTACATGATGGTGTGAAATGGTATAGGGAGGGGAAACTGCCTTTTAACTAGTATGACTTTTCCGTTTTAACCAGTGTGACTTTTTCATAGAGCTGCTTCTTTGTACATCCCACGTTCCTGGTTTTCCTTTACAGATTCCTGTTGCAACCAAGTGCATTGTGCTTTCAAGGGCTTTGCAATTCCTATAAAGTTTTATCTTTACTGGGATTAAGGAGATGTGTGCAATGGAAAAATATCTTGTGTAGAAGTCGTAGATGGGCTCTCTAGTTGCCCAGAGTTGCGGGCCAGGTGAGAATGTGTGAGGCTCAAAGACTTGGTCTTATAGTGAGCCTCTAGTTCTGGCAGTGATCGCAATGCTGCTTCTGTCTCATCGTTTCGGCACAACTAAGGATGGGCCAAGGTTCTGACCTAAGACGTTGAGTGCCACACACTTTGTGTTTCAGGACATAGTTTTACTCCAGAAGAAAGATTATGGATCACTTCTAAGGCCATAAACTTATCTCTTCTTACCCTGGAAACCCCCAAGTCTGATATTATTATTTTCACCAAAGGTACATTTCTTAGAATTTCTGGGTGCATGTCACAGGACACCGCTTGGGAGTGAGCTCCAAGGGAAGTAAGTGTCTGTCTTCGTGCCCTGATAGTGCTAACCTGGGGGAATACATAGAGCTGTGTGTATGGTTACCACTGGGCTTGGGTACCCCAAAAGTCTGTTCTATTTGAGGGCAAAGGCAGGAGTTCCTGGCTGGCTTGCAACTCTCAATGTAAACCAGACTAGCCTCAAACTGACAGAGATCCACATGTCTCTACCTCCTGAGTGCTAAGGTTATTGATGTGTGTCAGGACATGCACTCACAAGGATGTTCACAACTAGACATTGTGACACAGAGAGTAGGACTCTAACCACTTGAAGGCATGCACGAAGGACCCCTCTTGTTGCTTCAGAAGTTGTAACTCAAGATCTTTACTTTTCCGTAGACCTGATTGCAAGCACCGCCTTGCTTTCTCCACCTCTTGGGTTCCCCCACACTTTAAGGTTCAACCCTTTCCTGATGACTAGTGTCCTTGTCATCCATTGACCAAGCACACAGACTACTCACGTGGACCCCTGTTTCTGTTTCCTCAGGCTGCACACTCTTTTTCTACGAGAGTGATGGAAGGTCTGGGATAGACCACAACAGTGTCCCCAAGCACGCTGTCTGGGTGGAGAACAGCATCGTGCAGGCTGTGCCTGAGCACCCCAAGAAGGACTTTGTCTTCTGCCTCAGCAACTCCCTGGGTGATGCCTTCCTCTTCCAGGTTTGTGGGGACCTCCATTACACAGGGAGCTCTCCTGTCTTGCCCAAGTACCCTGCCCTCACCTTTAAAAGTAATGGAGAGATTCTTCATGATAGAGACAAATGTGGTAAATGACAAATACGTTCCCCTAACGAATTGCAAAAATGAGAGCCCTGTGCAGAGAGTTTGAATCTGAGGTCCAAGAAAAGTGTGCGCTGGGTGCTGTGTTTGATGTGAGCTGACAGGTTTTGTGGTGTGGCTTCAGTAGCATTCAGTAGCACTCAGAATAGGATCATGAGCTCCATAACTTCGGTGTGATTTGAGCTGTCAAATTTCTTATCATAATGTGTTCCCTGCTAATATTAATCATAAGGTAAAATAATTACAGCCCAGAAAGGACTGGTTGTCCCTAAATAGTCTCTCTCAGCTTACCAGAACTTTTCTATCTTGCATTCTTGAAATCTTGACTATTGTTTCACAGAAATACTTCTTTGCGTCAAGATTAACATTTCCTTTTATAGTGAATCCTTTGAGTTTGCAAGAACTTTTTGTGCTTTTCATGAGGAAGGCATCCCTCATTTAGTCCCTGGATATGATGGAGGACCATAGAATACACGCAACAGATGCTCCTCCATTCAGTGAGCTGCCATGAAGTGAATATGCAGTCAACTCCCAGGACAAAACCAGGAGTTTTAGGCACTCTGTAGCTACCTGACACCCACAGGTACACGCCAGTGTGCTTGTCAAAGAGAACGAATATGCCTTTTATCATCTATGCCAACACACTTGCTTATCTGAGAGTGACATGGTTCCTTACTTATCTATCTACTTAAAGTTTTGCAGTTTGGTGAGGGGGAATCATGTGGATACTGGTAGTGGCAACTCAGTTTTGCATTTGTTTCTTTGTATGTGGGAATTAAGAGAAGGGTCTGGAGGTCAGAGGACAATGTAACAGAAGTGAGTTCACTTCTTCCACTGTGTGGGTTCTGGGGCTCAAACTCAGGTTAGTGTGGTTGGTGGCAAATACCTTTACTTCTAAAGCCATCTTGCCAGTCCTTCATTGGTGAGGGATAGTTTTTCTGGGTATAATATTCTTACTTGACAGCCCTATTGCCAAGCATTGAAAAAGGCTAATGTACTGCCTCCATAGCTTCTGGGAGGGCTTCTCTGTCATCTTCCAGCTGTCCCCCTTTTGTGATGAGGTACATTTCTCCTGTCACTCTAATGACTTTGTTGTTATGTAGCTTATAATGTGATGTGGAATCAGTCACTGAATTTATTCTGCTCAAAATGCATTGTATGTCCACATGTCTGTGTGCATGCATGTGTGTGTGCTTTACTTCTTGATCTACGGGCAGTAGGGAGAGATGGAGATACTGGGACCGACTTGGGCCTTGACCGTTCCAAAGTAAAACACCTCCTAATCTTTTACAAATAGCTCATTAACTGGGGACTAAGCATGCAGACATGAGGCTGTGGGGCTATTTTCATTCAAACCACCCCAGGCAGCAAGCACACTTAACCTCTGAGCTGTCAGCCCAGCAACTTATCTGAGATTCCCTAAGGAGAATGTTGATTTCTTCTCTGTTTTTATTATGACCGAGCAGTTTTGAAAGATTCACTATAAAAGGCCTTGTTAACTTGGAAGCAAGGAAACATTTTCTAAATCAACGATCAAGGGTCTGGGGATGAGTCTCAGTTGGTAGTGTGTGTGCAGAGTGTGAAAGAAGTCCTGAGTTCAATCTCTTGCACTGTTACATATGCACACACATACGCGCGCACACATACGGGTAAGATGACGCAACAGTCTAACTTTAATATTGATGTCACACTTTGTTTCCTTGGAAGTGCTGTCCTGTGAGCTGATTTAAAGTCTTATCAGTGTCTTGAAAGTGCTCCGGGGGAGGGAGGGCTTGGTGACTGTTGTAATTTATTGATTGGATTGTTCACCCCATTTGTGAAGCTGATGCTCAGAAAGGCAGGAGCAGCCGCCAGGGTGCACAGTGAGTATCAGGGTGACACTAACTCAAGCTCCTTGTTCCCCACATACTCTCGTTGTCCCGGTGTTTGCCATCTGTTCCACCAGTGTCACCGCTCATCCTTAGAATGGTGTGGACGGAAGCAGTGGTGGGAGTAAGTGGCTTCCTTCCCTGGGCCTAGCAGTAAGCCACCCCTTGGGAACTCATGTCAGTGGTAGCCTGGTTTGGGTCATTCTTGCCTTATCACACATATAAGATGATAACCTGACTGACAGCAAGGCCTGTTCTTGTCCTTCCTCAGCTCTGCACAAAGAACTAAGAGGACTTACGTGGCCATAAAATTGCTAATGGAATAACCCAATAAGTCACATTGTAGAAAATGCTTTCTGTAGCAACATAAGACTGTTCATGGAAACCTCTGTCTTCTTGTTATGGGGAATTTTTATGCTACTTACGTAGGATAAAGGACAAAAATGGACCTTTTCAGAGGAAATTACTGTTGTTTGGGATCCATGACGGCATTTTCTGCTGTCTACTTACTGTAATCCACATAACTCCAGAGGGGCCAAATTTGAAAGAAACCCATGTGTGCAGGGGTGAGGTTAAAGCAAGGGAGATCAGCCATGATTATGGAAATAATTTGTAGGTTATTTCAGCCCCAGGGCTCAATTCACTACACAGTGTTTCCAGAGCCTGCATGCTGTTGATTCGACCCTGCTGCCCAGATACCCACACGTGCACCCTGGAGAAGAGATTCATGTTACCCCCAGAAACAGAAAAGGGGTTTTGTGTGATGAGTGAGGGCAGGAATGAAGAAGGTTGGAGCAGCCGATATAGAAGTTTTATGCTGTTTGCAGAGTGTGGCTGTATCTCCTGCCTCGGAACTATTCTAATTAGAGCCCTTTTCTCCTACTTGATGTCAGAGACAGCACCCCCACTTACAAAGTCCATTTTCCTCCCTGGCGTTCATTCATCTGCTCCTAGAGGATGCCACCATTCCTGACAACTCAGCCAGTTGCAGGAAACATCATCTCAACGTTTGTTTCAAATTCCTGTACCAAGTAAGAGAGACAGATGCTTGATTGAGTAGAAGATCACTTCTGCTGTTGGATATTAAAGGGGTGAAAGAAAGACGGACGTTAGAGAAGATTGCCCTTTAATGGAATGATTTTCACTAGGCTACTTCCTGTATATTTTTTAAAAACTCATAGAATGAAATGCTACTTTGTGCTTATTAAAAGAAGACTTGAAAAGATGGTGCCTGTACCATTCCCTTGAGTCGCAGGTTTAATGGGGTAACCTGGTTGAGTGTCAGACTGTAAATTCTCAGTCAGCATCATAAACATCTTGATTTTGGTAAAAACAGTAAGAGGGAAGTCCCTGTGCTCTTCCTAACCATCTTATTATACAGTCGAACATGGCTTCGCTGGGAATAAGGACAGGTTTTGGGTTTCATCAGGCTCTGGGCATCCTTCTTCCAGGTGTCAGACTTTGGGAAGGTCACAGAGGTCACAGACAAAGATCCAGGACAAGTGTAGCAGATTAGGGGACAACATGAAAGGCATTGAGCAGACTCTATAGAAAAGACAGTAGAGGGGGCCCTTGCAGAGACTGACCTGCAGACTGATCTGCAGTGGCCTGCCTGTAGGTCAGCCTGCCTGCTGGCCTCCCCTTGCTCCATGCCTGGGGAGTTTTGGAGGGTTCTCTGCTATGCCAATGACTCATGCTGTTTTCCTGTTTGGTTATTAATCATAGCGTCTGGCCAGGTCTTCAGGTAGTGGCCACCTCTCCTCTTTGGGCTGTCTGTACAAGGCTCTTGAACCATCCTTGTTATCTGTAGACTTGTGCTTCCTGTCTTTCTGTGCAGCCTGCACTGAGGATCTTGCCATATCCATTTTCCTCTCCCACACCACTTCAAATCATGCTATCGGTTCATTCTGAGTTTGTGGTATCTCAACTCTTATCCCACAATTCTTTCCCATTTATTTGGTAGACTTTTCCCCTAAGCCCAAACACAACTCTTTTAAATGTCTTTGTGGGTTTTTCCTTTGAAGTGAGTTTGTTGATAACATGACAGATCCGTATGCCACCCTCCTTCATTATCCAGGTAGGACAAGCTACATCTAAGATCTTTCTTCTCTCTGGCCATTCATGTGCTGATTTGCTCTAGAATAAGTCCTGATTCCCCAACACTGAAGACTCCATCCCTGCTCCCAGGCTGCACGTTAGAAACAGTTCTGGTGGCAGCATATTCAACTTCAGCATCTGCTAGGGAGTGAAAGGGAAAATGGTGTGTACAAAAAGGGGTGAGCTGGGCCATGTAATTCCGTTATTTGATAACCTGCTCCTGTGTTAGGGAATCTGATTCCAGGAGAGTGGGAATTTACTCACACAGCAAGGACATTAATGCATTCAGGAGGGCTCTGCCCATGACCCTGGTTACCTCCACTAGTTACTTTGAATACCAGTTTCAATGTGAGGTTGTGCAGGGAATCATATTCAAGCCATAGAAGCATGGGGCCTTCTGAGGCTGGGGTAGAACTTCCCGGATGGAGAGTATATCACAGGGGCAGAAATCAGTGACATGGCATGCCCTTCTGTTAACATGTCAGTTTCCTGAGACCCAACACAGGCTACTTACAAGGAAGAAAAGGGGGGTGCCAGGGTTGGACTTCTGACAAGGGTGGCACACCTTCTTTATTTCTACCTCCTTGCTCTGTTTTCACTGTGTGTTAACAGGTGCTGGTGCTGTTTCCCAGCTTCAGGTCCTCTGGCTTTTCTGAGGATGCCGTAGGTTTAGGGGATGCTTCAGAGTCTCTGTTCTTGCTCCTTTCCTCTCTGGCTTGCATCCATTGCCTGGTGGTCTAAGGCTCTGCTCATACATAATAAGGAGACATCTCTCCTGCCTGGCCATCATCTGCTTCTGGTGGCTCCCCTCATGGCTTAGTCGGTCACTATTCTTGGGTCCTCACGTTTATTTCCAGCCAGTAGTCCTGTGCTTTCCATTCACAGGGCTGGCATCTGTGAATATCCTTGTCTGCAGCCAGCAGCTTCTGCCTCAGCTGCACCTGGCTCCTGTACTCACGTCCCCTTATGTAAAAGTGCTGGGGACAGGAAGAGAGCAAGTGTGTGTATACCAGTATGACTCCAGTGGGAGAGGGGAACCTCCAAGTTAAGTTCCCTTTATAGATATTAAAAATGCACACTTAATTAAGGCTTATATTAATAAAACTCTTAGATAGGATGAATATGACCAAGGTGAAATATGAATATGATGAAAGGTTTTCGAAGAATTCACACAGGGCTCTCATTTTATCTTCTCTTAAAGATGGACACTTCGGTTCCTTTTCTTTTTGTTCTTTTAAAATTATAGATAGAAGTTTAATGTTTTGTAGAATTATCCCTGTGTTTCTATCCACTCAACTTATCCAAAATTTTAGTTCTCCAGGTATGGCATTTGTTTGCCAAGATTTCATCTCACCAGTTTAAAATGAGCCTGCCTTGCCTGCCACTCGCGTAAACCATTGTTATCTGAAATCACTGAGGGGCCTCCATGCATTGGATAATTTGAAGCTAGATCTATTTAAATACATAATGAAGCCCTGAGCTTCATCATATCTCTGTGCACAGAGGGGCTCTTATGCAAATACAGCTTTTCTTCTTCTTCTTCTTCTTTTTTTTTTTTGCTGATTATCTGTTGGCAAGAACTTCTCTTTTTCCCTTCGCTGAACTTCATGTAGTATTTATAGCATGCACAGAAGGCAGCAGAAGGATCACAGCACCTCTTTCTACCTGTCCACTGTCATTTGTATGATGTAGGGGATGGCTGTAAGGGGGTGGCAGGGATGGGCAGGGGTGGGTGGTCTCTCAGTGCCAGAATGTAGTCTGTGGAGAGGCCGCCCTGGACCCACTGCACTAAGTCAGCAGTCTGCTGTGGTCACCTCAGAGCTTTTGAGCCTGCGAACTGAGGGCATGTCTCAAGCCTTCTCTCCACAGAAATAACTGTGGAAAGCGGTCAGCACACAGGTTTTCTACCCCCTCATCAGCACAGGGCTCCCCTGTGTTCCACAGCTCATTTAGTGAATTGTTCTGCTCAGAAATGGATTCGGCTTAATGACAGAGAATGGCAGGGGCTGCTGTTTTATTTAGACAGGACAGCAGGAGTAAAAATTGTCACTAATGGAAATGCCTTCAGCCCCTGACAGGGTTTTAGAGGGAGATGGCTGAGACGTGCTTAGTGGTTAAAGGGGCTGATGGCTAAAGGTTTTATAAACCTGTCATCACATGTTTCTCTAGCTCTGGAGGACCGACATTTTCCTCTTCCTTTGATTGATTGTATTTTATTTATTTATTCTCATGTATGTGCTAGGGCGTTTGTATGTGTGTTTAGGCCAACGGACAGCCAAGAGCTCTCCATATTTTTTGAGACAGGGTCTTTTATTGGCCTGAGTTCTCTGATTAGGCTAGGCCCAAGGGGCCATCATGCCTCGGGTTTTCCTGTGTTCCTCTCCAAGCCTGGGGTTATAAGCGTGCACCTCCTCCCCCACGCACACTCATCTCTGTACAAGGGTGCTGGGGCTCAAACTCAGCTCCTCATGCTTGCATGCAAGCACTTGGCCAGCTATGCTCCTGCCTGGTTCCCCCTCTTGTTTCTGAATGAATTTTTTCTCTCTCTTTTTTTAAGTTATCATATAATACACATCAAAGAATCCCATCTTTACCATTTGTGTAGGTGCCCAGTCCAGTATTGTGGCACGCATTCACACGCCACAGCACATTGCTTCTGTCTGCTTCCAGAACAATTTCTCTTCTTAGCACACTAAAATTCTGTACCTACCACATAACTCTCTATTGGTCCCAGGTCCACCCCAGCCTGTGGCTTCACCATCTGCCAGTCTTTAACTTCAATGGACATGGATGATGTTTAACTTCAATGGACATCAACTCCACTTATTTCTTTGATTGTCTGTGTGCTGAGAATCAAACCCAGAGCCCTGACAGTGCTGGGTAAGCACCATGGAAGCTACCATGTCCCCTTGATTTCTACTTGAAAGATAGACAGATGTAGCCTTATGACATCAGAATGGATGACCTTGCCCCTTGGCTGAGGTGGGCCAAGGTTCCTCATGGGATTGAAACATGTGATTCTCCTTTCACTCCAGCCCCAGGGGATCTGACACCCTCTACTGATCTCTTCTGGTACTACACACATGCTGCACAGACACACATGCAGACAAGACACATACAAAAAGTAACAATAAACCTTTTTTAATGCTGCTGCTGTTGCTGCTGTGTGTATTCTGGCACACTGATTTTGAGAGCATATGAATATATTTATCTGGTTCTATACCGTGAGCTCACTTAGTGGGCCACTAGGCATTTGTATACCCAACCTCAGTCAGCTGTGCTTTGCTTTCTGAAGCCTTTATCCACATTCTGAGCAGCCAGAAAGGAGCAGTGCATGGAGCTTCACCTTGCTCTTAACATTTGCCAACACTGGCATTACTGTTTTGGTTTTTCTTTTTCAGAAAATAATCCTTATTATTACTTTTCCATCCAGGTTGATTCCTTTGATAACAAAAATAAAAGTGTAACCAGGCTTGGTGGCTCATGATCTCTTCATCACTCAGGAGGCTAAGGATAAAATATCAAGAGTTTGGGCCACATAAGCTGTCTTAACCTGTCTCTAAAACCCAACTCAGGTAAACAAAGGAAATCAGGAAAAATAACCCAGTCTACAGAATCAGCCTCTCCCAGGAGGTGCAGAGATAACGCACAGTCATCCAGACAGCGGGCTTGGTACTTTCATTATTTGCAGGAGCTTCAACTCTGCTTTTCAAGGGGAAATGTATACAACAAGGACCTTGAAAGGGGAGAGAAGTCTAATACTTCAAGAGTGAATATGCACGTTTCTATACACGTATACACATGTGCAACTCCTTCTCAGCCTTACACAGTCTGAGTTTGCTCGTGGCTTTAAAGTTGTTACCTCATCTTCTCCCCCTGCTCGGGCCACACAGATCAATTCCGTTCACTTGCCAGTCGCTGCTTCTCTGCGTAGATGATTGCAGTCTCTATCCACTGGCAATGTATTTCTCTTTATAAACACAACAACTGTAAGAGCTTTTAGGTTTGTAAGCTGGTTTTCTTGCAAGACAACATTTTTAATATTGGATGCCGGTTCTTTGGATGAGTACAAAATGCTCGATTCAGAGTGATTAGCAACAGCTTCAGTGCGTCTTTGATTAAAATTTCCATTCTCAGCCACCATGGAATAATATGCTGGGGGTGGGGGTCCTGATGAAAGAATTTTATGTGGGGTCCTGTTAAAAGAATTTTGTTTGTAAGCCAAGCTGCTAAGTGAGGTAAAAAAATACAGATTAGTGCCTAAAAGGGGAAAAACCGATGACAGCAGCCATCTTAGTGTTATAGTGACTGAACCACTCATTCTTCAGGTGCGCTGGACCCTGTCCCTGTACTGAGATCTTTGGGCTTATGGGAGTACCTTAAAAAAAAGTGTAGCAGCCCCACACTTACGAATATTTTCTGATTGATTTCCCAGTTTAAAAAATAATTTTGTATAACCTATTTTGATGATGTTCGCCTCCCCAAATCCTCCCAGATCCTTCCTTACCTTCCTCACCTTCGTCTTGGCCCGTCTGTCTGTCTTGTTTCTCTCTCTCTACTGTCTCTCTGTCTGTCTCTCATCCCATTGAGCCCAGTTGGAGACTGTTCCTTGCCTGCCCTGGAGTATATTGATAAACCACCATTAAAGCAAACTGACTCCTCCTCTCCCAGCAGCCATCAAAAGCCAATAGCTCCTCAGCCAGGATTTGGTCTGTCTTGATCTTTTGGACAAGTGATTACATGAGTTTTTGCCCCTAAACTTTAGCACTTTCACCTTTGAGAGAGCATCCTTGTCTTACACTGCTCCCACTTGGCGGTCTCCTGTTCATTCATGTGTCGAATAATGCCATTTTAGTGCTCTTCTTAATAATTTACTTGTTTTTGTTTTATGCACATTGGCGTTTTGACTGCATTTGTGTCTGAGTGAGGGTGTCAGATCCCTGGAACAGGAGTTAAAGACAGTTGTGAGCCACCATGTGTTTGGGAAGCAAACCCAGGTCCTCCGGAAGAGCTGACTCTGCTCTCAACCTGAGCCGTCTCTGTAGCCAGTATTCTTAAACAGCCTGTTGGCAGCTTGTGGGTTTCTGCTGGGTTGTTGCTGTTCGTGGATGCATTCCTGGAGTTTCTTAATGAGTATTGATCCTGTGGCTCCCTCGAACCTGTTCCCAACCCTAAATTTACTATAGCTGCTTAAAACTGGGATAAGTTATTTAGAAGTACCATTTAAGCAAGAAAATTTCTTAGGTACATTGGGTATCATTCTGCTTCTTTTGAGGGTGCTATTTGTGGGCAGGGCTTTCTTTCTTTTGTTTTGTGGGCAGGCTGAGTCAAGGTAGTCTTCCTTGTGCACATGTGCGGGTACATGGGTGCTGGTCTAGACTGGACACCTTGCCTCAGACACACTGCCTCCTTGGACACACACTGTTACTTTCTGTGAACTTTTAAGAAGCGCTCTTTCTCCCTGCACCCCCTCCTATAGACCACCAGCCAGACGGAGCTGGAAAACTGGATCACCGCCATCCACTCTGCCTGTGCAGCCGCTGTCGCAAGACACCACCACAAGGAAGACACGCTCCGTCTCCTCAAGTCAGAAATCAAGAAACTGGAACAGAAGATCGACATGGATGAGAAGATGAAGAAGATGGGTGAGATGCAGCTGTCCTCTGTCACCGACTCCAAGAAGAAGAAGACCATATTGGACCAGGTGACTGCCCGTGTGTGTTTGGCGCTGGGCAGATCTGTTGGGGCTCTTTTTTTATTTTCTGTCTGGGAATCTTAAAACATCTTCTGTTATCACGGCAGCAGCCTGTCAACCAGACTGTTAAACTCTTTATTATGGCTGTCAGTTTTCTTCGCCCTTTGTTGAGAGTTGATTGTAACGAGCTAAAGGGAACAATATGACATTGAAGGAAAGGCAGAAATCAGGGAGAAGAACCTTCTGGCTCCTACCAGTCCTTGTGATTCTGGGGAACTGGTGTAATGAGAAATCTCTGATTTCCTTCTCCACGTTATCATGGGGCCAAGCTGTGAGAGACTTTTTCCTAAATTTTAAAAAGTAATAGGTTTTTTTATTTAAAAGCTGTCCTGCATTACCCATTGGGAATTGGTTTCAAGACCCTTGCAGAAACCCAGATCTCTCGTCCGTGATATAAAAAAAGGCACAGTACGTGTCTGTAACCTACTCACATCTCTCATGTATTTTAACTCATTCCTAGATCATTTATGAAACCTAGTAGAGATAAATATTATGTAAGCAATTGCCGTGCTATATAGTGTCTGAGAAATAATGGCAAAAGTTTGTACGTGGTCCCTATAGCTTCATAGGGCTCTTCGCTCTGTTCTTTCTATCATTGGTCACTGCAGTTTTTAAATTCAGGCAAGTTCACACAGCACAAAACCACGTAAAGTAAGCAACAGTTTAGCAGCTGTCCATGTGTTTGCAATGTTAGGTGCCCCTTCTTTCATCTAGTTCTAAAAGGAACCTAATTCCTGTTAAGTACTTGCCTGCACGCATGCAAGCACGCACCCATCCTGTCCCTGGAATCCTGTCTTGAAGGGCTGCCGCTTTGAGATCGATGTTCCATATGAGCGGGATTGCACCTGCCTTCTTCCCTTAGCATAGCTTTTTGGAGTTTGATCAACATCACAGCTTACACGTCACTACGTCTTCCTCTTTCGGGGCTGGTCCTTATCCCTTCACCCATTGTACATATACACCACTGTTTATCTATTTCTCCTTTGATGGACATTTGAATCATTCGCAGCTTCCTGCCTGCTGTGAATAGTGCCATCGTGAACATGTCTGTTCTCCCTGATTTTCCGAAAGCTTAAGAAAGGAGTTGTTACTGAAGACCTTTCAGCTTTCACTTTTTTTTTTAAATTAATTTTATGTTATGAGTGTCTTCTGAGGTATGTCTCTGTCTCATGTACCTTTTTGGTGCTCACAGAGGTCAGCAGAGGGCATCAGAACTACCAGAAAGGAATTTATAGATGGTATGAGATGCTGTTCTGGGAGCAGACCCCGGGTTCTCTGTCATGGCTGAAGATGCTCTGAGCTGCTGAGCCATCCCTCCAGCCTCATGAACGTGCTGTTTGTGCCAGTGCACAATTCCTGAATGGACTTGCTGTTCTGTGATCTTATTCGAATGTCACATCAGTAGACAGAAGATATTTCACCACTTTGAGTGACAAGGACCTGTGGACGTTAGTGGTTAGAACCCGTACCCCAGCATCTGGGTCTCCATCATTGACAGTTTACTACTTCCAACCCTTTTTTACCACCCTGATTTTGCCAAAGCTTTTGGTCCATTTGCTTTTGACCTTTAAGCAACCTGCTTTTCTTTTCTTCTCTTAAGTAAAAGCCGTCTCTTAGTTAACACTGACATTTTTATTCCTTACATTTGTTGTCAGAATTGACATACCCAACATGCCTCCCTACCCCCCCCCCCATACCCATGAACTAATAAGGGACTTGATGTTTGATACTGAGTTTATGCTTACCCTATCTTTGTAAAGAAGAAAACATGCACCCTAAATGCCCCACAACCCTGGGTTTACTGCTAGAATTGTAATTAGTACCTTTACAACAAACAGATCTGCAAGATTCTTGTAGAAGAAGGTGGCTGATGTCGTTTTCACCTGTTCTGACCTTTCTCTCCTTGTTTTTTTCACTACTGTAGATCTTTGTTTGGGAGCAGAACCTGGAACAGTTCCAGATGGACCTGTTTCGTTTCCGTTGTTATTTAGCCAGCCTCCAGGGTGGGGAGCTGCCAAACCCCAAAAGGCTGCTTGCTTTTGCAAGCCGGCCTACGAAAGTGGCAATGGGCCGCCTTGGGATCTTTTCTGTATCGTCTTTTCATGCCCTGGTGAGTAGAAGCAAATGAATTTTGGGAAAATATTCATCTTAATGCTTAATCCTGAACAGAACTTGACAGAAGTCTCTGAAGTGTTTCTCTAGTTTGGTGTCCTGTAGAGATTTCCAAAACCTGTTTCTTTGCAGTTAATGTAAAATTTTATTTGAACCTGTGTGGAAATGTACTTAAGTCTCTTTGATAGGGCTTAAACTACTGTGCAAAGAAAATGCAACAGACACTGGTCCCTCCCTTACCCCCAGCCTGCTTCCTCTCCATGGTGTTGGGAATTGAACCCAAGACCTCACACATAGTCGAGAAACACTCTACCACTGAGCTATATACATCCCAGACCTACAAGGTCTTGAGATAAGTTCACTGCAATATTTGTAGATAGCTGTTGTTTTTAGGCAGTTTTGGCAAAGTTGAAAGAGAAAAAAAAGCTTTATGTAAATGACAGATGGAGGGCTTTCCCTCATGCACAGATCTGTTCTCTCTCATGCATAGGCATATTCTCCTCTGTCCCCACACACCACACATCTTTGTGGAGATTGGAGGTCTCACTTTGTTGTCGTGTGATGGCTGTAACTATATGATGTGTTAGAGGAGGGCCAAGTTTCAGTGACAAGGTAGCTGAATACTCCTAAGGAAGGAGGTTGTTGTCTGACCCCGGGGGCAGCAGGTTGTGTGTGGTGCTGTGTTCACAATCTAATTCTGAGGACTTGCTAAGTTACAAACAGCTTTGTGTACTTTGGGCCCATTTCTGCCAAAGGGGAAGAGCAGTCATTGTACAAGTGTACAAGCAGCATGTTTCAGCTCATCCAGGATGATACCCTCGTAAATGGCACTATACTCCAATACATTTGCTGTGGATTTAGATGTTAAGTGTCAGTGTCCAGAGCTGCTGGGAAGTCTTAGCTGGAGTCAGCTGTGCCCTCCACTGAATTCTGAGCTGCAGTTCAATCCGAGGTGCCTTTGCTCTTTGTAAATAGATCAGTGTCATCATTAGATAATTACAGGGAGATTTGAATTTTGAAAGAGTCTTACACCAATTTCTAGAGTTTGTTAAAACCATCTTGTTCTGCTAGTTACAGTTCTACTTGCCTGCCTCTCTAAATGGCTGTTACATTTTTGTTTTTCTTGTAATAACTGGGCAAGTGAGGACTAGGTCCTGAACCTCGTTCTCATTTACAACATGGCTTCTTGCTTCAAACCTGGACACTAGTTTCTGACTTAGCCAAATCTTTATTCTGTGTGTGTGTATGAAATATATATATATTTCATATGTATATATGAGATTAAAAGTTTCACTTCGCTTCTGTCACAATGTCGCAGTCAAGAGCATTTATTTATTTTTATTAACAGGCAAGCTCATCTCACCTGTCAGTCTCTGGTAGTCACATCCCTCTACCTTTGCTGTCTCGTGGTAGAAGGTGAAGAAATGCAGTTTTACTGTCTCCCTCAAATGTGTATGCTATGATTATTTTCTTATAAGGCATCAGAGCTTGTGTCCCTGAGACAGAAGGAAAAGCTGCTGAGCTTCTCGTCCAAAAATCTTTGACCCTCTCTTAATGTCTATGACTCACTCTTCCCATTTGGTGGCAGGTTCTGCCCTGTTGCAGAAGAGGTTAAGTTGGTAACTCAGAGGGATTTTTGCTCAGTTATTGGGAAGAATAGTGTTTAGTTCCACATGTCTGCCTCTCTGTTCCTTTGTTCTGTTTGTTGCTATCTGCTTCAGCAGTGCAAAGCTTGGTGTCCACACATCCTTGTCAATCTGTGCAGCAGGGCTTTCTTCTGAGACAGAACAAGTTAGGCCACACTATTGGGTATCTTGTTATGTTTTCTGCACCAGCCCTTGAAGAACACCCGAAGCAGGTAATTTTAGTCCAATTTATTGGACAACCCAACCCCCAATCTCTCCTTGTCATTTGACCCTAAGGGTCCCCTCCTCTCTATGGGAGTTGAAGCATTCTTCAATTTCTCCTTTGTCTAGGATATTTGCCCACCCTCCTCCTTTTCAGTGGGGGTGGATGGAAGGAGGAGGTGAAGGGGACCAGGGCCAGGGGTGAGCTTTGGGCTACAATGGGAATCCCATTCACTAGGAGAGCCCCAGTCAAGCTGAGTGATTTGCCTTCATTAACTGAAGGGTCCCTGCTGTACTCTTTGAAGAAAGGTTATCATTGTTCTTGTTTGCACAGATGAGCCGACTGACAGTGTAGCCAGGTGCCCGCCACAGAGGTGGTATTGTCTGGGCTGACCATTGAGAAACCCATGAGTTCTGGTCCAGCAGTTCTGCCAGCCTGTTTTCTATTCCCCTGTCTGTCTTGGGAGGGGAGGGGGGAAGTGGCTATGCTACAGCCTACAGGACCTACCTGCTAGAGTACTTGAGCAGCTCACATCAGTCATCCGGCCAGGTCCCGAGACTGAGAGTGCTGTAGGCACACCTGTTTGTCTTCCCTGTGCTTTTCTTTGCCTCCTCTCCTTTCCACCAGTTGCTGTTCTTTAAGTTATTGCTGCCATATTATTTGATTTTAAATTTCTTACTTATTTATTTGATTGACAAATCCATGCCTGTCCCTGGTGTTTGTCAGTTGCTAGCCTTGTGATGAGGGTTAAAAGAGCAAAGAACACAAAGAGTCTGTCCTACTGGAGCTCATGTTCATGTAGGAGAGATGGGAAGAAGGACACGTGCAGCTAATGGAACATGGTAAGTGCAGATAGTGAGGCATGCTGGGAAGGAAATGAGCAGGCTAACACATGCCTGCTGTGATAGTCACTCCTCATCATCCTCAGAAGAGTGGCATCAGGACCCCCTCAGACACCAAAGGAGGTGGCCACATGTCTTATAGGATGTGGTGTGTTGTCTCCAAACAACCGCTGCTGATCCTCCCATGCACTTCATTCCCTATCCGCATTACTTACAGTGCTTAATGCAATGCTAATGTTGTGCAGATACTTACACTACACTGTTTACTGAATAATGATGAGGGAAATGTCTGAACCTGCTCCATACGTATGGAACATTTCTTTTGAATAATTTTGATCTGCGGTTGCTTGCCTCCACAGAGATGGGCTGCTTACTCCTCCCCGCTACCTGTGTGTGTGGCATGGGGCGGCGAGACACTGTACTTCCAGTACTTTGCTATTTGTATGGAGACTGAGACCAAACAGCTGTTTGTTTTTGTTTTTGTTTTTTTTTTTTTTCCTTTTCCTTTTTTTTTGGTGGCCGGGCAGGGGAGGGGGCGGATAGGATTCTAAAGTTTAATACCGTTTATTCTGTGTTTACACAGCTGTGGGAACATACATGTGTCAGCATGTTCTGATTTAACTGTTTTACAACCTTTGCTCACCCTCAGCTTAGAAAGTAGAAATCAGAACATTTGACATGCCTTATGATGCCTTCTATTTGTGGGTTTCTCTCCCCAGATATCCAAAGAATAAATGTAGGTTAAAATCTTTCTCAGAAAAAGTCCCACAGGAGCCTTGGCTCTCACCTTTTAATGCCCTGACATGTGTTTCTTACATACTTAGCTGAGACGAGGCCAGACCTTTCGGCTCCCTCATCCTTCTGTTTGCATCTGACTCCAAACCTTTCTCTCTAATACCCTGGCAGAGAAGCTGTCTGGCTCTGACCCTCAGTGCATATCGGGGTCCTCGCCCATCCACTCACTAGGACTCTCTGTGTTGATACTGTCAATACCAAAGACTCAGGGAAATGCCGTGTGGCTGACGTGCTGAGGGCCACCCAATACCATTTTATCCCTGGGACTGCTGCCAGCTGGCATCTGTCATGTTGGGAGTTGCCCGCGTGGGAATCTATGACAAATAGGTTTTTAGACATTCACCTCAGCAACAAAGAGCAGGTGGGCGGTTTCATTTCCAGTCTGACTTGCTGGGCCTCCTGCCTTGCCCTTCTGAAAGGAGATCTTGTGGGTGGCCTGTTGAGCGCTCTTGGCAGAAGAGCCCTGAGCTTCCTGGGATGTGGCTTACAATCTGTAGGGTAAAGTTCAAGCCTGACGCACAGGAGTAGCTTCAAATATGGGCTATCATGTCCTGAAATGTTTCCCTGGTTGGATGGTACATTGGAGGCATCTCAGCAGAATATAGCTTTTTAAAAACAAAACAAAACACAGACACACACAAACAAGTGTAATTTCCCTTCCACCTAAACATAACTCATGTAAGTTATGTAAGATCTGTGTTACACATATATATTTGTTGGTGTGTGTGCGAGAGACAGAGAGAGAAAGAATGCATGTATACATGAGAGAAAACCTTGCATTTATCAGTACCTTTATTGGGCGTGGATGTAGCTTAGTGGTAGAGTGCTTGCCTAGCATGTGTAAAGTCTTGGGTTCAATCCCCAACACAACGAAAAAGACAGTGGTCCAGTCTGGCAGGGTGGTTTTCTTTCCTTGGTCTTCCATCATAGAAAAGCCCGCTGTTTCCAGATGTGATGCAGTCCTCTGCATCACTAGGGGTAAACTGCACCAAAGAGAATAGAAAGTCCCCTCCTTTGAAAACATTTCCTAGAAGCTGTGCCATTAACTAGAGATGGTCACATACACATGGCCCACTCCGAGGAAAAGCCAGCTTTGACTTCTTGGCCAAGTGCCCAGATACATTAGGGATTTTCTAGTGGAGACCCTGGATTTTGGGTTCACAAATTATTAGCAAAGAGGATGGTTTTATATATTCTAAGAGATTGCAGAGACCTCAACACAGAGAAGAGATTGGTTAGTTTAGATTCAATGTGGAATCATAGCAGCCAGAAATCTGCTGGTTTTCACTGACCTTCGGTGCCATTTTTAATTAAAATGCAGAAGTTGCTTCTTAATGGTTAGGAAGCATCCGAAGAAAGCGTGGTTCCATCCAGTAGGTGCAGCGTGTCAAGTCTACCAGAGGACAGCTAGCTCTTAGCCACACGGCATATCTTATTGCCATTTTATTTGTTTTCATTGATTCCCTATAATGAATGAGCTTGTCACCTTTTCATTTTGCATCAGCGAAGGTCCCCAAAGTGTCTGTGTTTAAGAGTCAGATCGTAGGTTAATGCTTGAGCATTGCAGTCAGTGCCATGCAGGAGACAAGTTACTGCAGGATGGGACTGGGTGGCTGCTGATGCCACTTCTGCAGCCTCTTCTGTCTTAACCAATCCAGGTGGCAGCCCGCACCGGTGAGACCGGCGTGAGGAGACGCACACAGGCTATGTCCAGGTCTGCAAGCAAACGAAGGAGCAGGTTTTCTTCTCTCTGGGGCCTAGACACTACCTCCAAAAAGAAGCAGGGACGTCCAACCATCAACCAGGTAGGTCCCAGAGTCACCACAAAGGACCTACAGATACTGATTCTGTGTCAGTTGATTTGCACATGTGCATGTGTGTGTTTCTCCTTATTGACACTTTAAATTAACCTGACATGAAGTTAGTTGTGCTGGACATTTTTAATAAGTAATTTATAACCCAAATATTGAGTTCTGCTATTAGTCTGTCATCACCATCCGTCTCTCACCTACACGCTACCCAAACTCTGGTTAATTATAGACCTACTAAAAAAAGTGCAGAAGTCATATAAGCCCTCAGAAGAGAGCAGGCTCTGGAGGCAGCCACGTGAGCATGAATACAGTCATCTTAAGCTGGCCCGGGTGCCAGATCCAAGGCAACCCCTAGGGAAACGTGACCATTTTTGTCCCAGAGATTTGGAAGGGGCCTGTAAATGGGCAGCTCCTCAGCCTGTAGGAACAAGGACCCAGGAATGTGAGAATGGCCACTGTGGCTGCTCCTAATCAGGCCCAAGGCTAGCAGAGGGTCGCATGGCTAATCTGGACTGTATAGAGCCCTGGGAACAGGGCCAGAGGCCCTACTCTCCCTCTTTCTAGCTAAGGCTTCTTTCCTGCTGGAGTCACTTCTAGAAAACTCAGCCCTCGATTGTCGTCTGTCTCCATTGACATTGTAGACATGAACAGCCTTGAGCTGCTACTCATCTAGATTTTAGAGACCGTAAGATATGAGTGACTTTAGTCTTTTTGGAGAGAGTATTCATTTTATGGGCTTCTGTGGCTGGACAGACCGCCACTCAACAGTCAAGAGGTGACAGATCACCAGTGTAGCCTACATGTGATGCCCTTGAGCAAAACTGACTTGATCACCAGATTCCCTAACTGTTTACTCTGAGAACTGCAGCCACTAACTTCTGTAGGGAGGAAGTTTTAAATGAGTTGGTCCTGAAGGCTGCTGTCCCAGGTTTCCTAACTGACCAACATACTCACCTTTGAAACATGGCATTTTCTGTCTTGATGGAACCTGAGGGAGACCAGTTAGGCCTGCGATGTGTGTGAGGCTCAACAACCTTTTTGTTTTCTAAACTTTGGGAAAGTAGGGTATAGTTTGATATCATGGACCTGGCCCACTACAGACTCAGTGGTTCTCCATCCCAATGGGAAAGAAGGCTGTTGGCATCAGCATCTCTTCTCTCCTTCTGCAGGGAGTGGTCTTGCAGTATGGATTTCTGTTCTATTAGAACTCTTGGTTTATATGACTTTTTCTTTTGGGTACCAGGTTAGACTGCTCCCAAGGAATGAGTGGCAGAATTTCAATAAATGTTCACAATATGTTTTCAAATCATTCTTATAATTCCTAAACTAAATTTTAAAAAAATCGTGCTTACCCGTAAATATTCAAGACTCTAAAATAGACCAAAAAAAAAATCTGTATTTCTGTAGCTTTGTTTACACTGATTTAAAAAAATTATTGACTTTATCCTAGTGGAACATTGCCATTAGTAGCCTGCATATAGCATTTATTGTGTCTGTGTTTGGGTATTGACCATTTTTTGTTATATTTTTAAGATACACAGTTTTATCAAATTTCAAAAAATAGACAGTTTTCTGGTTTTTAAATTAAGAAAATCCCTTTCTAACTTTTTATATGAAATGAGGAAGCTACAAATATCTTTTCCAGTTCTACTGAAGAGTATGATTTTGAAAGGCTGTGCAACTGACCAGCTCTCTGAAGGGAAGTCTTCTCTCTGAATGAGTCTTGTTCATTGCTTTTGTGAATTTTCTTTCTACATCTAAAAACAAATCATGTCTTTATTTTTGAACTCTTAATGGTGCGGAAGTTTGGTTAACTGGGACTTGATTTCCACCTTAAATCATGATGTACTTTGGGATCAGGAGGGACTGGACCCTGCTGTGATGGTTCCCAAAGCCTTGCCTGTTTTCCAGCTGTTATCCCATGCTTCCTTTGGCCTGTTGACCATATTTCTTTTTCTTAAGACTATGCTTTTGTATATGCAGGTGTTTGGAGAGGGAACTGATGCTGTAAAGAGATCTTTAGAGGGGATATTTGATGACACTGTTCCAGATGGCAAGGTAAGAATAAGCACGTGTTTCCTTTTGGAGATGAACAAGTGCATTAGCATATGTACAATTCTATGGTTTGGGGGAAAACTAAAATTAAGTACACTCAGTATGAAATAATCAGGTTTTTTAAAACCTTATGTAATGGGTTACCATGAGGTAGAAAAAAATCATTTTAGGTTTAAATCTTGGTGCTAATAAGAACATTTCCCTGCTGACATAACATTTTCCATACTTATCATTTGATGTGTAAGATTCCAACTAGAATAAGATTTGAGTCTGAGCTCGCTGAATATTTTATGTCATTGCTAGTTCCTTTTTATGTACAACTTTTATTCCCAAGAGGTGAGTTCTTAGTGCCCTCGCTCTGCCCACACGTGCCATTTTGTTCGCATTAATTTCAAAGAAGTAAGTGTTCTGATAGTATGTTCTTTTTTTTTAATGCATTTTCCTCCCAAGTCAAATATTCAGACATGATTCAACCTTGTGTTTGAATTTAATAGGGTCTTTCAGATTGCTAGGTCAAAGCCCCATAAAGACACCAATTCCCCCATTGCCACTTTCTGTAGCTTCTCTTTAAAAAAGAAAGAAAAGAAAAAAAAGAAAACCTCCATTTTTAGGACCTCAATCCCACCTTCCTTTGGGCTTCTAGTATTAATAAGGATGTTGCTAGGATTTCCTAGTTCCCATCCCCACGATTAATTTGATAGAATTCATCTTTTGGTTGCTGAACAGCCAAGTAATCTTAGTCATCAGTGGCTGAGCCCAGTGTTCTAGAAGGATCTGGTCTACAAAAACCAGAGTACAGTGTGGTTCTTGGTACTGGAGGGAGCAGAAGAGTGGCTACAGGAAAAGCCTTTTTTTACTCAAACTTCCTGGATGTGTCATTCTGTATGTGGAGGTGGCTAGCCTAGGGAATGCATTCCCATGGCACGCTCTTTGAATACTTGTCGGTGATGAAATTAAATTGCTGCATCTATACAATCCAAGAATAGTTTTTAATAGTCACTTGGTCATATCTGAAGTTTCCAGTTTTGCATACATTATACATTTTAAATGATGAAATACCCTTTCTTGCACACAGAGTTTAGAAATGACAAAACTTTTGAGTTCTTTTGTATGTCTGTGTTTTCCATTTTTCTAGGCTACCTTTTTAAAATGTGACATCCTGATGTTTAGCCTTATCTCAAAGAGCAGTTTATATGCAAATATAGGGTTGGTCCAGTGCTAAGGGCAATGACTTAATGTGGCCTGTAGGGACAGCCTGGGATGGTTCCAGTTGTAGGTGATGGGATGTGGGCAAGTGATTGCTTTTTGGCAGTTCTTTCCCTGGGGTCCCGTGGATCTGTGCATATAGTAGAGTTCGAAAACAGGGCTGAGACTCTTCCACAGTTGGGTTTCCTCATTCCTGGACCCTGTTATTGCCATGAATGGAAGTCATTTTACCACCTCCCAGCATTTATGGAGAAACTTACTTTTTCTGTGTAGCTACTGTTAGCCTTGTTCTTGGGAATCAGTAGATCCATATTTACCAACTGGTTGCCTTTTTATAAACCCCTAATAAAGGCATATTACTTGAGCATCAAGCATATCTATATTACAATAATCTAACCTGTTCTTTCGTTGCTTATCCAATTTGGCTCCTAACGTATCATCCATCCCTGGGGTGCTGTGTGCTTTCACTATTCTACTTCTACCATAAGCAGTTTCTCTGGGTCTAGGTAATCTGGGGATCTGAGGTCACTAGGCACAGACTGCTACAGCCCTGCTTACTTTACTTCTTATCACAGAGGGAGAAGGAGGTGGTCTTACCCAGTGTCCACCAGCACAATCCTGACTGTGACATTTGGGTCCATGAATATTTCACTCCATCCTGGTTCTGTCTGCCCAATAACCAGCCAGCCTTGACGGTTGTCCGACCTGGGGACACTGCGAGGGACACCTTGGAGCTCATTTGCAAGGTATGTAGTTGTTGAGCTTGTTTTCCTGAGAAGAGCACGGTCGAGTGGAGGCCTCCTCTTGCACACCTGTGGGCACAGAAGGCCAGGTATGCGTTGCGCACGCAGGCAGCCCTGCATTCCTTTGAGACAGTGTGCTGCGTTTGTGAGCAGTGACTGTGAGGAGGAGGGAAAGTCTTCTGAGGGCTCTGTCTTCATGTATACATGTCATAGGTTTGTAATGAATGTACCACCTCCACCTGCACACGGTATACAAAACCCAAGATGAAGACTGAAGATTTTTAGTACTTACAATATAAAAGTAATCACTGTGGACATTTTGCTGTTTGGCCTTCTGTTTTTGTTTTTGTTTTTTACTGTGTTCACACATATGCATGTATTTAATCGTGCCATTCCATTTTGCTGCCTGATGTTTGAAGAGTTGCTGATGCACAGTGACATCTTCATAAGGAGAATCTGAAGTGAGTGTTAGTTAGACATGATGGGAAATTCCTGTTTCTGTGAACATGGAATTAGCCTGTATTTTTCAACTAGAAAGTGAATGATTTTGTTTTACTTTGGCCTTATGGTGTAGAAACGTCCTGATCTTTTTCAAGGTGAGCCCCTTTTCCAAGGACTCTCAAGCGCTGAGTGCCCTTGAGTAGTCGCAGGAAGAAGGAAGTCCCTCTTCTTGTACAGTGGTTCTTTCTTTTCCATACCTAATGGCATTGGTGGGCTTAGTTGATCACATCACATCAGAAAAGGAGTGTTACTTTCCTGGTTTGCAGATAGAGAACGTGAGCCTCTGAGAAAGTTTTAGGTACTTGCCTGAGTTCATCTCACAGTCACAAAGGAGAGGAAAATCAGCAAAGTGAGCAAAGGATAAAACAGCCTCAGTGTCCCCAACTGGAGTGTGTCCAGTTGTGACAGATGGATACTCTCTGAAATTCCCAGAGCCACAGTCTGTAGGAAGGATAGTCCACAGGACTCAGAAGAACCTAGGTTACATTTTTAGGGGACTCAGCTTCCAGAAGGCTCCAAAAGTGGGTATCTTTTGTGTCCTAATTTTATTCTAGACCCATTTGGATGGATAAAAATGACATTGTAAAACCTCTGTTCATTCAACATATGATTTGTAAATATTGAGTAATTTCGCTCCCTCAACAAACATGTTGAGATTACACTACCAGAAATTTATATAGGCTTTTTAAAAAAAAATTACAAATACCTAAAAAAAATTACCTCTTCACATGAATGGGGGGAAATGAAAAAATTGAGCTCAAATAAGACTTACCGATAGCCTTATGTGGAGAAAAGTAGATCAACCTATTGTTTCAGGACAAAGCTAAAATTGGCCCCCACATAGGCACCTCATGCACCTTGATTCTTTCATGAGCATGAGTTCCAACTTTCAAACATAATGGCATCTCTGCTCCTGATTTCTCATTGTAATTACTTAACAAAGTTGGTTGGATGAGGATTTCTGCATTCCTTTATTTATAGCTGAGCACAGTTCTTTAGAGAACCTCTGATAGTCTCGGAAGTAGAACTCTGGCCTTTTTGCATAAGCGGAAACGTGGAAGGTGTTTCCATGGAGTAGCATGGCCAAGGAGCATCCCTGAGTAACTGAAAATTAAGCCGTAGTTTTGTGGGGAATTGATCTGTGGGACGAATGATGAATTGGTTGGACCAGTTTGTTTTTGTTTTTGTTTCTGTTTTTTAAGTATTTATCCTTTCTAGAAACTCCAAGATAATATTGTCTCTGCCAGGTAGAGACTGTCATTAAATAACGCTGTTGCTCTCTTCCTCTGTCTTTTCGGTTCCTTGCTGAGTTCCTTACGGTACAAGTCCCTTTCTGTGACAATAATAGGTCATTCTTCCCTGTGTTCTTGGGTTGCCACTTTCCCAACCAAAACATAGAAATAAGACATCAAACTTAGGTCTCATGAGCTTAAAAATGGAGAACTTCCGTGGTGTGCTTTCAGAAACTGATAGTCTCCAAAGAAGCATTTTTAAGGATAAAGTATGTGGTGTGCTTAGACCTAGATGTCTTCAAGATTCTTATGTTATAAGTAGAACAGTTTTATTCTCAAGGATGGAAAGGGAAGAGAGGGTGTGCCATGTGTTATAAGATGATATAATATAACAATGAGGGGGTTTGGGGTTTTTGGATTAGGGATGGAGAACAGATGTAAGACTCTTTTGTTTCATTGTTGTCAAGCTTGCTTTGGTGATGGGTGCTGTTTCTGATATCTAATGATCAGTCTCTTTCTTCTGTCTCTTGCATTAGCGCATTCTCTTTCCTATTCTCTGACCCACATCATCTCACACCAGTTTGCCATCTGCCATCCGATCACCAGTCAAGTTCTGGTATAGTAAACGTTTCGAGATACATTTCATGTTATAGATGTTATTGAGATGATTGTTAATCATAGCCAGTAGCCATGTTCCTATATAGTTTTCTTAAATGTTCAAATTATTGCAATTATTTAAAAAAATTGCAAAAGTGATCCATTTTTTTTCATAGTTACTCATATTGTTCATGTGTGACCAGGGTGCCAATTTTATTACATGCTTTTACTTCATATTTTGTATGTGTATGCATGTATGTGTCTGTTCATTGTGTGTATACATAGGCCAGAGGACCACCTTGAATGCCATTTGCAGGGACACAATCCATCTCCTTTGAGCTGGGGTTTCCCATTGACCTGGACCTCACAAAGTAAGCTAGACAGGCTGGTCAGCTAACCCCGGGGGTTGTCCCGGGGCGCCCCCACCCACATACGGGAGGCCCAGTGACACGACATCACTCCTGGCAGTTTTACATGGGTCTGGAGGTAGAACTCAGGTCTCAGGCTTGCAGGGTAACTCAAGTTATTTACCTAATCCAATTTTTTACATATTTTAGTGGCTTGAACTATTTATTAAAAAGATCTACATCGCTACACAATCCTTTGAAATAATTATAGTAAGATCTGAATGAATGTTAAAAAAATTATGCCAACTAAACTTAAACTTGCCCACTTGCAATATTTATTTTACAGCACAATTTACAGCTAGCTTTTGTATAGATAAAATGCTAAGTGATTGAGTAAATGTACATCGGAAAACAAATTTGTACTATTTAATTTTTTTTTCCTAATGGAATTACTCTTGCCAGGAAATTTTCTCTCGAATGTTTTACAAAGTAGGAAGAAGCCAGATGCTTAACAGTCGTTCATCAGTATCCTCTAGTGCACAGAGTTCTTAACCCCATAAACGAGTATTATGAATACGGTTGTGGTTGGACCTGCTTTGATGCGGAAGCTCATAACGTTCCTCTTGAGAGCCTGAACATGTAGTTAGCTCTGTAGGACTGTGCTTTATTTAGGTGGGCTCTGCTGTGTGGGCTCGGAACTCCTAAACTACCAAAATGGGAAGGGCCACAGGAACACTCATCCTCTGTGCCCTGAGCTTATCATAACTATTTACCAGCCAAAAACGTCTTTAGATTTTTATTAAACCTATATAAATATTTAGTTATGTATTTATTTTGAGCCTGAGCTGGTCTTAACCTTGAGACGTCCTGCCTTGCCCTCTAAAGGCACCTGCTCACACTCCAGCCTGCTACCATTTTGCTTTTGTTTAACAAGACAGTGAGTAACATAAAGAGGTTTGGGGAAATAGTGTAGCGTGAACCATGTTCTCTGTACTGCACTGAACTCCAACTGCTGTTTTTCCTTCTGTGTGCAATTCTACAAGTCAGCACTGTGGTATTTGGGATGGTGGGGCTCCTTACCTTGTTCAGTAGTGCCAACAGTTGGCTGGTGGGCGCCCCACTGAGCTTTGTTCCAGAATGCCCTGGGTGAGGCTAGTATAGGAGTGTGATGTCCAGAAGGTGGATGTGGAAGTCACAGTCTGATTAGGACTGGCCACAGTGTTTATTAGTGACAACAGTAAGGTGTCCAAGATGCTCTGTCCCTGTTATTGAGACCCCATAAAACGCCTTCGGGAACAGATGGCAAAATAAGAATTTTTGCTTGTAATTAATGATTTTGTGACGACCTGGGGAATGAGAAGATTGTCCCTCCCCCTCCCCCCTCCCCCCCTCCCCCGCTTCCCAGGCACACAGAAAAACTTTGCTTACTTGTCATATCACCCCGGTTCTTAAAGGCTTCCCTGTGGAGCATTGCTTCAGCTCCCTCCCCTTCTTTATCCCTGACTTCTGTTGGGAGCCAAGGGCTGTCAGATAGAGGCAATCTGTCCTCACATACTGAGAGGAAAGCCAGGTGCCCAGGAGGGTATTCACCGAGTGGTGTCTGTTCTGCTGTGTGAACTTCAGACTTCACCATCTCTGGGACTAGAACACAGGCTGGGTTTCCCCAAGAACCAGCAATAGAACTTTATCATTCTGTTCTCTGCACCCAGGGAACTCATTTCCACTTTCTGGAAATGTGTTTTTGTGGTAATACAGGACTGTCCTTCGTGCATGTGTTTATGTTGAAAAGCTCAGCCACCACTTCTCGGTGTCCCATTTTCTGCTTACCAGTTAGTTCTTCAAAGCCCAGCTCTCTCCAGGGCCCTTCAGTGACTTGACACCCTTGCTGCCTCATGGAGTGCCCACCTGGCACACTTGCCCACATTGTTGGCTGTGACTGAGTGAATGTTAAGGGAATAATGACTGGAATGCTTTTAGTTTGGTCTATGTATTTATATTTCTATAGTGGCGGAATAAGTAAGTATTTACCATTATAACAAATTTCACTAATTAAAAGATAATTCTTATCACAGGACATTGAGAGATATTTTTATCACTTTGTATAAAATTGAAATTTTATTTTAAAAATTTGAATAATTTCAAGTGTTTGTAAAAGTGAGGTCTGTGTAATAAATCCCCATGTACCCATTGCATGGAATATATAATTACTATGTTAAGTTTCGTCTATTTTCGTCTATTACCTCCAAGTATGGATTATTTTGGGAGCGAATTCCAAATAGCTTGTCATTTACTTGCTAGTATTTTAGGTGTATTTTTAAATGATAGAAATACTTTAAAATTAAAATTACCCATTTAGATATATCTTCTCTTCTAGTGTAGTTTCACATTGTCTTGTAACATTTGAAAACCATTTTTCTTTTCTTCTTGTGTTTTCTTGGCTATAATAGTGAAACCATATTATCATGGCATCTTTTGTAATCAAATTAATTCAAGAATAGCTTCTTAGCTAGAGTAGACCCACTGATCTATGCCAAAGGAGAGGAAGGGCCCCGAGAACTCAAATCCTGAGTCATTTGGTGTGCTTCCTAGGTTGGAGGCACGCTTGCACTGCCCCGAGTGAGTCCTGTTCTGGGATATGGGAGTAAGCCATGGGATTCAGCCTGCGTGCTGGCTTGCTTGCAGTGAGCTGCAGACGCCTGCCCTGGGGTCCTCAGATTTCCTGGAGCACAGCCTCCTCCTTTTACTGTAAGGGCTTCCTTCCCCCTTTCTTGTCACCATGTGAGTGTATGACGTTATGTGCAGGAGCTTCTTTAATAGATTTCGTTTAAAAGCCAGGGGGTTGTTTGTTTGTTTGTTTAAAGAACAGGATTTCTCTGTGTAGCCTTGGCTGTCCTAGACTCCAGGCTGGCCTGGAGCTGGCACTTGGATCAAAGGCTTGTGCCGTCATACCTGGCCTCAAAAAGACAGCGAAGGAGAACAATTAATCGAATTCATGGAAGAGAGGCTGTGCCTCAGTTTTCTGAATTGAACTACATGAGCTCTATGAAATTTTATTATTAATGAGTGCCAGGTTCTAACCTTTTCAGGATAGAATCCCGCTGCCCACCCCCATCTCTGTTGCCCTTAGGAAACGAGATAGCGAGAGTCCCACTTTCTCAGAGACCTAATAGTTCCTGTTTGCTGATAAACAGACACTTTCCTTCCTTCCCATCCCAGGCACATCAGCTGGATCATTCCGCCCATTACCTTCGCCTGAAATTCCTAATGGAGAACAAGATGCAGTTCTACATTCCGCAGCCCGAGGAGGACATTTATGAGCTGGTAATGTTTATGATGGCTGTCCATGTACATTCTGTTTGAGATGGTTTTCAAATTATGTATGTACGTGTGGTAATTGTAGCGGGTGGGCTGGAACAAGCTCCGAGATGAACGAGCTGCTTTCAGAGCTCCAAAGCTGGCAGAAATAACCTTACTGTATTACAGACATCCCAGAGTGGAAAGTCATGTTTGCTTGTCCAGAAAGCAGTGCTACACACTGGCAAACCACAGATAGTGCTCAGACAGGAGTATAGTCATCGTGACCAATTCTTGCTGTTGACTTTTCTTTGTAATTGGTGACTCTAAGATCTGTTGGCAGTTGTCACAACAAACACGCTCACTCCAGTTTTGTGCAATTTCTACATACTTCTCAGAACTGATGGATCAAAACTTGTAGGAGTACACCCCTCACCATCCCCTGCCCTACCTTAGCCATCTGATGACATCATGCGGCTTGCTGGAACTGCAGTTATTTATATAGATTCTTGGAGAGGTCTGTGGACGTCTGACTTTCAGCAGAGGCAGAAGACTTGTGTTTTGAGCTGGACCTAGCTTCCATCTGTTCTTCTGCATACTAATGGCAGGGACTTGACGAACAGAAAAAGACTGGACCTGAACGTTGCCAGGTTTCACAAAGGGCAGAAGAATGGTTTCTCGGTGCATGTTATTGGTTGTCACCGCAGTATCCACTTGCAGGTTGTTCTTTCTTAGCAGAGTGGTGCATTTTTCGGTTCTAATAAACAATGATTTGGGGAACAAGGTCCTCTCTTGGAGAATGTTCTGGCCTCTTGGTACTTAGTCACCCTTCTGGGGGACAACAAAAGCTGTTTGCTGTGGATGTGGAGAGGAAAACAGAGGAGTGTCTCACCCCAGAAAGCAGAACTAGAAGTACAGCCCAGAGGTTTCCTATGGAAAGAGGAACCGTGGTGGAAGATGTCATGGGGAATGTTTCAAATCAACTTCTTGCATTAAGGAACTGTCAGCAGTCGTTAGCACACGGTTTACGATGCTTTGACAGATATGCACAGTTATATTTCCACTGCACCAGTTAGGGTTTGGAATGTTTCTGCCAGCCTAAAAGGTCACCTCAGATCCCTCTAAATATTTTTATTTTAAGGAAATATGATATTATTCTGTGACAATCTGATCATGATATATATTGGAAAAGGGTCAAATTGGGGCTTTGAAGGATGGGGGCTTCTGTGGTAAAGTACACAGACTGCTCGTGAGAGGACCCGGCCTTAGGGTCACAGCACCCACATGATGGCTCACAACCATCCATAATTCCAATTCTGGGATATCTGACGCCCTCTTCTGGCCTCTGTGGTCATTGCATACATATGGTGCACGGACATAATTGTAAAAAATAAATTAATTTAAATTAAATTAAAAATCCACATATGGTGTGGTGAGCATTCATAATTTCTGCACTTGAGAGATTTAGGCAAGAAGGTTGAGAGTGAAAGTTTGGGATCAACCTTGACTGCACAGTTGCAGATCATCTTGATACATAACTTGGTACATGACCACAGAAGTCAGGAGAGGAACAAAAAGAAGCTGGTCTGATAACACTGCAATAGATAATTTAATTTATACCTTGTGAATTGTGAACTTCTGCTTGCAGTAAATTACAGGGCTCATAGGCAACCACCTTCTGTGCCCCATATGTACCAAGCATGTGTGCTAATTGAGCCATGAGTTTAAAATTTTTATTACTCAATTATTTTGAAAAAATTTTTAGATTTATTTATTATCATATATATATATGTATATATATGTGTGTATGTGTGTGTATTAGTGTTTTGCCTGCATGTATGTGTGCACCATGTACATGCCTGGTACCTAAAGACTGAAGAAGATGTCACATCCCACTGGGACTGGAGTTACAGACAGTGGTGAGCTTCCACATGGGTGCTGGGAATTGAACCTGGCTCCTCCACAGAGCAGCCAGTGATCTTTACCACTGAGCCAACTCTCCAGCCCTCCTCACACACCATTTTTAAGCTTTGGATATTATGTGGTCTTATCCAATGTGTGAGGTGATGGTGTGCCATGCTCAATCTGTTCAGGTCTATAATTGTACGTGTTATAATTTTAAAAAGTCTTAAGTACAAAAGGGACCATTGTATTCTCTCTCACCCTTTGCAAAGGTCTCTGGTCCGGAGATCCCCAATGAGGCAGAGGCAGTTGGCACTGTTTTGCTTATGCCAACGCCCCCAGTGTACCAAGTTCTCTAAGATTTATAAGATCAGGGCAGCTTCCATGCCTGACAAAGCTTAGACGCCTTCCCAGAGTGATGTTTACAGTCGCATGAGATAGGGTGTATAGACTTTCCCATGGCTTAGTTATAACAAACTACTTAGGAAAAATCAGTTTTAAGTGATGTGGTTTAGTGAAATGGTAAGACTGAGTAGTAGGTGTAGTAGCTACTGCTGCTTAGACGTGGTGGCAAGTATACGGAATATTGTGAGATGTTAGCAATGAGAATCCGATACCAAGGTAACTATTTTCTATTCGCGATGAAGCTGCAGACACTCTCAGTATTGGTGTCTGTGTTGCCTATGTTCATTCATGATCAGAGGAGATACTGCGTTTTGTAAGTATTCTGGGTAGCTTTTACTTCTGGTCCTAAGTTCACAGACCCCTGGAATCGTCTCAGGGGTGCCTGGTTTTGGATCCTTGCTTTCTTTAGATCATTCATCTGGGTGTGGCGGGGCGCCAAGGAAGGGCCTTGACGAGCACAGTGCTCCTTGGTGTTTCTGAGAGCACGTTTGACTTCTTGCCTCTTTCTGAACTGGCAGCGGCCTTCACAGCGCTCCTAGCGCTGTCGCCTCACCTGCATGCCAGCACTCTGCAGCAGCATGCAGGTGTCTGAGGCAAGGTCCTCGCACGTGACCCCCTGCCTGCCCCGGGTACTTAGTTCTGTGCCGTCAATGGCAGAAGAGAGAGTACTGAACTTTACAAGACATTCTTGGAGGGTTACGATGTGTGGCAGGGGTTCTCTCGATTGTGAATATCTGCATGGTTATTGTCTGTCTGCTTTGCTGGTTATAGTAATGTAAATGGTACCTATTTGACCCAGTTGGCTGTTTCCTCATGACTCCTTAGTTGTTGGGACCAGTCCATGGAACGGTCACAATCTTGGGGTTTGGTCTGCAGATCTCACACTAAATGAGCTCTTCATAAAGTGTCAGGAATGAAATGTGCCAGCAAAATTGATTGATTAATTTATTCATTCATCTACCAAATATTTACTTAGTATTTTTTGTGCCTGGCATAATCTCTAATTCTCACAGGGTATCTGCCAAAGGCGGGAAGTCCTCTCTCCAGAGGAACCTCTATTCAGGTTTGCAGAATTGCATATAAAAACACGTCATTGTCAGCAGGTCTCAGGGCTTGGGAAAGTACAAAGTTAGGGCAAGTGGAGAGAAAATTCTTGCCACCCAAGCATGAACTCCGGAATTCAAACCTCAGTACCTGTAAAAGGTGTGCGCCGTTATTCCCAGTGCGCATGGCAGTGCCCAGTGCCAGGGCCTCAGAGCGCGCTGGCTGGGCAAACTCCAGGCTCAGTTAGAGACCCTATCTGATGAAAGTTAAAGTGGAGAGCGACTGCGCAAGCCGCTTGACATCCATCTCTGATCGCCACGTGTGTGTAGCGTGCAAAAACGAGGTGAAGAACTGGCCCAGTGTAAGGTGCGGAGGAAGCGGCTTAACTGGTTATGCCGTGTTGGGAGGACAAAATGGCTAGAAGTGTCAGACACAGGCTGGAAAGGAACAGGGAAGCTGTGTAGATAGACTTCAAAGGAGAAGGGAAACTCTGGGCATGACGCGTGGACTCTGCATCTGTGGAGTCATCCAGCTGGAGACTGAGTGCTCAGAAATAAAGCCGAAGCCAAAGCAAAGCTCCCAGTTGTTACTTCTTGATAATATCTGCCATACAATGTACAGGGCAACGACCATGACTGGACTGAGCATGGACAGGCTTCTGTGGTTCTTATTACCTATATAATACAGTGTGAAAACAATTTACCTGTCATATGTTGTACTAGGTAGGTATCAAATGCAAGCTAAGGATAATTTCAAAGTGTCCAGAGGTTCCTAGAAAATATTACATAGCTTTTATGCAAATACTACATTGTTTTTTGTAAGACAGCTGAGTATGCATGGATTTGGGTGTTCTGGGTCATGGGAGTCCTAAAACCAGTCCTATGAGTTATGTAATAATTATAGTAGCTGGCCTCTTTGTAACAGGCTCCTTGAGGTTGCTGTATGGCAAATGCACCACAGGACGTAAGACAGTGGGCAGGCAGAATCAATGCAGGCTAGGGCTTAGTGACTGGGATGAGAGGCGAAGGGACTTAAGATGTGCGGCCGGGGAAAGACAGGAAGTCATGACATGATTTCCATGAGAACCCAAGTGCCTGGCTATTCAAAATGGTGTTAAAATCTGATGATCTTTCTTGTATGGCTTTTGAAAGGGGTTGGGAGGGACACCATTTCATTAATTTAATGAAACAGAGGTGCTTTAATATGTGTAACACTTAGTTGTGCACAGAGTGACCAAGTTTCATATTTCCTAGCTCAAGTACTGTTGCTTCAGGGAAAAACATTTTAAGGCACAGCATGTTCTTGAAATTTCCTATGTCTTATTAGAGTTTTTTGCTCAACCTGGCCTCAGTCTCAGTCTGCACAAGAGTGAGCTGTGGTTCCCAGGCTAGATTATATGCCATGAGGGAGTGTTTGTGTGACAGTGAGACCAGCGGGGAAAAGAGTTTCTGCACAAGGTGTATCTGCTGGATATGCGCAGACATGGTCAGAACTAACAGTCGTATACTGCCACCTGGCGGGAAAGATTGGCTGTCACCCCATATTTAAAAGTACATCACCAAGGCTCAACTGCAGCAGAGATGAACAATGGGTAATGCATTTTGCACTTAGTTTAAATAATTCTTTGTAGATAGTGACTATGTTTTCTGATCTTAAACTCACTGAAGTCTTTTGATTTAACTTTGTGAAACATTTCTGAAGTATCTAAATAAAATCACATTGAAACCCGGGCTGTACTGCCAACATCCCTAGTTCTAACTCTATCACATTGCGTCATAAAACACTGAAAAAACTTGTATTCTCTTCTTGCCTGAGTAAAGTGACATCCTGAAGAGATGAGGAAGGGGCAGTCATCACCAAGGACTCTGCTTCAGTGCCTCAGAGCAAAGTTTCTGTTAAATTTTATGTCTTGCGATTTATTTTCATGTCAAGATCAATAACAATTTGTGCTTGTTTTTTGCTCTTGTTTTGTCAAATTTGGATTTCAGCTTTAGGCTTTCTTACCTAAGAAGGTTCACTCCCCTGACCTTGGTCCCCTTTGGGTTTCACAAGTTGCTCTGGGAATCACCACAGTGGGGCAGAGAGAACCAACCATATCTCTGGGGGATGCAAGACTGGGTTCAGATCGTGCCCTGCCTATCCTGCCTTTATAGACTAACTGAAATACTTCACCACCCTTGTTTGTAAAATGGAGATTGCAATTGTGCCATTATTGGATGAAAAGACACATAGTTGGAAATCTGTGTCTTACAAGATTAGGTCCAAATATAGGAAAGCGTATTATCAGTCAATTTAATCAACATTTTTGATGTGTGAGCTACACACTCTTTTAATCTTGAGTTCATACAGAAATGTACTCTAGACTGTATTGGGCTTCTAGGTAGCGGATTGATTTGGATACTTAATTTTCTAGCAAATTGTGTATATTTAAGCAGTTACCAGAGAATCTCATCACACACAGTTGTTTTCCACATTTGTATCCACCAGTTTTTCCTCCTGTGGATTTTTTCATGTGAAGGTGCTGTGTGAAAGCACAGAGATGCCTTGTATTTTGAAGAACTTCACTCACCACGTTTATAACCTTCTTTTGTTCTTGATGAATCCTTGCCGCAGTACTAGAGGGTTTAATGGCTGAGGCATTATTTTTCAGGTCTGTGATGAATTTAGGGTGTTAAATGGAGTGATATATGTGCATGGATTAGAAACCTAGCTGAGCTTAGTGGTTAGAATTCTTAAGTTTTCATTTTAATAGGTTAAAACTCAATAAAAAGACTGGTATTTTTGTTCAAGTATCAATGATGAAAAAATAGATTTACAAAATGCTGACCAATCCTACGAAGCTATTTGTGATGAGACCCTAATTAGCCTCCTCTCTCTGATTGCAGCTTTACAAAGAAATTGAAATCTGTCCAAAAGTCACCCAGAATATCCACATTGAGAAGACAGACACGGCCGCTGATAATTACGGTAGGTTTATTTGCCTTTGATCTTGGGTGTTTGTGTTTCCAGTTAAAGCATTCCCTGTGTAAACAGAGCATTCACATATTTACAATTCAATAAGAAGCCTTTGGGACCCATCAAACAACACATCTGGCTCCAGTGCTGTGAAGAACAGCTGGGCTGTGAAGAGAGATGCTCACCCCCAGTGCAGGGAGGGAAGCCTCTGGCCTTCAGTTTCTTCACTTGAGTCAATTCTGCTGTCATAAGAAAATGGCGGCGGGGGTGGTGGTGGTGGCGGCAAGGGATAGCTCAGTGGTTAAGATCACTGCTGCTCTCACAGGGTCCAAGTTCAGACCCCAGCACCCTGGGTGGCTTACTACCACATGTAACTCCAGCTCTAGGGAATCCAACACTCTATTCTGTGGTACCCACTCTTGTAGGTACCATACATACACACACACACAAAGAGAGAGAGAATTTTTAAGAGAAGGAATTGGACATTGTGGGAGTGGATTACTTTGTGCAAGTGAAGGAAATATTCCCGAGCCCACAAACGCACCATTGTACCTTTCTCTACGAGGAAAGTTAGAACTTACTTGTTGCTGTGTTATGGTACGCACAACCCAGCGGTGCCCAGTGATCTCCTTGAGTGTGACTTACTACGGTAAAATAACGTAGAGCAAAATCAGTGAAGACCAAAGGGCAGGAAAAGAGTGCAGGGGCGGCAGGCATAGGCTTCCATGTTGCTCTCATGAGAGGCTAGCTGCGTGAGAGGCTAGAATTGAGTCTGCAGAATCAGAGTCAGCAGCACATAGCGTATTCTGCTGTTGCGGATGTGTAGAGACTCAGTCTCTGAAGCCTTCCCTGGAAAGCAGGCCACCCAGATACTCTGCTTGACATGGCCAAATCCTAGGATCTCAGGAGGAAAGCAATTGCTCACCTTAATTGTGTTGTTTGTACTGTTTAGACCTAGAAGCCACAAAACAGTGACAGGAATTTCCCATCAAAGTAAGCAGTAGATGCTGGTCAAGGGCCAGACTAGTGCAGGTCTTCAAAAAAAAAAAATCACAGACCTGGCTGCTATGTGACACTTCCTATTTGGCTATCTACATTCCAGTATCATCATTGATTTCATTAGGTATGTGGCCCTTCCCAGGTCTTTCTGCCTACCTTTAGCTTAAATGGAAACAATTAGCATTTGAGTACAGTGAGTGGGGAAGTCTGGGTAGTGATATATTAGGAGAGGTGAAGGTAGCTGAGGTAATAGTCACCGGAGCCCAGCATCCCAAATCTGGCATTTCCTTCTCACACCTTCTGTGTCCTTTGTGACTGCCTGGAGCAGCTGTCACCTGAGATGACGTCTTTGCCTTTGCAAGGAGGAAATAGAGGAAGTGGTGAATCAAGTCTTACTCAGTGACAGTCATAGCTCTAAGCAAATCACAAAGCCACCTATTTGCAAAGGAGCTGGCGTGTGTGGGCCTACAATGTGCATGGGAAGGGCCTTGCAGCTCCTGGTGAAATGTCAAGACCACTGCTTACACTTGTTTGAGAGATTTCTCTGAATGCAGCTATTAATCTTTTAGTGTTTGAAAATTTCCAGAGCTGTCACAGACAGCTGCTATCATATTCCTTCTGCATCTCCTTTCGCAGGCAAATAGCCTCATCTCAGAATGCTCATTAGAGTCTTGTGGCCTAATGAATAGAACCTAATTTTGTAGCTCTGGCCACTTCCATTATACCTTCACGCCATTTACTGTTTGACCCTGTATCTAAACCCATCAGAAAGCCTGGAGGACATTTTCAGTGGCAAAGAATTAATGTTTATAAAGGGCCTATTATGCAACAGAAGTGTGACCTCCGTGATTACGGCCTTAATTGGTGGCACTGGCATAAACAAGTGCCTGATACTAGAGCTCAGATGCTCTGTTTGTTGTGCTTAATTTCTATCATGTGAGGCAAACCTCTTAGTCTATGACTGAGTGATTTGGGGACAAAAAAATAGGCACTTGGCATAAAACAACCCACAGATACCTCCGTTTTCCTCAGGGGGTGAATTATAAGTATTCCACAGGTGCCTGAAGTTGAAGAGAGCACAGAGACCTTTACCAATTTGTTTTTCTCCTCTGCACATGCATATCAATAATAAAGTTCAAATTTTAATGTGTATGCTTACTTTGCCTGTGTGTTTATCTGTGCACCATGTGCATGCCTGGTGCCACTCGTTGGAAGCTAGAAGAGGGAACTGGAATTAGAGATGGGTGTGAGCTTACCATATGGATGTTGAGAATTGAATCTGGATCCTATGGAAGAGTAACCAGGGCTCTTAACCACTGAGCCATCTCTCTGGTTCCTAATAAGCTTTGACTTGTCAGTTAAGCACATCAAGAGAGTAGCAACAGTGGATCATAGTGAAGAACAGCTATAACAGTATATTAAAATGAGTCCAGTGTGGGTGCAGGCACTGCACTTTGTAGACTTGAGTGGCTTAGACTGACATAAGGAAAGGGCTTTGGTTTGATTCATTTGAATTTTGAGGCCACCGGTACTTCCATACAGTTCACAGTCCATTGCTTGGAGAGTGAGTCCACACCACACTGATGGAAGAGGCTCCCAGAGCCAAACTTGGTGCTGGTTCACTTAGGAAAGCCCTGCAGCACTGCTGGCGACCCTGGCTGAGCAGTTCTCAGTGTTTGTGCTCCTGTTGGCAGCGGCGTATGGGCTGGGAAGGATGAAGAGTCCCTGTCCTAGTTACTTTTCTTGTTGCTGTTAGGAGCTTGCGGAGAAAGGGTTTATTGCAGCTCACAGCTTGAGGGTGTGCTCCTCCGTGATGGAGCTGTCCTGGCTGCAGGAGGCTGAGGAAGCTGGCGCACTATCTCAGTACAGGAGCAGAAAGCAACAGGTGCTCACACTCAGCTTCCGCCTTTTTATGTCGCCATAACCGTCGCCCAGTGTGGATCTTCCCATTCAGTTAACCCAGTTGTGCCCTGGGCCCTGTCTCTTAGGTGATTCTAGCTCTTGCTAACGTAACAGTTGAACCATCACATCTCATAATCCTGGGTGATCTGATGGAGTGACTCCTCAGTCCACACCTAGCCCAGGTGTAGCTTTCCTTTATGAGCCCATGTGTGTGCAGGCTACTAGCACACACCAGCACAGAACATCTTAACAGTGCTGCTTTCTATTTTAGGATGGAAAAGATGATCTAATAGCTCAACCGGCTGAGTAAATTTTCAAAGAGTAAACACGTGGGCTGGCTGGTGCTGGGCTCCTGTTTTTAATATTCGGAGGCAGCAGCAGGCGGATCTCTGAGTTTGAGGCCAGCCTTGTCTACAGAATGAGTTCCAGGACAGCCAGGGATAACACAGAGAAACTCTGATTCGAGAAACAAAAAAACAGCAAAATAAAACAAAGAGCAACCCCCTGGGGTTTTTCTCTCCAGACCAGCCCTTAGATGGCGCTAGGCGCACATTGTAGACTTAGTTCAGATTGCGTGGTGCTGAGACTGTCTCTGAGTGGAAGTGTGCACAGGTCAACCCTGTAACGTTCCCTTGTTCCAGGACTTCTGATACTGTTATATTACAGCTGTGTGTCGTCCTTATGAAATGGGTGTCTGTACTTGAACAGTTATCCTGGACCTAGTTCTGAGTTCTCTGTTGAGTATTGTGTTGTGGACTCTTCTTTGGCCAGGAGTGTCAGTATTAAGGATTTCCTGGCAGTTCATCGAATCAGCTGGTGGTCTAGTTTGAATCAGCTGGTGGTCTAGTTTCTTCACTTAGTCTTAATTGCTTCCTTTTCTAGGTCGCTAGGCCACGAGTCACTCATAATGCCTTCCTGTTTTACAATGGCAGCCTCCTAATTGCTGGCTACCTTAGCTTGATGTTGAATGATCTCCTTCTGCCCCATATTGGCCTTTGTTAGAGTTTGCTGAGGTTAGAGTGCTCCTGTCTTACTTAGAACCTTTGTTGATCGGCTGTAGGAGCTTCGTGTTCTTCATTCAGCCGAAAGTAGTATTTTCCTTTACACTTGACATGGGAGATGGCTACACAGACCTCCCTGGAGTGCCTGCGGGCTCTGGTGAGAGGCCCCCCTGTCTGCCCCTTCACACCTTCCGGGTGCTGTGTGTGCTTGTAAAGTTTCATCATCCGTGCCTGCTCTCTGGGAAGAAATGCCCTTGGTCCTTTCATTTTCTCTGTTCATAATCTGAGATTGCCCACCAGCTTGAGAACTCCAGTGTGTTCCTTGTGTCTGTTTGTCTGTATTTTGTACCCAATTATCTGGTGCAGAATTTCATAGTTAATTTTAGGGTTCATTCAACATCAGGAACAGAAGGAAATTCCTGAATGACCCCTGTCAACTGTGGCTGCAGAGCGGCCCCTGTCTTGGTCTTGTTGTCTTCAAACTAAACAGGCTAGTTCTCAGCATGTCCCATTAGTGTTCTAATCTCCCTGCAGAAGAATAAAATTCAAACTGGTAATATAGTGGAGAGAGGAAGTTCTGTTTCCTGTCTGAGAGAGTTACAGGACTTGGAGAATTAACAATGGCAGGTAACCTTTTGGCCCATACGAGGTTACCTACTTCCTGGTACTGTGAACTAAAAGAAAACTTAACATTAATTTTGCTTTAAAGTTCTTCATGGCATTTTATTATCCACCCTTACAATACACTTTTCTTTCTCTCTCTCTGTCTCTTCCTTCCTTTCTCTCTCTCTCTCTCTCTCTCTCTCTCTGTCTGTCTGTCTGTCTCTGTCTCTTTCTGTCTTCTTTCTTTCTCTTCCTTCATTCCTTTCTGCCTTCTTTCCTTTTTGTTAACTATTTTTTTAAACAACCTTTTCTTCTTCCATCAGCATTGGTCAGGTGGTTAATATTCTGATGATTACTAATAGAGTATGAAAACAGTTAACCGGATTCCAGTATGAAGTGGTATGTGTAAACTGAGTTTTCAGAATGTGGTAAATTAAAGCAATGTCCATATAGCAGTACATACTGGTGAACACATGTCATACCCAGGGGCTGTGTGTCCTAAGATGTAGACTGGATGAGATGTAGACTGGTAAGGGCTCTTGATGAAATAAGCCAGTCTGTCTGTTTTGTGCTGAGTAAGGAAGCAGATGGAAAAGGCAAATTAATGCCCTTTACCAGCAAGCACGGGTGAGAGAAAATAATAGCTTTGGTTTGCATCAATAGTCAGTGAAGTATGAAGATTAATGGACCTAGTGGTATGTATGTATTTTTTAAGTAGCAACCTTTAGAATGATCTAAAAATACATATTTTTTTCCTGCTGTGTAAGACAATCTGAACGACGGGAAAAAAAAATCCAAAGTGTAACCCAAAACATAGACATAGCTCTGAGCTCACAGCAGGTACTTCCTGTTGCTGGCTAAGCCGTGAGCCCCGCACTCTGTCTTGTGTTCTACAGGGTTTTTGCTTTCTTCTGTGGACGAAGATGGTATTCGAAGGCTCTACGTGAACAGCGTCAAGGAAACCGGGCTAGCTTCCAAGAAAGGTAAGACTGTGGATGCCTTGGGTGTTTCTGTTTTTGTCACTTTAGTTTTTGAGACAGGGCCTTGATGTATAGCTAAGGCTGTCTTGGAACTCATGGTGTGGCTGGGGCTGCTCTTGATTCACAGTCTCTCTGCGTCAGCCTCCCCAATGTGTTAGGATCCACAGACTTGCCAAACCCCACCCCTGACTTCCTACCCTGTGGACCTTGTCTGTCTCATAGTTTCCCTTTGGGGTTTTTCCTTTGGTAAATGAGAAAGACATTTTTCAGAGGGTTTGTGTATAAAGAATTTTTCTCCTTCAAAACATTCCAGGGAAGTGGGTATCCTCCTTGAATTTGGGTGTACAAGGAGTGTCACTCTCCTAGTTTCTAGGTGTGACTGTGAGCCTGTATCTAGGACACTACTATAAAGTTCTCTTCTAATTACAATGATTGTTCTTTATCTTCTGGGGGCTCTCGGGTTTAGAGGAAGCAGAGCTTTGGTCCTCCCTGGCCTGAGGCCTCAGAAGTGGCTGTTCTAGAGTCACTTCCTGGAGAGTCTGCAGATGTTGAGTTTCGATCCAGCCCCCTTGTCTCTGCTGTCAGATCCCCTGCTATGTCTTGCCTGTTTGTTGTGGCCCTCCAAGAGCTCAGCATGCATTTGGGCTACCTTTGAGCCCTATTCTCCATCTTTGTATTCTCAGAGTTCCCTCCCAACCTAGATTACAGTGAACTGGACCCTCTCTATCCATAGGCTGTGCGTTTGTGAATTCTACCAACTATACATTGAAAATCTTTTGGGTGAGGGGGTGTTCAAAAAGTTAAGCACCTCATACAATACATACACACATTTAAAAAAAAAAGCAGCCAGGCGAAGTGTCCCACACCTGTAATCCCAGCACTTGGGAGGCAGAGGCAGGCAGATCTCTGTGAGCTCGAGGCCACCCTGATCTGCAAATCAAGGCTACAAAGAGAAACCCTGTCTGGAGAAACAACAACAACAAGAACTGCAAATACTGAATATATGCTCACCTTTGTGCTTGTCATCATTCCCTAAGCACTATAATGTAGCTAGCCATTTATGTTGCTTTAGGCATTGCAGGTAATTTGCAGATGATTTACATATGGCTCTATGGCATGATTCCACTCTATCTGTGGCTGTTGTCAAGGGCCATCCTGGAATCCACCTGTGAAGGGGAGCAAGAAAAGATAGAATTGTCCACTCCCTTAGTTTTAGGATCACTAAAGCAGAACAAACTGCAGCTGAAAGGCACAGAATTTTTTTTTTTTTCTCTCACAGTTCAGGAGACTGGTCTGAAGTAAGGGTGTTGGGAGGATTGATTCCTTCCGAAGCCTCAGGGAAGAATCTGTCAGATGCCTCTTCTCAGATCTGGTGACTGCCAGCTATCCCCTGTGATCCTTGGCTTGTAGCTAATGTTTCCATCTCTCCCCTGTGACCCTTGGTTCGTAGGAAGAGCGGAGGTTGTTTGGTTTAACACTCACTCTAGTTTTCATGAGTTTTGTCTCATTTGAGAGTTTATTTTGACTTAATTATGTGTGTAATATTATATGGTTATAACAATTACTTTAATTATCTCCATGATATGTGCCTACACCTCTTTCCAAAGGTTGCTTCCCAATGCTGTAGGCAGACATGAGTGACTTGGAATGTTTTGTTTTGCAGGGGGCACTTTTCAGCTCATTATACTTAGAAAAATATGAGGTGGGTCAGTAAGTCTTGGAAACTACCTTCCTTTCGCTCTTGGTATGGAATTTTCACTGAGGCGATGGGAAGATCATACAGGACACATATGGGTCAGCTATACTTAGACATGCTTCCCCAAGTGCCTTCCATTAAGAACTCTCAATGGAGCTCGGGGGACAAAGGGGTGCCGATTCTTCCTGCCGCCACTCTTGTAGTAGCTAAGCACAGCATTGCGTGTTCCATAGCCTGTGCAGTCCCTGTGTGGATCATTTTTCCCTGTGCTGTAACCATCAGAGAATCACGGTCCACTGTCTGTACACAGATAGGGCGAAGGTGGGATTCAAGTAGTCAGAACCACTTACGAGTTAGCAGCCCTAGGGGAGAACTGCCTTTGTGCTCCTGTGTTTTCTAGACCACAGGCAGTCTGGAGGCTAGAGTCTGCAGAGGCACTGAGCTATGCCTGAGCTATGAGCTGAGACAGGGCACGCTCCCCTCCGGACTTAGTGACTGATCTTTATCGCTTTCAGCAGGATGAGTGCGCTGTTGGTGCAGTCCCGGGGGTGGGGATCTTCTGGCTTTAGTCACATCCTGTTCTAGTTCTCTGAATCTAAGAACCCTGATGCTTGATGAAAACAAATGTCTCCCCGACACTGTACACCGGGCAGCCAGTGTCAGGGTGAGGCACTTGGGGTGTTAGATATAGCAATTAATGCAGACTTACAGCCCAGTACTGTCCTTCAGAGCCCACTGCAGGCCACACAACCCACTGGTGTGCTTTGAGTACCAATTGCTACCATCCCTAGATTCCATCTACAGTTCCAGGTTAGCTTGCTTCTGCCGTGCAGCCCAGCCTTTGACACCTGTAATCTGTGAGCTTTTCTCTATCCCACATTCAGTGAGTCCATGTCTGACCACTCATTAGTCTGTAGACTAGGGGCCTGCCTTGCCTTTTGAACACAGCCCAGGTGCCTGCAACCCTGGTGAAATGACGGTAATGTGAAGTTGAGAAGAGAGGCCAGTGGGATACTGCCTAAGTGGATCTGAATATCCAGTTTGCACTAACACACTGTTTACCACCTTGAAGTCTCTCTGTCAGCCACATTGGGCTTTCAGTTATTCCATCCTGCAGTTGGGTCCCATGTTCCCCCTCCCACCTGGCCACTGTCCATACACAGACTGCTCTTGGCTGGATTTCGTAGCAGCTGCTCTTGCAGAACTGACATTTTGTACCTTATTGTATTCCTTGACCCTTCATCCCCACTCACCATGGCTTTGTTTGTTTTGGACCACAATTCTCCCTTCGAGGTGATCTAAGAGCCTTATTGTCATCTAGTATTTTCATGATGGCCGCACAGGACATAGCCTGATTGAGAAAGACATTTGTCATCTTGCTCCGAACAGTTTGGATACTCCATAGATATACTTTCCATGGTCAATTCTTATTTCCAGGGTCACTTAGGGATGGTTATCAATATGGAGAGCCAGTGTCTACTGAGTATCTTCAGTGATTACATGATTGGCTTCATTCACTCTTACATATGAGATTGAGGCTGGGGTGATAGGAACATCAACCCTCACAGAGTCCATCCACTCCAAGCTGCGACATAAAGGCATAGTGAGCAGTGGCTCACAGCACTATTCACGGCCTCCTGTCCTCCTACTGCTCATTTTGAGAATAACTCACCCTGGCTTGTTTTCCTGGTGTTGCCATAACAAAGTACTAGAAGCTAGGCTCCATACAGCAGCAGAAACTGATGTCCTTGCAGTTCTGAGAAGTCAGTTGAGGTTTCAGTGGACGTGTTCCCCCTGAACCTTTTGGACAGAGCTCTCTCTACACATTTGTGGGCTCATGGCTATGACACTGCAGCCTCTCCTCCATCTTCACCTGCCCCTCCCCGTTTCTTGTGAGTCTTTCTTCGGTGCACCTAGTGAAGACATGTAGGTTGGCACAGGGCCCACACGACAATCCATCATCTTACGGTTACAGTGAAGAGCCTCTTTCTGCGTAAAGTTGCACTCACAGGTTCTGGATTAGGGACACAGTTTTCCGGGTCAGCACTCAGCCTGCCATTGCTCTAACACTGGCAATCCCATGAACCGGAACCTTCCTTCTGAAAACCTGTATAGAGCCTTCTGATTGTATAGTTTCTGCTTAAATATTATACAGCTCCAGATTCTTTTTAACCTAAAAACGAATTGCTTAGGGCTAGAGAGGTGGCTCAGTGATTAAAAATCACTGGCTGTTCTTTCAGAGGTCCTGAGTTCAGTTCCCAGCACGCACATTGTGGCTTACAACCTCTCTAAATGTAGTTCCTTGGAATCTGATGCTCTCTTCTGGTGTGCAGTTGCACATGCAGACAAATACACACATATAAAAAAAAATCTCAAAAACAACAAATTGTTTACACAACAGAATTTTACCTTTGACACAAAAGCATTTCATTTCTATTCCTTCCTCACTCAAGGATTTTTCTTTTTTAAATTTTCCATGTATTTTATGCTCAGTAATGGGTTTTACAAGTTTTGGACGTCTGAGTGAGGGCAGTCAGGGAAGTGAGAACTCTCCAGAAGGATCCGCTGTGGAGTTAGAGCTGGGAGCCGCGGTTGCCTTGGGTGGGGTGGCGTCTCAGTTCCTCTCTGCCTCAGCTCTTCATTCACTTCCCTTTCCTTGGCAGTGTGCCCCACCCCAGCCTCCCTCTCTCCAGTGGCTGGACCATCTATAATAAAGGTTGAGTTGTCCCTCGTCAGTCACAGCTTCTTGTGCTCCCAGGTTGGATGTGTTCGCGATTGTCCCTTCAGGTCCCAGCACTGGCCCTGCAAAGGTTGCAGACACCTGTGGGGACCCTACCAAACTGAAATGAAAGATGTACTTTCCTGCGTCCTGGGGTCGTTCAGAAGCAACAGAGTGATAACAACTGCACTTGATTCTGTGACCTTTTAGGAAGAAAACAAAACACAACACAACACAACCTTACTTACAATGATAGAAGAACCTTCCTGCATTTTAGTTGCATCGAAATGATGAGTGGACACAACTGTGTACAAAACACTGTTGCCAGCATTCCCAGAGAGCCGCGTCCTGTAGGGTGAGCCGAAGTGGCATTTGAAAAAAGAGACTTGGCAAATGCTCAGAACACATTGATGAAAGTAATGAGTTTGTTTCGATGGTCCACCAGGGTCCGAATAGGACTAGAGCGAGGGTTCTGAACCCCTGCATATCAGATATTTTACATTATGGTCCATGACGGTATCAAAGCTACAGCTGTGAAGTAGCAACAGAAATAATTTTATGATTGTTGGGGGCGGGGCACCACAACATGAGGAACTGTATTAAAAGGTCGCAGCGTTAGGAAGGTTGAGAACCGCTGCACAAGAGCCTTCTCACACCCATGTGAGCCAACTACATCCTGCTCCCAGGAGCCCTGGGGCTGTGAGGTTCACCTCAGGAGAGAGTGGCATGCGCCCTCTGGCAGAACTTCTAAGCAGGTACTGCTCTGGCTTATGTGACATTAGAACTTTTCCATCTTGCGTTGGCAGGCCTGAAGGCGGGGGATGAGATTCTCGAGATCAATAATCGTGCTGCTGCTACCCTGAACTCCTCTACACTCAAAGACTTCCTCTCTCAGCCCTCCCTGGGCCTCCTGGTAAGGACCTACCCCGAGCTGGAGGGAGGAGCAGAGCTGCTGGAGCACCCGCCTCGACGCGTGGACGGCCCTGCGGACCTTGACGAGAGCCCCCTTGCCTTCCTCACCAGCAACCCAGGTATGCTGTGGCCGGGGCTGCGTGTCACCTGGCTGTGTATGGGAAGTGGACCACGCTCCATGCACCTCAGGGCTTGCTCGTGAAGGTAGAGACAGCTGTGAGTGAAGCCGATGGTTGACCCCTGCTTCCTGTTGACAGTTCTGAGGGAAAGGGAAGGTGTCTGGCGAATCTCTGTGATTCTTTGGCTCATTGTCAGAGGAGAGGTGAGTGACAGGAAGCCACCACTTCACAGTTGTCGATGGCGAGATGGGATCACATAAGGTCCTGGGATGCTGAGTTCTCCCCTGGCCTTCTCTGTCTCCATCTTCTCAGTCTGCCCAGCCCTGCCTCTCTTCCCCTGTGAGGAGCTGGATGCTTTCTGCGAGGAAACTTGTCTAGCAGGCCTTTGCTTAGACTCATGAGAACAGGAGCCCTGTCCTACCCTGCCAGTCCTGCTACCCTTCCCCACATTCTTTCCTGCTCTCTCTGGCAGCTTGAGTGACCCCGGCCTTGGAAACCTTCCAGGGACCCCCACAGAGTTAGTGTCCACCCCCATCCCCAGCTTTCTGACCTGAAAAATGTGTCTCTGTGGGCTCCAGCCATAGTGTGTCATTGGTTTGCTTGGTTGGTTTTTAAGCTTTCTTTGGACAGGCCCCACTTTGTAGCCCAGACTAGCTTGGAACTCCCTGACTAGCCTAGGTTGGCACTAGACTCTAGATTTCCCTGCCTCAGCTTTCCCAGTACTGGGATTAGAGGAGAACAGGTCCATGCCTGGCTCGTACGATGCTTTCTTTACTTGCCTCTCCCTCTTTCCTCTCTATCATGGGTTTGTGTGTTTGTTTCCCGGGAATGAGTGTGTTGTCTTCATCTTTGCCTTGAAGCTCTTTGGACATAGCTTCCCACACAGTAGATGAGCGAGCAAAGGAACTGTGTGCATTATGCTGGGTTGACTTACTAGGTATGGTTTCAGAATTTTTTTCCCTTCACATCGTGTTTCCAGGGGGAGAAGACAAGCTTGAGGCAGTGCGAGTGCACCCATGCATGCGGGTTGGTGGTGGGGTGTCTGCTTTCCCTGTCCTCCTTGCAGGTGCTTCTGTACTGTTCCTTGCCATTGCCCGAGTGACATTCTGCAGCTTGGCTGCCTAAGCAGGAAGCTCTGTGATAGTCCATGGTTTTGTTTAGTGGCTTTTGGAAGAATCTGACAGTTTGAAGCTTCAGAAAACTGACCGCGCTTAGTTGCTGTTGACTTCTGGGTTAACTATGTCATAGTGGTCATCACACCTAAAAAGGAAAGGGGGATCAAAACCACGGATGCTATTTTCACAGATGACCACAAGGTGGTGCTTGTGATCCTACAAAACAACCCATAGCCTCTGTTCTGAGCCCAGATGACCCACAAGAGGTTCATTAAGGTTCTTTAGGCTGATTAAGGATTTTGTGAGCAGGTACAGGAGACATTTGAGTGTGTGTGTGTGTGTGTGTGTGTGTGTGTGTGTGTGTGTGTGTGTGTGTGTGTGTGTGAGAGAGAGAGGGAGAGAGAACTGTGACTGTGTTTGGATTAATTTTCTAATACTGTCAGTTTTGTCATTTATAGATACAAATTCAGATTTAGCATATTATACTCCACAAACAGAAACCAGTTCACCTTTGTTGATTTTGAGTGACTTGCCCATCTTGGTTTTGCTTCTTTACCACTGCAATGGCAGATTAAGTGGTTGTGGTAGTGAAATACCCAGATCGTGAGTCCCCAAATGACCAACAGGCTTTGAGTCCGATGTAAAACACACGAGGGCCTTTATTACAAACTCAAGCTGGGTGGCTGCCTTTTGTAAGAACAAAGAGGCAAGCGACCCCAGCTCTGGGGAAACAGGGTTTTTAAGGGAGCAAAAACGAAAGTAGGGAAGTGTTAAGTCTTGGCTATAGGATTGGGTGAAAGGGTCCCTAGGGGAGTTGACCTTAAAATCATTGGTTTGTTTTCAGGTGCCCAAACTGCGAATGATCAGATCTGGCCATCTGGGGACACCTGCCCTGTTACGTGCAGGTTAGGTTGTAGCAAGGGGGAGGTAGTTAACACATTCCATAGGCTTCCTTAGGGGCTACGTGACCCTAGTCACATCCCAAGGTTAATCTGGGTGGGGGATTGCTGGACCCTTGCTCTGAAAGAACTGTGCTATGGTGACTTTGCCCCAGTCCCAAGAATTAACTCTAAATTTTTGAACCTCTCAGTAGCATAGCCAGGTCTGCAAAGCTGGAAATTTTTACTCTCTGGACCATTGGGGATAAAGTTGTATGTCCCCATGTAAAACAGACTCTTGCTCACAGACAAATTGTTTCCTTATTTATTGTCATTGTTTCTTACTGAAAAGACCCTTTGTATATGTGCAGGCCATTTGCATGAGTGTTTTTAAATGATTGTTTTTTGAAACAGGTTCTAGTTATGTAGTCCAGAATCTAGCTTAGCCTGGAATCACCATGTATCCCTAGCTGGCTCCCTATTTGGAACCCCCCCTCACCAGCCTCTTGAATATTGAGATTATAGTAAACCAGGCAAAACTGCTTTTAATGAAAAGTGTCCGTCTCTGTGTGTTTTAGAAGATCCGGGTGTATTCTGTGCACATAGTCATCGCCCTGTCTTTGATGAAGTCTAAAGCATAGCACTGGCTTTCCTGTAACCTCCCGTAGAGCAGGTACCTGCACAGGCCTGCGCAAACCCATCGAACTTACCCTGTCCAAACCAGCCAAACTGCAACTTGGGAGTATTCTGTGGGAGATTTATTCTTTCCTTTGTTTTTTCCTAACCAAGTGGCTGTGACTTGGAGCTCACAAACCCCACCTGTGCCTCCGCCGTCTCCCTATGGGTGCTTCCGCTTCCTGGTCCTCATTTAACAGCAGAAGATAAAAGGGGAGAAAGCAAGGAAACAGGATGGGATAGCCAGCCAGCCTGCCCCATAGCAAGGCAGAGATGACACACACTCAGCAGATGGCTGCAGTTAGCGCAGAGCAGCTGGACAATGAGGAGGCTGGACTGAATTTAGATATAACTGAAAATAGCCATCCGGAGTGACAAGTTTGGGGTGTGGTACTTGGGTGTCTTTAACGGGGTCATACTGAGTATTTAGTGACCTGAACAGAGACACCCAGGTTGGGAGTGTGAATCTCAGGGACTTCGAGGCCCATGTGAGCTCTGGTACTGTCTGCCTAGCATCTAGGCTTGACCAGACCTTCCCCTGATTGAAGGCTATGGTTCTCTTTCAAGCTTTGGTTATTTTTGAACCCCTTTCTCATAGAATCGTGAACCTTGTAAGTAGAAACATCAGACACTGGTGGTTAAAAATAAGCACCAAACCAGGTTCTTTGGGCTGTGTTCATTTTGATGTCACCCGTGGTCCTGTGGGTCCTGACGCGCCACTCTATGCACTGTGTCCTCATTACAAAATGGAGACAAGAGCACACTGCCATCTTACGAGGTCCGTGTGATGCCTAAATAAGTCAATAACATGTTTAGGCTAACAGTAAGGATATAGGAAACAGTTTACATCCTAAGCCAGTCCTGATCACAGAGGACACGGGGATTGTCTGACCCATAGCGACCAGCTGCTCCCCTTCACTGCCTGCTGGTCCGCTTCTCCCTGCAGTAAGTGGCCTGCCTGACACTTGCTGTGTTTCCCCTTCCAGGTGGAGAGGAGAGATTCTGAAGCACTGGATGCTGAGGTCCTGGAGCCCCTTTTCATAGCCCTTGTTCTTGTGGTGGTTGCTTTAGACCAGTTTGGATTCCTTGAGTGATTCCCACATGTACCTGGAACTACTTCGGCCACTGACTCCCTGTTCGTAGACTCGTTTTTCTGGCTCGGGAGAGTGGCATCTGCAGTGTTCTGGTGATGTGCAGACCTTGTTGGTGCCATCCAGGGTTTATTTCACAGAGATTTTTATGTTGGAAGTCTGTTAGGTGACCGCGGGGTGTGTGTGGGGGAGCATAGTGCCTGCTCAGCCTGCAAAGCCTGTGCCAGGACAGGCCCCTGCTATTCTAAGAGCCCCAGATGCTAGTCTGTGGCCATTTGCAGCCACAAGTTGTGACTGGAGTCTTCTCACTGGTCCTCTTCTCATCCTTGCTTCCCAAACGCTTGTTTCTGAACATGCCAGGAAGGCAGCCAGGACCCAAAACGGGCACTTCCTAGACCGTTATTCTAGGAGGCTCCTTGTGAGGGGAGCCAGTGGGAGAATGTAGGAAGCCCCTGTTAAGCCCTGACAGGATTCGTTTTGACTGTGGATCACAGCATTTCAGGTCCAGTCATTCTTTGGTGTGAGGGGCTGTTCTGTTCATCCCTGTAAGTTGTTGTAAGATAGTAGTACCTGCCCAATCTCAAACAAAATGCCCTCGGAGATTGCCACTGCCCCCTCCCCAACCACTGCAAGGTTTATTAGCAGGTGCACAGCTGCCTCCCTTAACATCTCAGTGAACATCAGTGCAGGAAGGCAGGCAGATCCAAGAGCTTTCCAAAGCTTCATAAGACATGTACCATAGTGTCTCAGTATGTCTGGCACGCCCCATTTCTGCCATTTGTCCTAAGGGGAGAGAGAAAAATTTACTTGGATGTTGGCTTCTTTCTCCAAAGTGTGTAAAATTATTGTGGCATAGGATATTGATCATGGAATTTGCCAATGAAACAAAGATACTCCTAATAGTAGTTATGTAAAAAGCCAACTTCTCTGCAAATTGTAAGACTTATGATAAAGTGGCCTCGGCAATTTTAAGTGTGTGTTTGTGGGCAGGTGTGGTGATACAGGGCTGTCATGGCAGCACTTGGGTGACAGGCAGGATTGCTGAGGGTGAGAAGTAATCTTAAATAATGTAGCAAGACCACACGCACACAGGCACTCCTAAGCTCTGCTGGGAGAGCCGAGCTTGATCTCCATGGCCGTGCCTCTCTGCTGCACCCTCCCTAGACCTCTTCTTGGCTGACCGAAGTGAATGAAGCAGCCGCCTCACTTGTTCATTTGTGGTAAAGAGCCTGGGCTCCCTCCCTACCAGGGCTGCTGCTGCTGCTGCTGCTGCTTTGAAAAGTGGGTATTCTTGCATTTTGAGCCAGAGAAAGCTGAGCCTGCGCGACCGACAGCGGACCAGTGACGCAGGCCAGACATGGTTCAGATCAGAGCCAGACTGGAGAGCCTGAGACCCTCTGATGGGTCTCCAGCACATCTGTCTGCTGCTGAGGGGAAGCTGTGGGCTGCAGTGAGTGCAGATGCACCTCCTGCAGGAAGTAGATTCCCTGGTTCACAGGAAAGCGCCCCCCCCCCCCATGTTTGCCATGCACCTAGGTTCAAAGGAGGCATTGTTTGCACCAGGCATGGACAGCATCTGCCTAGCCAGTGAGTGCTTTCTGTGCAGTACAGAAATGGAAGGCTCTGTTTTTGTTCTGGTGTGGAGATATCCTGAGGCTCTGCATTTAGGGAGCATGGAGGGGCAGCATAAAAGAGCAAGTGCACAGCTTTGTCTTCCTGCAAACAAATCTGGTCCAGTCTTGAGAGGATTCCCTGAAGCCTCACAGATACCCAGCCACACATGGTCCCTGTTTATTTGTCCATAAAGTTCACAGCCATGTGTGCCTTGTAAACTGTTGGCGTGCCTTGCTTTCTGTCACTTAGCACATGGCCTGCTTCTCTGCGTCCTGCTGGGGTGTGGAGGATCCAAATGCCTTTTCTTGATTTTCAGTGATATTTGATTGATGGCATCTGTCGGATTCAGTGTGTGACTTCACAGACTGGAGAGGGGGGGCTCTTTTTGTGTGTGTGTTTAAAATTTATTAGTGTAGGAGCTGGAGAGACGGCTCAGCGGTTGTGAAGCTCTTGTGAAGAGATAGGTTTGATTCCCAGCACCTGCATGTGGCTCCCAACTGTCTGCAACTCCAGTTCTAGGAGATCTGATACCCTCTTCTGGCCTCTGTGGACACAAGGGGTGCACATAGAGCACATACATACATACATAATACTTACATGCATATATACGTACAGGTAAAACACTGGTATACATAAAATAAAATAGAAATAAAAACTTTTAGAAATCAATAATGTACTTTCTATTTTACTTCTCAACATGCTGACAAGATTATGCCCAAATCCATAATTTTTATGACTTTTTTCATAGTGTTTATTTTATGTGCTTGTATAGGTGAGCCTATGTGCGCATTGTATGCATTTACCGTGGCACACATGTGGACGTCAGTGGACCACACGCTGTCGCTTCTCCCTCTTATCCTGTATATCCCTCAAATGGAACTCAGGTGTGTAGGCTCGATGGCCAGCCACCTTTGCCTGCTGAGCTACCTCTCCACACTGATTTCTTTCTTCTTTCGCTCTACCCTAGGGTGGTCTCCGACTTACTCCGGAGCTCAGGCTTACCTCCCCCTTCCTCAGCCTCCTGGGTGTACGCTCCGTGCGTGTGCCAGCCAGCTCCACTCACGGCATTTTTAGCTGTGTCCATTTTACTTCAGTTTTGTTCTATAATAGTTCTGGTTTTGTTGGTGCCTACGCTGATGCCGTGTATGATGGGTGAGCTAATCATGTAGCTGTGACATGACTGAACTCGAAAATGGAACCATAGCCTGGCAGTTGAATTCCAGACAGATGTCTATAGGGTTGTACAGTCTTCTCTTGCACCCTTCACCCATCTGTCAGTCATGTTTACTCCTCATTTAAATTCCAATATTAGTAATAACTTCTAAAAGGTCATTTCCTGGGGGCTGGTGAGCTGGCTCGGTGCTTAAAGGAGTTGCCACTAAGCCTGACAACCTGAGTTTGATTCCTAGGACCCAAGTGATGAAAGAAGATAGACAGTTCCTGAAAGTTGTCTTCTTACACACACACACGCTCATACACTCACTCACATTTTCCTCTTCTGGAAATATTTGAACTAGAGAATTTGCTTAACCTGAACACATTGCTTGTATATCTCATCAGTCAAGGATTTTTTTCCCCCACAAGGCCTTGAAGAAGGGCAAAATTAATACGGTGTGATCTAAATAATTGACAGGTAAATTGTAAGGCAAGCCTTCTGGATGAGTTTGCACTGTGCAGGTCTTAGTTGGGACCTGAGGGAAATGAATGACTTGCAAACGTTTTCAAACCATAAAAATGCAATGGTGATATGGAAGCAGTTTAAAAGCCAAAGAGGTGCTCTCGCCCGGTCACAACAGTAGGTTTTATTTGTAGTAGCTTTGAGACAGCTGTCTGAGGGTGCTCTGACCTCCTCACTCTTCCGTGGGAGCCCCCTCTGTGCCTGGCCCTGTGCTCAGGGCTGGGATACAGATCTGGTGGTTTCATCAGCCCCCTGGAAGGCCCCTCAGCTCCTTCCCTGATTGCTAACGGAGCTGCCTGGTTCCTGGTAAGTGGGGGAACAAGGATAATTCTATAGTAACAACAACACTGCTCTAGAAAGGTGTGTCTGTGTGTGTGTGTGTGTGTGTGTGTGTGCAAGCCCACTAAGCTGAGGGTATCTAGAGAAGGATCTGAATGTGGGGAGGAGGTGTCCCCTCTGTATTTGGATCCCTGGCCCGTGCTTTCCCCTCAGCATTCTTGAAGCGCCGCTGTCAGCTCCTCTCTCCTGTTTTCTTTGGTTATTGTTGCAGAGCACCTCACTGCACCCAGCCTCACTCCTCTGAAGCCTGGCAGCATGGCCAAGCCCAGGGGGCTGGGGACTGTACCATCTCTGCGTGGAGTGGCTCATGTGGCTCATCTGAGAGTGCCCTGTTCTTGCTCACGTGGACCTGGGCAGTGCGGCCTGCTCTTCGTGAAGCCCGTCATCTTTGAGGCTGGAGTTTGAGGTTTCTTTGCACAGTGGGCAAGAACAGGAACTGTGCAGCAGCCTGGGGCCTGGCTGGAAATGTGTACATCTTCACTTATATCATTTTTGCTGGTCAAAGCACACTGCAAAGCCAGCCAAGGTTCTTGGTGTAGGGAGTAGTCTCAGCGCGGGGCTTCAAGTAGGGCTGGAGGGATTTTTGTGAGCTGCAGGTTGTCCTTCACTCTGGTTAGTTGTTTTGTCTGATATGTTTTCTGCTGAGAGACATAAAACTTGGATTGTTTGTATTTCAGTCTTTTATTTTATTTTTTCCACGTGGGCCACCCAAGGCACTTGTGACATTTGTCAGATGTTCCGTCCATTTCTGATGTGTCACACTTCCATCCAGGGGTGGGGCTCTCTCAAGCAGTCTGTTCTATGTTTGCCTTATGTTAATGCATGCTTATCTTCTGTTTTGCTCTCTGGCAGGGAAAGTACCTGGGTCTTGTTTTTCTTCCCCTTTACTGTCTTTGGTGTTAATGGGTTTTTTATTATTATTATTTTTTTAAAAAACTTAGTTCTAGGAAAGATAGAAGATGTGGTCTGCTTGTGCGTAAATTCTCCAAGTGAAAGCTTTGAGTAGATGGCTTGCGTAAATTGATAATCCTTGGCACTAGGGCCAGGAAGTCATTGTGAATCAAGCTGAACTGTGAAGTGTCTGTATCTTCTGTGTCCTGACCGGGCGCATTGCCTTCAGTCCCGCAGAGAGTGCTCTGTGTGCTTGTCATGTCTTGACTCTTCGCCGTATGTTCTGGCCTGTCTCTTGTGTATATCATTCTGGTGGGGCTTTGTCTCATACTGTCTTTATTTATTTACGTCTTTCACATTTTTCTCAGAAGTTCTGTGTATTCTGACCTGTTTCTATGATCATACTTCATTTGCCTCACTTATTTTCCCTTCTCTTTCCCGAGTTGCATTTTTAAATTCCATTTACAACTTATGTAATCTGTTCCCATTCTTGTACTGTTTGCTCCTAACAGTCTGGATATGATTCTTAACTGAGCAGAAACTAAAGTTAGCTTTTCTACTTCCCTCTTGAAGAATTGGACATCTGTGCAGTGTTTATGAACCTAATGACCCTCAGCTTTGTTTTAATTGTATCTTTGTGTTTTTTTACACCCAGATGTCTTTTTGGGAGAGGTGGTGGGATTGTTTTATATTGTAAACCTTACCTGTATGAGTGTCAGTGTTTTATCATTTCAGTTTGTATACCAGCTTTTCTTTTAGGGTTATTTGTTTATTTTTCATTCTAAAAATACATCTTTAGAGATTTTTTTAAAGTGAGGTACATGCTCTTGAAGTATATGCTCTAAAAAGTTATTTTTGTTTGTTTGTTTTTTGGTTTTGCAGAGAGGGTTTCTCTGTGTAACAGAGCCCTGGCTGCCCCATACTTCTTTGTAGACCAGGCTGGCCTCAAACTCATAGAGATCCGCCTGCCTGTGCCTCCGAGTGCTGGGATTAAATGAATGCCACCACACCCAGCTCTAAGTCTTGACTAACCTTTTATTTATTTGTAGAGATCCAGGACTGACTCTGGGCCTCACTTAGTCCCAGGCAAGCACATTATTACAGTGTTCCACATCCCAAACTTTTGTGGGTTTGTTTTATTGTCATTATTTTTTGTTTGTGGATGTTTTGCCTCAGTGTGTATCTGCTCACCACGTGTGTGCAGTGTCCTAGGACTGTAGTTATAGATGGTTGTGAGATGCCACGGTGAGTGCTGGGGATCACACCTAGTTCCTCCAGAAAAGCAGCCATGCTCTTAAACCACTGAGCCTTTACTTTATACCCGTTCCTGGACTTTTGAGTGGCCCTCCACTCCACTTGCAGTGCATGTCTAGGTTTGTTTGCTAGAGTAAGGCTCTGCTTTCAGGTGGGCCTCAGGTGGGTGAGGGTTAGCAACCCTCTTTCTTTACTCTGATTTGTATTCTTATTCATCAACTGTTTAATTTCCATGGCACAACTCTTATTTTCAGAAATTCTGTTAATTTGTATGTTCCTTTTTGAAAGCACTTTTTTTGTTTTTTAAAATAATTTCAGCCTAGTGATTTGACATTTTGTGTCACTGGATTTCCCATGTTCTTTGGTGTCTTCTCTCACAGGAATTTGTTCAGCTGTTTGTTTGTTTGCTTGCTTGCTTGCTGTGGCTGTGAACAGCCCAATGTGTGCTGGGTAAGAGCTTTCACACTAGCATACAGCCCCAGCACCCGAGTGTTCTAACGCTGGGTTTCGGCCTCCTGCTTGATCTTTTCCAGCCTTGTGCATTCTGTTGTGCCTTTGAGGGTTAGTATTACTCCTGTCCCCAGCCCTTGAGATGAAATCCAGAAAGATCTTGAGATGGTGTGTCGGTTGATTGAAAATGGGCCCCGTAGGTTCATATATTTGAATGCTCAGTTCCCTGTTGGTGCACTGCCGCCGTGCTCTGGTGCCTCGACTAACTCTTTAAAACTGTGAGCAAGCCCCAGGTAAATGCTTTTCTTTTCTAAGTTGCCTTGGTCATGGTTTCTCAGACCAAGAGATTTTTCCACCAATTTTTGGATAGAGCCCATTGTGTAAATTTGAGGCCTTGACACCCCTAATGATTACAGTCTGAGGGAAGAGACTTGCTGTCTTCTACTTTCTCCCCAAGTTTCTTTACCCGGAGAGTTGCTTTCTTTCATGTGGCTTCAGGGTAGTGGGTCCCAGCACGTTCATATTGTACTTGGGAAGGCGTTGATGCATAAGAGTCTTTCTACTCCAGGTGTGGACATTCAGAGCTACTACAAAATATGGGATATTAACCCAATTCTATGACTGTTGAATAGAGATCTATGTTTAACCTGGAGTCCAGATGTGTTATTACTATTGTTGTCCTCAGTTCTGTGTGTGTGTGGGGGGGGTGTAGTATGCATCTATGCATGGGTATGGTTACATGGGTGTACGGGAGTGCATGTACATGTGTCTGTGTGGGAGCCCCGGGTTGATGCCAGGGATCTTCCTTCATCAGTAACTTGCTATACAGATGCCACCACTCATGACCTAGTCTGTCTTGCTTTCACTGCCTCCTCAGCCTCCAGCTCTGGATACCACCCCATTGGCATTGGGGGTCATGATTGCAACAGAAAGACTATAACGAACAGATACTTAATCCATAACAATTTCTGTGTATTGTCAAACTTGTAAAGGTGTATGAAATACCATAGCAGTGACAAGAAAAAAGCCATTTATTGAGCCAAGACCATGACTGTACTCGGAGAATCATCAATATGTACACATGCTCCTCGCCATCACACCAAAGGCTTTTAGCTGTGACTGCACGTGGTGACCCATGCTCTCTTCTGCTTCCGTGCGGCAGGGCAGGGCAGTGGTGCTGACACAGCCCCAGAAGACGGAGAAGGGCCAGACCTGGAGTCTTCGGATGAGACAGATCACAGCAGCAAGGTGAGAGATTTTCATTTTCACATCCCATGCCCCCAGGATCACAGCTGACACACCACCTCTACAGCTGTGTGTGCTTAGGCAGCCTCTCTATGGGATGAAGCGTTTTTACTTCTGAGATGTTACTAAATCGTTGGATATGAAATCCAAATTACAGGCCTACTAACAAACCCATAGGGGAGAATATAGGGCAGAAATCACTTGTAATGAATTGAAGGCCTCTCTCTTTAATTTCTTCCATGGCTGGAACTCCCTGTTAATGCCATAATTTCATCCCATTTCCTTCCTCCATCTTCATTTGTAGAGGATGAAGCATCATCCCAAATGTGCATAATTGAGTCAGCACTGCTTTCTTGCTACTTAGGGGTTCTGTAATGAGCTGCTTTTGAGCAATTTGCTTTTAGCTCTTGCTCAAGGTGTGCTTTTTCACATTGAAGGGAAAAGAAACAATTTTTCTAGTAAGCCAGTTATGCTGCTCTGCAGTTGAACACAGTGAGCAGAAACTTTCTTTTGACACTGGTGTAAAACATTGAAGTCATTACTGGCAATTCTGTATGCTTTTGGTTGGTTGACTTTATCAAGTGTTCTGGGTATCAGTAGCCCCTTTCTTTGTTCCACAGTTTCTGAAACACGACAGTGTTGAAAAAGCCTATCACTTGGGCTGGAGAGATGGCTCAGCTCTTCTAAAGAAGCAGGGTTCAATTCCCAGCACTCACATGGTAGCTCACAAGTTTCTGTAACTCAAGTTCCAGTGGATCCGACACCCTCACACAGACATACATATAGGCCAAACACCAGTACACATGAAATTAAAGAAAAACAAAAACAAAAACAAAACCCAGAAAACCCCCAAATCCCATCACCTCATCCAAAAGAAAAGTTTCTAGACTGTTCCACTGTATTAGTCCTTTTTCTGTTGTTCTGATAAAAATACTCTGACCATTATCTACTTAGGGGAAGGGAAAGGTTTGTTTCGTCTTATACTTTTGTCCACAGTTAATAGATGTTAAGGCAGGAACCTGAAGCAGAAGCCATGGAAGAAGGCTGTTTGCTGATTCACTGACAGGCTCACGCTTAACTATTTTGTTTCTCATCCCCTCTCTCCTTTGGTTTTCTGAGCCAGTGTCTCTCACTATGTAAACCTGGCTGGCCTTGAACCCATAGAAATCCCTTTGCGTCTACCTTTTGAGCAGTAGGATTAAAGGCTATATCACCAAGCTCAGTTTACTAACTTTTTTATATAGTCCAGAAAAATCTGCCTAGGGATGGTGCCACCCACAATGGGTTGAGCCTTCCCACATCAGTTAATAGCCAACACAGTGCTTCACAGACTTGCCCAAAGGCCAGCCTCATCTGGGCAGTCCCTTCTCTCACATACTCTAGTCTTGCGTAAGGTTGACAGTTAAGACTAATGAGGACAGTCACCTTGTCATATAACACTGATCTCTACACCAACTGCCCACTCTTTTCCTTGACACTAGTCACTTCAGGTGAACAAATCATGTACGGGAAACCAGAAGAGAGTGCTGGATCTCCGGGAGCTGGAGCTGTAGGCTGTTGCGAGCTGTTAAACGTGGGCAGCCACTCTCTGGTCCTCTGAAAGAGCAGTGTGCTGCTTGAGTTTTTTTGTCCATTTGACATAGGTAGAAGTCAGCTGGGAAGTAACCTCAGTTGAACAAATGCCCCCATCAGATTGGCCTGCAGGTGAGCCTTGGTGGCATTTTTCTCAGGGTGGCCGGTGCCACCCGTTGGCAGGTGGACCTGGATGGTATAAGAGAACAGGTTGAGGAGCCATGGGAATTACCCATAAGAAGCTTCCTCCGTGGCCTCTGCTTCAGTTCCTGACTCGAATTCCTGACTTCCCTCAGTGACAGGCTGTGTCTCAAAAGTATAAGACAAATAAACTCTTTCCTCCCCAGGTTGCTTTGCTTGGTGTTTATCAGCAATAGAAACTCCAACCAAGACAAGTATTTTCCTCAGCTGTCCTGTCCCTCCAGCTCCTGGTGTTAGCCCTTAGTAGATTAAATTTCTCATTTAAGAGATATGAAAGCAAAAATTTTAAATTGAACTGACAGATCTTGGTGTTTGGGCTCCACTGTATATTAATTAATAATAAAGTCATGTCAATTGTGCATATTATGAACCATTTCATATAAACTCATCTTCACAACACTCCTGAAGAAAGATGCTATGGGAATTCTAATTTGCAGAAGAGCCCAGGGGCTGCGGAATTCTATGGTATTAAAAGCAAAATAAGAACCCAACCTGGCCCTAGGCCTCGTGTATTGATGCCGACATTTAAATTATCCACAGCCACATTATTTTGTGCTTGCATTAAATACTAGGCTTCATGAAAAAAGGGAACTGATTTATTAGTGGTACTGGAGACCAGTTAGATACACAGCCATGACCATTTAGCCGCTTTCCTAACGCTTAATCTTCCTCAAGTGTCTGGTGATTAAGCTTAGATGCTTTGGTTGCATTGACTGTGTTGGTGCACAAATTCATTTTTAAGTTGTATGCTGCTGTAACCTGGAAGGGATGATTAAGCCTTGCCTGAGCGCACACACATCCGTCAGGTGGAGAAATGTACCTGATAACTAAGGAGAAACTGGATGTTTGTCGCCAAGCCTGACAATCTGTTTCTATCCCTGGGACCCACGTGGTGGAAGGGCTGCTTAGCCCTGCAAATTATCTTCTTACCACACATGTACCATGGTATGCCCTGCACCCCAACAGAATAATGAAATAGATGGTTAGGTTTTTTTTTCTTTTTCTTGTTTTTAAAAGACAGGGTCTCACTATATAGTCCTGGCTGGCCTGGAGCTCACTATGTTGACCTGACCACACTGTCCTCAGACTCATATACATCCATCAGCTCTCTGGGATTAAAGGGTTAAAGGCAGCCTCCTGCTGTATTGCCAGTTTTTATTGGGGTGGGAGATGTGAAGCTGGAGACCCTGGTGTGTGTGTGTGTTTCCCTCTAAATGAGCTGGATGAAGTGAAAAAGCTGTTGGTGTTCTCTGTCTTTTAAATGCAGTTTAGCTGTGCATGTTTTGGAGCTGAGCAAGGGGGGTAATTGTGAGCTTGTGTGATTCGGGAATGTCGCAGCGCGTGGTGAGGTTGTGACAGGGCTGGGGAGTCTAGCCGCCTCTCCCTTTGTCACGCCTCCTTCCTCCAGTGACATGATGTGACAGCCTTAGATCTTCCTACCCCTAGTGACTTATTTTTCTCTGCAGTTTATGGAATGAAATGCTAATTAGCTGGGGTCAGAGGACCCCTTCACCATCTGTCCCGCATATTAGGCCCCCTGGTGGCTCTGGCTTTGTTTTGCATTTAGAAAATGAATTACAATAATTTTCAGTGCGTTTCCATTCACGACTACTCTGTGTTCCTTTTCATCCATGTTGTAACTGCTTCGAAAGCATCTGCCTTTGTAATTTAGCACAAGTGTGAAATGTGGCTGGCGGCTGGATGCACTGTTGAAAGAATGTGTCTGTGTGGTGTTGTTTCCCTTGCCCCGGTGAGAGGAGCTTCAAAGTTCTTCTAGCTAGGCACTTTTAATATTCCTGTGCCATTCGAGATGCTGGCCAATCAGCTGATCCCGCCGGCGGCAGGGCAGAGCCGCCCCCATCCCAGGGAGGCACTTTGTACATTGTTTTCTCGGCTGCTTTGGCTCTGTCTTTCTGGAACTTTTGTTGTGAAGCCAGGTGAAATCAAAGCATGAGTCCTTACCCAAGAGACAGCCTTTGACAGCCTCCCAGTGCAGTGCAGAGCCCAGAGCCTGGAAGCAGGTGCCGCTCTGGGGGTTGCGGCCACTGTCAGTTCTGCATTGAGATGTGGTCACCAGTCGGCACGGGAGGACCAGCATGGGATATCCTGGTGAGGGAATGCTGTCTGCAAGCTGGAAGGCGGCTGGGGCTCTCTGAGTATTTTAAGAAACTTCAGTTTCCTTTCTGAACACATGAGGTGCTAGGAGGAGTTACGATGAGACTGTATCCCTGAGGATGTCTGCACTGTGGAGAATGAGGCGCAAGCCCAGGATGGCGAATGACAGGGCTGGCGGCTCTTTCTACGGCACACTTCACCTGGTGAGCGCTCTGCTGTTTCTGTCAGCTCTGTGTGCGCTTTGGGGAAGGCTTCCAGGCTCAAATAACAGTGCGTATGTTTGCCCTGCATCTCCATATTTCGTATTTCACCCCCGTAACAAAGAACATACATTGTGGTGGTGTTTGGAGATGGGGTTGGGTCAGTTGTTAGCATGCCGTTGAATTTGTATTGGGTCTTTATATTTATCTTTTTTCCTCCCTCTGGATTTAGGTGGTAGAAAGCTGTGACTTAAAAAAAATTACGTTTTTAACTGTCACTGGTATTTCCCCCTTTTCTTTTGGCTATTGAGATTCTTTGATGTGTTTTGTGTCTAATGCACTATGCCCCTCCCTCCCCACCTCTGACTGCGGACTGGGAAAGCAGCGTTTAGCAAGCAGCTGGGACCATGTTTTGCTCCTTGGGGTGCTTTGGGCGTTATTTCTGCTGACTTGCAGTGGGTAAGGAAGGGTTGGCACTTGACAGTTTAACATTAGCTGACCTACTTCAGAAGATGAGCTCTGATAGGAAAAGAAAATGCAGTAGTGGGCTCATGGTGAGAAACAGCCTAATAAACTCCACTAAGCCCTCAGAGGCTGCTGCTGACACCCCAGTCTCAGCCTGGAGAGCGTGTCATTTAATGACACAAACTTTGACAGCGCCTACACTGGGCGTTTCCTGTTTAAAATTTGTTCGAAGAGACCCAAAGCTGGTAAAGAATTACAGCAACTATGAATGACTGTAATGCCTTCTAAAACTGTGAAGTGTATGTTTTTTTTCTCCACCATCCCTCAAAAAAAAAAAAGCTTAAGTAAAGGCTGTGAGATTTGAAGCCACTCTTCCTGCTTTTAAATCCGTGGGAAGTGTTAAATCGGTCAGAGTCAAAGAACAGTTTTAGAAGTTGCGCATCTGGAGGCAGACATCACCTTTGGTGGTTGCATAACAGGAAGGCTTAAACAGCTGGGTCGCTCCAGTTGATAGTGTGTCCTAAAGAATCTGCCCCCTCCTTTCTTTGTACATTCTTTTCATCTTGAACAGGGGGGAAGGATGTTATAAATACTGAGCCTCATGCTGGCCTTGAGAACGTGGCCCATTTCCCTTTTTTGTTGTCTTGACTTCTCTGTTTGTTGGCTGATTCTTGGTTTTGGCTGGGGGGAGGGGTGGTCCACCTCTGCCCCCTTTCACAGTTTTAAACTCTCCAGTGTCTATAAGTGCCGCTGTTTGGTTTGGTGTGACAGTCATCAAGTAGAGAGAGACCTGTGTTCCCTGCTTGGGAGTGCCTGGCCTTCCTTTTTCCTGAGCAGGGGTGCTTTCCTGTAAGAACGTGTTAGGAACCTCTCACCCAGGCTCCTGGCTGGGCATGTGTGTGACAGCCAGTGATGGAGTGGGCAGTTCTTTTCTCTCTCTGTGCTGCCCCATTTCAGGTGCTATGGACAGGGTCCATACTGACCCTGACCTACATTAGAAGTCTGGCCACAGAGAGGTGGAGATTTAGCAGGGCAACATGTGTGAGATCAATAGCCTAGAGAAGTTCCAAGGGAGCCCTGCATTTCACAGTTCCTTCAAAGCACATGTGGGAGGTAATACTTTAACCAACCCAAATTCTCAAACTTCATTGTATCCTTTCAATCCTCTCCAAATGGAAACACCCTACTCATGGTATTTATCATGTATTATAAATTATTAATTCCACGAAGCTGTTTTATTTGTTTTAAAGTAACATGTATTGGCAGTGAGGGAAAAAAAGAAAAGGCTCTGTTTAACGTCAGTAGCTTAGGATACACCCAAAAGTGTGTATCCTGAGTTAGGGGGCAGAATGTTGTAAAGGGACTCTTTAGCATCAGAATGCTCAGGAATAGGTCTAATGAGGAAGGGGTGGTTGAGGCTGAACCCTCCAAAGGGAACCCCATGGAGCTTGTAGGTATACCCAAGAAATTAAGGAGCACCCTCTCTCTATTTGTTGGGGCTACACCTCGAGACCCTCTGTGGGTGCCAGAAGCCAATTTCTGCATGTACTGCATTTTTTCTTATGCATACATGCCTTTGCTAAAATCCAATGTTAAGTGAAGCACAGCAAGAGATGAATAACAACTAATAAATAAAGCAATTGTTCATAAAACATATAAAAACCTAAGAGCATATAAAACCTTTTGATAAAGGTTTTGTAAACAGGGTGTCCTTTGAAATAGTCAAGACAAATAGTGTTTTCTGATGGTGAGAACTGAAGCCTCCAAAAGTAATCTCAAAGAGAAAATTGAATGACCACACTTTATATAGAGTATTACACACACACACAGGAGAATAGCCAGGCTTTTTAAGGTAGGCATCCAGGGAGGCTGCTGGGTATGGAGGACCAGAGTGGCACCACCCTAACTAGATACAACTTCACAGAGGCCAAGGTAGCTCCCTTGTTGATCTCTTCTCCTCTCCCCTTCCTTCCCCTCTCCCTATCCCCTCCTCTTCTCTCCTCTCCTCTTCTCTTCTAAGACAAGGTTTCTCTGCGTAGCCTTGGCTGTTCTAAACTTTCTTTGTAGGCCAGGCTGGCTTCAGAATCCCAGTGATCCGCCTGCCTCTGCCTCTCTGAGTGCTGGGATCACAGTGTGCCACTGTGTCTGGTGTTCCTTGAACATGGATATCTCTAGGTATTTATGATATCATGGAGGAATGAAGAACCCAGAAATCCCATTCCGTACCTTCTTATTTAACCAGAGTGCAGTGGCGCCTCCATGCAGTGGATCAAGTCTTGGAATGGCCTGCTTCTGCTGTATGTCAGAACCTTTTACAGTGCTGGCTTTTGTGCAGTTGAGAGATCTGCTTGGAATGATATACAAGGTCACATGGGTATTGTCTCAGTGATAAAAGTACACAAAAGGGTATTTTGCTGATAATTGAAATTGGGTGATGGGTGTGTTTGTCATGGGAGTTGTGTGTGAAGGACAGCCAGCTGTGGTTACAGATGGAATTGAACAGCAGCATTGTATAAGCAGAGGTGCCAGGGTTTGTTAGGCTCCTTGGCCAGGTGGCAAATCAGAGCGGCCCAGGGGAGCTGGTGATAGGAAAAGGACAGTGTACCAGGCCATGAGATTTTCACCAGACGAGCACGTTTTTATCCCCTCATCTTAGCTGCACTATAACATGTTGTCTGTCTTAATTATCATTAGATCATTAAAAGAGGGCATGAACAGTTTGTTAAAATGGAGGTATCTGTTACCTTGTTTCTATTATTATGGCAAAGCCCAACTTGACTATATCAAGATGACCCCAAGTTAGTGAAGTCATATCAACTCCATTGTTTCTGCACAAACAGGCTTTGATGAAAAGCAGGTAGTTTCTTCTTTTTTAGCAATCTTACTGAGATAAAACTCACATGGCATACAGTGTAGCCCATTTGGGTGAATTTTCTGCCACCTAAGACAAGAGCCTTTGTGGGGATATTACATGTCTGAAGCCCATGGTTCCCTGGAGGATATTGAACAGGACCCGTGACAGGCAGTATGCTCTTTCTGGCAGTCAAGTAGAGCTAGCAGTGGCCATAGATAAGCCATAGCAATTTAATTAGAATGATAGCTGTGTGCATTGCTGTTCAGGCTCTGGACTTTCCTGCTCTATGTGGCCCTTAATGAGTCTTTTTTTTTTTTTTTTTTTTTTTTTTTGGTGTTCTGAGTAACTCTGCCTGTGTTCTCTTTTATATATGCAAATTACCCTTCACTCTGTCTAAATCCTGTCCTGTGGAATATCCTAGGTCTTAGCTCTCCTGCCTTAACGCAGCTCTGTGGACCATTGTTTTCAGAAAGAATGTTCTTCCTAGATCATTCCTTGGACAAAATACACTTTTGTGTTTAGGATTGAAATAGACAATAGTAGGACTGAAGAGAAATAGAGGGTAGAAGGTATCCACCCAACATTATTGGTGTGCACTGGACAGACAAACCAGGTTGCTTGCTCCAAAACTGTGCCTGGACAATCAGTTTGATGAGACCTCTGATCCCTACACTCAGGAAACAGACAGGTTGGAATGTCTGTGAGTTCGAAGCCAGCTTGATACATATAGTGAGCTCTAGTGCACTATATAGCCAGGGCTGCATAGTGAAACCTTGTCTTTAAATATAAACCCAGGCCAAATACCAGCACCTTTATATCCCACTGTAGATCCTGACTTAAAGCATCTGAGCTGTGGCTCTGGCATCTTCAGGAGATGTGGGGCTGCAATGAGGTAAGCTGCTGAGCTCATTGGCTTTCAGTGGCCCATGCTTCTGACAGAGGTTGGGCATCATTCCATATGGTGGAACTGGAGAATGCTAAACTGGAGTTGGAGAAGGAAGCCTTGGGCAATTATTGCAGCCTTCTTGTCCTCCTGAGGTCCACAGTGGCCTGGTTTAGGGTCACTTTCTTCTCAAAGGGCAGTGGGGAAGCTGGAAACAGCAGAATCACAGAAACACGGCCATCTGTCTAACTGTGGGGTTTTGAGTGGCTACAGATAGACATTGTCTTCCAGCGTGCTAGATAAGTAGATAGTGTACGAAACAGAGTACAGTAGTCTGGTGGCTGAATAAATAGCCTTGTTCTTTGTGTCCCACGGCAGTAGCGCCTGCGCCTTTGTTGTCTCACTTGTCAGTTTCTCATGCAGCGGTTCCAAAACCTATATGGGCTGGGAATGTGGCTTGGTGAATGAGCAATTCTCAGGCTTGGCTTTCATTCCTAGTGGCATTTCCACCACCTCCCCAACTCCAGTACCTTCCAAAATCACAGGCCCTGAAATGTGCATAGGTGGGTCAAATCACAAGCCCCAGCTGTGTCACTTTGGATGAGTTACTTGACCTCTGGGCTGCCTTTGTTTCAGCTGCTCAGTGGGGGTTGTAGTAGCCCTTCTCACACTCTTGTGAGCATTGACTATCTCAGACTAGTGTACCTAGTGAGTTGTGACTAATGAGTGCTCCCTTCCTAGCCTTTGCTGCTGTGGTTGTCAGCCCCCAGGGAACTTGAGTGTGGGACAGTTTGGGAAACATGAGAGGTGATCCATATGTGACAATTCATTAAGTTGAAAAGTGCCTTGAGGAGGGCCAGGTGCCAGCCGGGCTCCTTGCTAGGGGCTGACTCCATCTGCTTTGCTCCACAGAGCACAGAACAGGTTGCAGCATTCTGCCGGAGTCTACACGAGATGAACCCCTCTGACTCCAGCCCATCTCCTCAGGATGCCACTGGGCCTCAGCTGGGAACAACACGACAACTGTCGGATGCAGATAAGCTGCGCAAGGTGATCTGTGAGCTGTTGGAGACTGAGCGCACCTACGTCAAAGTACGTCCACCTCCCCGCCCCCACCCTCCAGCCCCGGCCCGCCTCGCCCATCTTCTTTTCCAGAAGGAGTGGAGCAGGCCACTCTCTGGGTATAAACCTACACTAGGGTCCAATCACGAATATCAAGATCTTGATTTCTCTTCCAGAACCAGAGTATTGATTGATAAGTAGGGATTCTCAGTTGTTATTTTGTATATTTGTATGATTGGTGGTGAATATTAAATCATCTCTCTGACTTTTCTAGTACATTATAAGCTACTACTAAATTTGAGTTCAGGGCCAGGTGAGATGGCTCAGTGGGTATGAGCACTTGCTATGTGAGCATGAGGACGTGAGTTCAAATCCTCAGCACCCACACTGGCTGCATGTGTCTGTAATGACTTTTCTTGGGGACAGAGAAAGGCAGATCCCAGGAGCTTAGTGACCAGCCAGCCCAGACCCAAACCTGGTGGGCTCCAGGCTGGGTGAGAAACCATTTCTCAATGAAATAAGGTGGAAAGTGATGGAACAGAGGACCTGACATCTTTCTCTGGCTTCTCCAGGCACACGCTGGGTGTTCATACACAACACACACACATAAACCCCTGTGTACAAGCACACCACACCGCATACACACAAGCTAAGTTTAGTTTCTTTTAAAATGAAAATTGACAAGAAAATTTTGAAACCAGTCCTAAAGTTCCTGAACATCCTGAAGAGGAGCTGATTGAATTCTCTTGAGAACATAATGTGAGTCTCAGTGGAAGGGTCAGGTCTGTTTCCTATATGTCACTAACTGTTCAGTTCCTACTGCAGTTGTTTTTTTAAGACCAGGGTCTCACTCTGGAGACCAGGCTAGCCCTGCATTCAAAATAACTCTGCTTCAGCCTCCCACATGCTAGGATTGCAGGCTTATGCAGCCAGGACTGGTAATCTTTTTAAACCACTTGGGTTTTAGCCTAAATCAGTCAAAATATTTTTAACTCTACAGTGTTGTGACCCAGAGGCCATAACCAACCTGCTGCTTGTTTTTTGCAAATAAAGTTATATTGGGATAAAGTCATGTCCATTTTGTAGGTAGCTCCTTTACCTGTTCTCAGAGTACAACATGAACTAAAGAATTTATTTAGCAGTGCCCATGGGATACTTAGAGAAGGAGCCCGCTCTTCCTCTCTTAATGGCATTTCATCACTGGCTCCTTAGCATTTGGAACACAATTTGTCTCTTCATCCCATAGATTTCTTGCAGTTTTTTAGGTATGCTAATGAAGTGTCCTTTCAATTTGTAGGACCTAAACTGCCTCATGGAGAGATACCTGAAGCCTCTTCAGAAGGAGACTTTTCTCACCCAGGATGAGGTATGGTGGGCCGCCTGCTATTGTTGGCTGTGGGTGGGGTAACACTGGGCGCATCTTGAATTCATTTAGTCATAGCAGGTCAAATGCAGGTTGTTAGGTTTTGATGTGCACTTGGAACGAGAGGGATTGCCCCATTCTTCAGCAGTAGACTTGTTAGTACTCCAAACGCATAGTCAGGTACAAATAAAGTTTCTGAGCCCTTACGTAATATGGAATAGAGTAAATTCTTTTTCACTTTTTAGCTTGACGTACTCTTTGGAAATTTAACCGAAATGGTAGAGTTTCAAGTTGAGTTCCTTAAAACTCTAGAAGATGGAGTAAGACTGGTCCCTGATTTGGAAAAGCTTGAGAAAGTTGACCAGTTCAAGGTAAGCCGCGCCCTCAGGCTTCTTAATGCTGCACCTTTGTGCTACTGCTGGGTTATCCTGGGGGTCAGGATGAATCCCTGATGCCATGGTGCAGGCAGTGCTCTGATCTTTGGGCTGCTGTGCAGCTCCTAGTACTGAGAACTTCATAGGGCTCCCCAGTGGGGGACAGTCCTAAGGGGAGTTGGGGTGGGGAGAGACCCAGTTATCTTTCTTGTCTGGTGCTCTTTGCTTGATTAAACTTATTTATCTGCCAACGTCTTCTTTGGAGGCTGCATGGACCTTAGGTTACATTAGCTAGTAACAAAAACTCAGCTCCTTTGGTCTCTCTGTAAAGTCAGTTTATCCTGCTCTGGGGAACTTTGCTTGATGGAAATTCTGATCCATCTAGATGCACAGCATTTTTGTGGTCTTAGGGAGGATGTGTGACTAGTGCCTGAGTAAGGGTTGCTTATCCATGGCTCATTTCCTCTCCACTGGTTCGTATTCCCTGGTAGGAATTTCCTGTTCCAAATTTCAAATCAACAAAACTCTCACTGATGTGTGCCTTGGCTTTCAAAAACAAGATCAGCCGTGATGTAACTGACAAAGCACTGTACATATCTAAAGTATAGGCTCTCTTAAAGTATGTATGAGAGTGCGTGCACACACACACAGACACACACATGTGAAGCCTTCACTATAGTCAGGATGATGACATAATCATCTCTGAAAGCCATTTCCTGCCATGTGTGATTTCCTGCTCCTGCCTCTCTCTGCCTCCCCATCCCACACCACCTCACACAGCCAGTCTGCTTCCTGATGAGCATGTTCACATCAGGCTGGTGGAGCTTCCTCTTGGGAATTTGCAGTACACACTAGCCTGGGATGGGGGGTTCCTGCTTCAGAAGCCCTGCAGGCAAGCAGTAGTGGGCACCACACAGAGATTCACTTAGCAACTGCTACTGTAAACAAAGCAGTGTTGTTTCCTGTTTAATTTGTGATCCTGACTTGCTTAGCCATATCTTATGTAGTCCTGCAGCCATGGCACTCAGGTTGAACACGGAGGAAGAGATTTTAGGTCTCTGATTACTGTGGATGCTGATCAAGTGTGGTCTAAAGTAGGTGTTTTCTTTATTAGTAGACTATCTGAACTTCTCTGCATTGTGTGTTGGATAAACCGATTCTGGGAGCTCAGGTGATCAGTCAAGTCTAAGGTCTTAAGTTCTTGCTTGGAACCTAACTTTTAATTCTTTTTAAAATTATTATTATTAATTAATTAATTATTGTGTGTGCACACATGCCACGATGAGCATTCGGAGGCCAGAGGACAACTTTGTGGAGTCAGTTATTACCTCCCCCCTCTACACAGGTTCCTGAGTTTTCGCAGCAGCTGAGTCATCTCGTTAGTCCTGTGTTTTAATCCTAAGCCTAAATGAAGCCTCTGAGCAAGACTGTTTTCTTTCTTGCTCTTCCTTCAGTTACGTAAACTGGCTTGGACAGAAAGTATCGCACCCTGGGTATATCTGTCCTAACAAGGAGTGACCCTAACAGAGGCAGCCTGTCCAGGCTGAAGAGATGGCAGCTTTCCCCACTTGAACGTGCCTCTTGTATTGGTGTGGTGCTTAGGTTCTTATCTGTTTCCTGGGAGAGGCTGGCAGGGCTTTGGGGAAGGTGGAGGTAGTAACTAGGGAAATGTCTTTGGAGCTGTAAGCCTTTCCTATGTTTATCTGGTTTGTCTCTTCTGCCTCCCAATATGAAGCTCCAACTCAGGATATTTCTGCTTTCCCCCAAATCTGTTATCTATTACTTTCTCATCAGTGTTCAGATATCTCAGGTCATTTAACATCTCCACTGTAAATATCGAGAAGACAAAGCCCAACATCTATAGGATGCATTCTAAACCAAAATACTTTCTCCACCATCAATTTTAGGACCTCAATGAACAAAGAAAGGCTTTGGCGGGCAAGGAGATGGGTTGGTGCGGAGAGGGAGAGAGATAGGATCTTCCTGCTCTTAGTCTAAATGAGGAGGGCGAGGAACCCACTGCGCATTTTCTTTTTAATCTAGAAAGTGCTGTTCTCTCTGGGAGGCTCCTTCCTGTACTATGCGGATCGCTTCAAGCTCTACAGTGCCTTCTGTGCCAGCCACACAAAAGTCCCCAAGGTCCTGGTGAAAGGTAAGGCAGAATCCGGTGTTTTGGGCAGGTGTATTGGTTGCCGGCTCATGTTTGTGTGGATGGTTATGGAGGACAGCTTTTGGAGAGAAATCTGAGAGGCACCAGTGTGCAAAGCTGACAGTTCCATAAGCCACACTATTGGTTTTGAGAAGACAGATGCATTACTGTCTTGAACTCATCATTTATCAGTTTTCTTGCAGTGAGAGTTTTGACTCGGCCATTTTGGGCCTGATTCAGCAAGTCTTCTTGCAGTGATGTAAAATCCACTCTTTTCCTCCTCCTCCTCATCATTAATTGCTACTGTAATTCACTGTGCTTCCTAGACTCTTTGTTTCAGAAGGTCAGCTTTCCTGTGCTTGTTTTTTTTTTTTTTTTTTTTTTTTTGCAGGTGTGTGGCAACAGCCGTCAGTGTTACTGCTGAAGTTGTTTCAGTTATTCACGAAAATAGTTCTTATAGCAGTTATTTTTGCACAAACCAAAGTATAGTTTCTATGTTGGGAAAGTTCCCTTCTCTTACTGCCCCCTCCACTTTTTTCCCCTTCTCCTGTCCTTTCTATTCTTTCTCCTTTCCACCCTGCTTATCCACCCTCCTCCCTTCCTTCTTCCCCCTCCCATCTTTACCCCACCTCTTCTCCTTAAGAATCAAACCTAGGGCTGGAGAGATGGCTCAGAGGTTAAGAGACTGGCTGTTCTTCCAAAGGTCCTGAGTTCAATTCCCGGCAACCACATGGTGGCTCAGAACCATCTATAATGAGATCTTGTGTCCTCTTCTGGCATACAGGCACACATGCAGACCGAATAATGTTAAGAATAATAATAAATAAATCTTTAAAAAAAAAGAATCAAACCTAGAGCATTATGTGTGCAAGACAAAAACTGCCATTGAGCTACACCCCTAGCAGATACTTTCCTTGGAGGTTTTGAAAAAAAATTCTGTGATTCTCCAGAAATTTTCTGCCTCCCCATAGTTCAGCGAATGATAGTCGGCGATACGTAAGAGGCTGACCCCCCAGAAATGAGAAAAGAAATGGTAGTTACCAAGGCTGAGAAGGACAGGGCGGGTTAGTAGGAAGAGCATGGTTAGCAGGTAGATAGTGCAGCTAAGCAGAAGGGATGTGTCCTGTGTGCACCACAGTGGTGGAGCACCTACCCTGCATGCAGAAAGCCCTGGGGTCAAGCCGCAGTGCCTGCACCAGAAAATCAGGATGCAAGGCAGAAGGATGGTGGGCAGCAATAGTTAGAAGAAACTGAGTGTTGCCAACACAAAGCGGTAAAAATGTTTATGGTGGATATTCTGATCACACTGATCACTGAATGTGCATTTATTAAAATATCACATCCTATAGCATGAATATGTATAGTTGTTATATATCCATTTTAAAAGCTATGTCTGGTCCATTGTGATAGCACACATGTGTAATTCCAGCGCTCAGCAAACTGAGACAATAGGTAGGATCTTTGAGTTCAAGACAATCCTGAACTATCTGGCTAGACCTCATCCTAACAAAACAAAACTACCCAGTTGAATTTAATCAAAAGGTTCTCACAAGTCTGTAATGCATACTGTATGTATATCATTCTGTGCTGTAGACAGAGGCCCTCCCAAAAGTATTGAAGTGGTGCTTTGGAGAACAGGATCAGTACAAGGTGTGGCTTCAAGGGTCTCTGGATATGAGCTGTGCAGCTGCCAGGAAAACACGTGCTCTATGTGTTGCGTTTATGTTGCCGCCAGGAGAACTAGCTTGATGGCACTTAAAATAAGTTTAGGAAATAATAGAATAATGCAGGTCTCGGATAACAAAAGACCCTGCCCCAGATGATGTGAGCCTTGTTGGGAGTGATAGTCTGTGCAGCAGGATTCTTGGAATTTTCCCACCCGTGTTTTCATATGTGCTGTGTTGGCTGTATATGTGTTGTGTGTTTCTTTTAAAACTTTTATTGATTGCTAATCATTATCAGATTGCCAAAATAACCATTATAGAGTTATTTGCTCTGCAGTGAAATTATGCATGCATTATCATCGTTCTTCAAGCAATTAGTTCTTTTTAAATCACACAGTTAGATTAAATTTTGCCTCTGTGGATTTTTTTTTTTTTTTTTGCATCTGAAAAATATACCATCACTCCAAATTGTCTCATAAAACAGTAGGCATGACCTACATTTTTCTAATTGTCAAGTGAGCTAGAGGTGTTTGGGGGACCAGAGCTTGTGCCTGTGATTCTTAGCTGACTGAGCTCGCTGGCTGGGAGGACTGCAAGGGGTTCTGGGAGTGGGCCCTTCTGTCATAGGAAGTGCACTTCATGACTTAGTGATCAACAGCTGGATGTTTGCACTTGAGAATCTGGGTGCGCTTCTCAGGAAGGAGATTCCTAGGCCCTCTCTGAACACAGCCAGAGTTTAGAAACCAGCTTTATCCATGTGTCAGCTCTTGAGCACGTGTAGGCCGGTGTCCTCATGTCCTTTTCCTGGAAGAATTTTTTGCTTTTTGAATGGAGAATCATAAGCTGAACCTATGGAATCTGATCTCCCTCCTCCCCCTCCTCCTCCCATTCTTTACTTTCCTCCTCCCTTCCTCCTTCTCTTTTCCCCTCTTTTCCACCTTCTTTTACTCTTCTTCCTCTTCTCCTTTTGAGACAGGATCTCACTTCATAGCCCTTTCTAACCTGAGACTTGCCATGTAGCCCAGGCTGACCTTGAACTCACAGAGACTCACCTGCTTCTGCCTCCTGAGTGCTGGGATCTGAGGCATAGGGCACTGAGCCCAGCTTGATGCTTCTTAATAGCATTTGAAAGGGATCAAAAGCTGTGGCTCTCTGAGCCCTTCTCCCAGGGCTGTTGTTACATAACTAACCAGCAGGAGCAGAGATATATTTAAAGAAAATGAAAACATTTTTTGGGTTCCTCTGAGAACCCGGGTACTGTTATGTCTTCATTGGAGGGCTATATCTAATTTCTGATGACAAATGGAATCCTGATGAATAGGTAAGTTCTGAGTATGAAGAGTGAGTCTGTCCCAGCCATGATGACGCTTATGAACAGAGTAAACATGGAAGGCAGAGAATGGAGGAGGGCTCACTCCTCTTACAGGCCTACACTGAGGCAGCCACTCACCAGCACTGTCATGTTCACCAGCCTGAACATTTCAGATATCCACTGTGAAGTTACTTGAGCAGACCATACCTCCCTTTCCTTGTATTTGGCCTCCCTCTGCACCTGGAAGGCATTATGTGGGTCCTGCCTCACTCCACTTAACGAGGCCACCGGATGCTCTTTCTGTCTTTGGGTTTTGGGTTTTTTGGTTTTTTTGGGTTTTGTTTGTTTGTTTGTTTGTTTGTTTTTTCCTGCCTTTAAAAAAAATTCCTCCCAGCAGTGAAGTGCTTGGAAACTTGGAAGCCAGGCAGAGGTTGCAGCTGGAGGTTTTGGGATTATCCGGGTGCGGTGGGGCTGGAAGAGCAGTGATAGTCATAGTTTGTCATTCACAGGTTCGAGGAGGAGGAGACATGCAGGGTCCCTTCGGGAAGCACTGGGATTGTTTAGGGCACAGAGGAATGGCATGCCAGCTTGAATAATGTCAGTGGGCTCTGGGGTGTGGCACACACTGAGTCATGTGACATGTGGCCCAGCGTTGATGAGCATAGTGGTTGGGGACCCAGAGTGACAGCACCTCCTGAACTGACAGGTGTGGGAGAGATGCACCCTGAATTGGTTCCTGCAGGCAGTGCATTTGCTATCTTTAGAAGTTGGCTAGGCCTGGGAAGATGGGTCTCCCTGAGGACCATAAGAGTCAAAATGTCAGAATGGAAAGGCATGCTTTATGAGGAGGCTGAACAGAATCCTTTAACTAGTCTTCACCCCCATCAATCACACATGGCTGACAGGCCCACCCAGTTTGTGCCTTGGCAGAGACCCCCTCCCCTATCCCAGAGCCTGCTGTGCCCAGTCCTATAAAAACAAGCCTTAAAATTAGAGCGAGTGTAAGACAAGGTGGGAAGGAAGCCTCTGGAGTGTGCCACCTGATGGTCTGTGTTCTGTCCCTTCCAGCCAAGACAGACACGGCCTTCAAGGCGTTCCTGGATGCCCAGAACCCCAGGCAGCAGCACTCCTCTACGCTGGAGTCTTACCTCATCAAGCCCATCCAGAGGGTCCTCAAGTACCCGCTTCTGCTCAGGGAGCTGTTTGCACTGACCGATGCGGAGAGTGAGGAACACTACCACCTAGATGGTGAGGCTACACCAGACGCGCATGTGTGCGCACACACACACCAGCTGCACCTGTCCCAGCCTGGGCTCTGCACAGCCCCTTGTTAATGCCTGTATTCTTCTAGTGGCCATCAAGACCATGAACAAGGTTGCCAGTCACATCAATGAGATGCAGAAGATCCACGAAGAATTTGGAGCTGTGTTTGACCAGCTGATTGCCGAGCAGACAGGAGAAAAGAAGGAGGTGAGAATCCCACACGCATGTGCTCTCTTTTTGTGAGGTCTTTGGCCCATGCTGTACAACAAGAATGTTTTGGGGGGTGGGGGCGCAACACACACACCGCACCTCTAAAAAGGATCCCATGACAGACCAAAGTATAGATACCACAAAAGTACTACTTTGTAAGCCAGTGAATTTTACTGGGGTTACTTACTTACAAGAGTGTGGGTGAGGGGTTACTTACAGGAGCAGAAATGACTCAAAGACAACTGTATCACCAATGTCCAGCCCAGCATGGGTAAGAGCTCACAAAAGCAGGAAATCTGGAGCACACCGTGCAGCCTGCAGGCAGCTCAGCAGGATGGAAAGTGTCCTTCCCAAGTGACTCAATTGATCTAAATTTCTTCCAGGCAGCTCAACTGGTTTCTGCTTCTTCCAGGAGGCTGGTCATTTTTGCATCCTGGCTTGTCTGAAAGTGACTCTGAGTTGACTTTTTTTTGCTTACTCTGGGAGGGAAGGTCCCATTGAATCTGGTTGGTTTCAGGGACTTCCTGAAGCTGCTTTGAGGTATTTCCCTCGTGTCTTGAGGAGTTTCCTAGGAGATGGAATGCGTCAACCTTGAGGAAACTGCTATACGAGGATGCTTGTCTTTGAAGCCTGTGTGTCATAGTTTCTTTTCCCATTGCTTTGGTAAGATACTCAGATTGCAGCACTGAAAAGGGGTGTATGTTGGCCCACAGGTCAGAGTAAAGTTCCCCATGGCAGGGAAGTCAGGGCGGCAGAGGTTGAAGGACCTGGTCCCATTGTGTTGTAAGTCAGGGAGAGCCGCGCACGCATGCTGTGGTCCACTTGTCTTCTCCGTTCACCCCATCCAGGATCCCTGCTCACGATTAAGATGAGCCTTCCCGAGCCAGTTAAGACAGTCCCTCACAGGCATCCTCCAAGGGCAGCTTTAACCCAGGCAGAGGTGTACTCCACAACCTGCCTCCTAGGCATCGAAGTGTCAGTTATGCTTGAGGCTACACAGAAATTTTTATTTTTACCTGAGCTGTTTCTTAGTAGAATAAACCTGTTTCTGAGGCTCTGCTCTTTGCCTTGGGGTCTCTAGTCTTATTAATCTGTAGTGTATGAGGAAGTCAATGTCCGGTCTGGGCTGTTTCTGGATGCCATCAAAGGGCGAATCTGAGTCCCCAGATTAGAATATCTGCTATTTATCAAGTACCAGCCACATAGTTGGTACTTGACAAATGATTCTTAGGCAGGTGCTGGCTCCAGTGACCCATAATTCCCTTCAGCATAGTCAAAATTCTGTTTTAAAGTAGCAGTCACTGCCAAGTAGTGGTAGTGCACGCCTTTAATCCCAGCACCTAGGAGGCAGAGGCAGGCAGATCTCTGTGAGTTTAAGGCCAGCCTCGTCTACAAAGCGAGTTCAAGACAGCCAGGGTTACACAGAGAAACCTGTCTCAAAAACCCAGCTGTGTGGGTGGGTGGGGGAACAGACGGCAACAAAGAAGCAGCCATAGGTCCACGCACACCTAAGAAAGGCTTAATGTGAATAAAAAATTGTGCTGTGTTACCTGGTGACTACTGAGGTGAATTTTAAAGATGAGACTATGATAGCAGTCACGGCTGTCGGGGTATCCCTCGATTCAGCTGGATTCTTTATTCCATTCTGCCTTCTGCTTCCACTTGAGGGAGGAAGAGGGAATGTGCGTTTCTGCAGCAATTGGGAGGGTGAGCACAAAGCTGGGGAAGAACACTCCTTCCTCAGGAACACAGAGGGCTGTTATCCAGCTGTTTGGGTTTTTTAACTACTTATATTTGTGGGGTGTGGGTGTGGATACCACAGCATTTGAAGGTCAGGGAAGAGCTTTCCAGAATCCATTCTCTGCTTCGGCCAGCAAGTGCCTTTAGCCACTGGGCCATCTTGCCAGCTCCAGGCTCATTTACATGTCCTCAGTGAAACAGGATAAGTCTTGAGACTGGCAAAAAGATAACATGGAGGAAGCAGTGAAGTGAAAATGAGATAGAGATGTGAAAATGAGCGTGTGAGGGCGTACGTGAAAGCCTAAGCACTTGGATTTGTATGCAAGCAGCAAAGAGCTCCTGGGGTGAGTTGTTGGTGAGGGCAAACTGGGTTTTATGTAGCTGGAGGCAGTCAGTGAGGGCCACTGACAGAAGCTGCATATCTGCCCCTCTCACCTCATGGAGTTGGGATTGCTTCAGAGCACTGTGCAGTGCTTGACCTGAGAGCCTGGGGTAGCCCACTGCAGAGGATGTCTCCTTTCTAACTGAAATGCATCCTTTGCCCTATGTCCTCAGCTTAGAAGCAATAATTTTACCCATCAAGGTTTAGAAAGGCCAAATGCCGCTGCTTTGGAATATGCATTCATTCTTCTATAAAGCATTTGTAGTAATTTAAAAAATGTTCCTAAGTACAAAAAAAAAAAGAAAGAAAGAAAAGAAAGGAAACTCTATAGTGTCAGAACACAGCCTGGCATGGTTAGCCAGACAGTGCCACATGGCTGCCCTTGGGAGGCCGAAGCAGGAGGACCAGGAGCTAGGGCCTCCCACAAGAAAAAAACTCTAGGGAGAGTGAACCTTGGGGTTCGTGCAAAGATCATTGGTAAGTGTGCATCGCCACTATGGTGGTGGTGTAGGCAGTAGTGCAGGTGTCGCAGGTGAGTGTGGGGACCCAGATTCTCTTCAGCCTCACGGGATTGTTTCTTAATCCAGGTAATGCCCTTTCATTGGCAGCATTCAGTAAAAACCTGATGAACTGTGAGGAAGTTGTGAGCAGTTAGGAATATTGGTCAGTGGCTGAAGATTTATATTAAAATGGCCACATCTTAGGGAATCACCTGATTCCTGTTTCATAGCCAACTTTTGTTGGGATATCACTGAAGATAGATAAGTTCACAGAAAGCAAAGCTGGTAAGGAAATAATTTATGATAAGACTGGACCTTCCGTACTCCTCACATTCCGTGTTGTACTTTGGGGAGTTTATCTGGAGCCTACAGAACATCGCTTTTGCCCTAGCAAATTAGAAGAGGCTGGGGTGGGAGTGGACGGCGGAGATTTTCCTTAGAGGAGTGCCTCCTGTAGCCTAGTTCAGTGAGGCATGGTAGCTCATTAATGCAAGCCTCCTCACAGAATTTACTCTGGAGGTGTCAAAGGAAGATTCAGAAGGGCTTTTGGAGACCCAAGGGAAGCAGGTGGGCAGCCCTGAGCCTCTTGTCGCCCTCACCTAAGTGGACGCTTGTCAGGGCATCCCACAGGTTACAGCAGTCCGTTTTCACTCATGCCCTTCACGACTTCCTTCTAGGACCCAGGTAGATCCTGTGAGGATCCAGATCTCTGTCTTGGGTATTCATGTCAGGATTGTAGAAACCCTGAGGGCTGGTAGAGATGCATTATGCCATGTCCACTACCCAAGTCATGGCCATTCCCCAAATCACAGGCAGGGATCTAGATTCTGCCTCGTTTGGCAGAGGTACTAGAATATCAAAAGAACAAATTACAAAATAACAAAAGAAGTTGCATCACACACACACACACACACTGCAGCACATATGTGCTACCCATGCCTGATGCACATACATACATACAAACACCATATGTGTGTGTTTACACTACAATCACACTCATTGTATACATATATTACATACATACCAGAATCACATATACACTGTAGCCATATACATACCACAATGATACACATACACACATGCGCACACATGAAATTTTGTGTCCTGGAAGAGATAGAGTTTGAACCCCCAATTGCAAAGACTTTGTAAAGACAAACTACCTTAAGACTGTATCTCAGTGTATTTCCTGAGAACCTGATGACATGTATCCTTGTCCATGGGAGGAATGTGGGGAACAGATGGTGGAGATTAGGTCCCTTGGCTGCTGATGTCCTGGGTTGATGTGTTATTTAATATCTATAAGCATATTAATAATTGCTTAATATTTTTACCCTTGGTAGTGCCATGTCTCCGCAACAATTGCAGTAATTATAACCCCATCGAGGGAGGCAGTTCCTCTACCCAGTCCCGGCGGAGTCGGTCAGCAGCACAGCCGCCGGCTCTGGTGGCTGGAGCAAAAAGTGAAACTGCACTGTGTTGAGCAGGCTGCCAGGTTGTTGCTGTGCGTAAGAAACAGCAGAAGCGCCTCGGGATCATCTGCAGCCTTGTCAGCGGAGCTGTTTGTCCTCCAGAAGTGAAATCCCATCTTTTCTAGTATTTGAAAGCTTGCCTTGGGGAGAGAGAATTGGCCTTAAGCTTTAGAGACCCAAAGAACTGAAGTGAGTGGGCGCCTGAAAAGGCGTAGGGGAAGAATTTACAGTGGCTCCAGGCACTGACCCACAGGAAAGACTATGGTGTGAGAGTTACCTGTAATCATATCGCAGAGAGTGCCCCCAGTGGGGGGAGGGGTCCTAGGTTTTTCTTAATTTGGCACAAGTAGAGTTATTTGAGAAGAGGAGGAGAGGAACTTCATTGAGAAAATGCCTCTGCCAGATTGCCTGTAGCGGATCCGAGGGCATTTTCTTGGTTAATCACTGATGTGACAGGGCCTAGTCCTCAGCAAAATAGTACCGTCCAGGGGCAGGGGGTCCCGAGGTGGGTAAGAAGACAGGCTGGACAGGCCAGCGAGCGGCCGGCCTCCATGGCTTGTGTTTCAGTTCCGGTGTCCAGATGTCTGGCCTCATGTTCTTTCCAGTGAAAAGCCTTTTCTCCCTAACTACTCATTCACCACACGTGCCGGACACACCTTTGCAGCTAGACTCGACAAAGCTAGAATTCAAACAAAACTAGAATGAAGTTTTCTCTCTTTACAATCTCACTCCTGTTGAAATCTTTTGCCTTTTGAATGGAAAAGAAGCACATTGGCTTTTGTATCTAATATTGGTCGTATCACTGCTCTCGGGCATTGGAGCCTATATTACATGAACCAAGTATCGTGATACCATAATGGTTGATTTGATATCCAAGATGGCTCTTAAGTGCCCGATAGACAAGTGTCACTTACAGTGTGGATACTCTGGACCCCAGGATAGTTAAAGTGTGAATGTCTCACCGTGAAGATTTTTCATTGAATGTTGTCAGATCTCCTGTGACCACTGGCAATAGAATCATGCCCTGCTGGGTGTGAGCACAAGGCTGCCACTGACCTCTTTGTTTCATCATGTCTGGTTAGGTCTAAAACTAACCCTTGTCTGAGTCTGATTTGCACTTGACTGTGAAGAGAGCCCAAGTAGAGTTTAGTCACATGGTCTCGGAGGTGTTCCCTGTCTATTCCTCATGAGCATGGCAAGAAATCTTCAGAATCTGGTTTGGCTTCCCCCCCCCCCCTGAAGTGAAGTAAGTTGTCCTTGAAATGAATCGGGAAAAGGAAAACTGATTTGCTTCCACTATTGCCGAAGACTAACTGCACTGGTGTGACCCTCTGGGCTTTCTGGTAGGCATTTGTCATGGGCCACCTAAAACGTTAGTTCTCCCTGAGATGCTGTCTTCACTGGATACGAAAGCTTTAATTTTATAGGCTGGATCTCACCAGTTGCTGTATGGGGACCTGGGTTTATACCCTTTTGTCATCACATTCCTAATATTTTGGCAGACAAACATAGAACAAAGGAAAAAAGAACTTTTAATTGCCCCCTCATATAGGTTTTGATAATTTAGAAGATTCCTGTTCTAGTTCAGACATGTCATGAATTAACAAATATTTTTATTAATATTTCATTAGATTATTTCTAGGTCAAACAAGGCAAATATAATGACATTATTTAGCAGGACTAGCTGTCATGATTATCTACAGATTCAAGTGGGAATGGTGTTTACTGACACAGAAAGTGTTTTTAAATGTGATGGGTCATTTTCTGTATCACTTTTAAATTTTCTTCATGCATATTAATAAGTGAGTGTTGTACTGGATGTTTTTAAGCTTAAAGTGAGATTATATGCTGGTAAACCTATGCTTGGATAGAAATGTCTAACTCAAAAAATAATTACTCAGTAAACTCACTGCAAGTTAAAATATTATGTCAAAGGTCCCCCCGCCCAGTGGCACACACCTTTAGTCCCAGCACTCAGGGAAGCAGAAGCAAGAAGATCACTGTGAGTTCAAAACCAGCTGGTCTATAAAAAGAGTCCAAGATAGCCAAAGCTACACAAAGAAATCCTGTCTCTGAAAACCAACAGAACAAAACAAAACATAGGTCAAAGCATGTAAAGCTGCCTGTATTTATAGCACACAATATGATATTTTGATTCACACACATATTGTGGAATAACCAAATAAAGTTAGTGTGTTTTCTTGCACTTATTAAGCAAGTATTCTTTTGAACACTGTGTTCATGAACTCTAGTTCATGACATTGACCTGCTGCATTTTAAAACTGCATGCAAACCTGCCTATGGATCACACCCCTGAGTAAGCTTGTGATGTCTCTGATTTGCAGGTCGCAGACCTGAGCATGGGTGACCTGCTGTTGCACACCACTGTCATCTGGCTGAACCCGCCCGCCTCTCTGGGAAAGTGGAAGAAGGAGCCAGAGTTGGCAGCCTTTGGTATGTGTCAAGAGAGGGTGCTGAGGATGGGAAACAGCTGACTTATCTTTCGACAAAAGAATAATCCTTTTCCAAGAAATGGTTTATTACAGTGAAGCTAATTACAGCTTGCTACTCCAGCCACCAATGTCTTCCAAGTAAATGTAAACGAATATAAATTAAACTTTCTCGCTAAATGTGGTCCAGTGTGGTAGCCACTCAGCTGTATGTGCGGGCGTGTTGTGAAGACACAAGCAGGGAGGTGATTTGTCTTTTCTTTACATCTAATTTTTTTTAAGTCATTTTACTTGCTAGTTCATGTGTCTATGAGCTGACAGTAAATTAAGAAAATTCAAATGAAAAATTAAGGACAAACTGTTTCTGAGACCCCAGATCCTGGACCTTTTTATTTCATCCTGGCTCTGCACTGCTTTATGTAATGCCAAGATGTAGGAGGCCATTTCCCAGCAGACCTATTGCTGTGACTGGTGTCTCCATGGATTATAAGAGACATCTTTGTCATGTTGTGAATGCTAGTGAGAGCAGACTTGCTTGTGCTTTATTTATATAAGCCATTTCAGGGGGGCGCAGGTGCCGATCACTTAGGAGTCTATTGTACTGGTGTTTTTGAGGGAGAAAACCGAAGTTAGCATATTGGGAAATTAGTTCCAGAGCTCCAGCTCCTGGCTTGCAGTCTAGATGTGAATGTGTGCTCTTGCAGGGTCGGTCCTTTCCATGGGGGTTAGCAGCCCCTGCTTCTGCTCTGTGGGCCATTTTGTCTCAGCTTTTCCCAGAAGGCTCAGGCGAGGATCTCCCGCTGTCGCCGCCCTCTCACCTCGCGTTGTGAAAGGCTTGGAAAGGGCAGGATTGATTACTGCTTTTTCCCCTGAATGCAATTTTTTTCCATGGTACAATTCCCAAATGGAACTGTCCAATAATATCCGAATCAGTGTTAAATATGAATATTTATTACCCACCCCCACTTAGAACCATTAAGTATTAGTGATATTTCTAAAAATTTCTAGGAGCTGCTGAATCTCTTAAAGACATTGCATTAAAGAAAAATGCGGCAAGAAACCAGGACCGAATACAGCATCACAGAGCATGGGGGTATCCTGTGGAGATGTTAGTCTTGATTAGTGGCATTTGAGAGATGGTAGGGCTTGCTTCCTTTTTGTATGACCTCTGTGTCCTAGACTAAGACTGGGAGAGAGGGGCCTCGGTGTCTCCCACGCTCCCTATGTCTTTACGGGTCGTGGGGCATTAAGGAGGAGAGTCAGCCACCTGCTTCAGTCTCACAGCTCCAGAGTGAAGCATTAGGATATTTCATGACTTTCCCTCTGAGTTTCGCAGATTTCATATAGTTAGAAGCAGAATAATTTGAGTGGGAGAAAGTTTCTGTTGAAAGCCACACAAGGAAACCTCTGGTCTTTGGACTGAGAGGCCGCAGGCTTTGAAGGGATGAAGAGGATGAGACGGCAGGGTTGCCCCGCAGAGGTAGCAGGAAGGCCAGGGTTCGCTGACCCATGCTGTAAGTGGTCTAGAAGATGCCTGTTGTAAGGTATGATGTGGTAGGGACACTTGTTCCACAGGCTCAGGTAGTACCCTGCATTCCACTGCTCCTTGTTTCCTTGGCTACACACAGGAGGCAGTGTCAGGTAGCTGATGTAGAGAGGCTGAGCCTAGCGCGCCCAGCTGCAAATACATGTTGCGTTCCCCAGCTCAGTGCACCTTATTGGTGTCAAACTCATCAGGGTCTTTGGTTTGTAGGAGAAAATGTTGGAAAGGCTCTGTGATTAGAGGCAAGCGCACCATTACTCAGATAGTCTTTTCAGAATAACAGTAAAGAGAGAGAAGAGGAGGAATTAAAGTCAGGATTATGAAAAGTCTGACTGTCGTCATGAAGAGCAGCATTTGATTAAGTCATGGATTAGTGCATTAAAGGTGACATCTGTGGTTTCAACTAGCTAGACAGAGCTAGCCTAGCCTTGGAAATGCCTTCTAAAGCACGGACAAGTTGCCTTGAGAGAAGTAGGCTAACGACTATTGATCAGGCAGCACTGGGGTGACAGTCCAGTTGTCCTTTCGTTTTGACTTAAAATTGTAGTTTTTTAGGACATAGTGCAGTATTCTAAAATGGATGCTGGTTTGCCGCCACTGGCCCCTTGCCTCACATGATGGGAATTCTGAACTGAATGTTCATGACCCCCACTGTAAAACACAGGTACAGAAATAGTTGTGTTTCAGGCTGACAAGGGAATCTTAGGGCTCAAGGTCATAGCTAAAGGGGTTGAGTAATATCACAGGGTTGACAAGAGGCGGGTGGAAGTGCTCCTTCTCTGATAAGAGGGAACCCTGCCCTATCCAAAGAAAGATGGAAAATAAGCCATGTGCTTATTTTATGGAAAATAATGCCATGTGTTGCCTCCAGAGGCTTAGAGCCTGTGCCCATCCCTGAGAATGATCTGTTATTCATGTCAGACGGACTAGTCAGTGTCTCCTCCAGCTGCCACATGTCAGAGAATGAAACTCTCTTGGGGTGTGGGCAGTAGAGCTGGGTACCATATGCCTCGTTTCAGTGAAGCCTTCTAGCTGTGTTCACAAGGCAAAAAAAGCCAAAATGTCTCCTGAGCCTCTTTGTTTTGTTTTTCCGAGCAGGGTTTCTCTTTGTAGGCTTGGCTATCTTGGAACTCTCTCTGTAAACCAGGCTGGCCTCATATTCAGAGCTCCTCCTGCCTCTGCCTCCCAGAGTGCTGGGATTAAAGGAGTGCTTTGAGCCTCTTTTTTAAGATCATTAACTCTAACCACAGTGGCTGACCCCATATTGGTCCCAGAGCTCCTGCTTCTAAAGCCATTACATGAGTGAAGCAGTTGTTTGCTGTCGCTTTGATCAAACACCACAAGCAGAGCGGTTTCTAGAAGGAAGGGTTTGTTTGCCTATGATTCCAGAGAGAGTCTGTTGTGGCAGAGAAATCATGGCAGTGGGCAGCCAGAGCAAGAGCTCAAAGAGCATGTCTTCAACCATGTTCAGGAAACAGAGAGAGAGCAATGTGGAAGTAGGACAACGCTCAAAGTCAGCCCTCTCCAGCAAGGCTCGGTCTCCTAAAGGTTTCATAACTTGCCCAAATAGGACAGCCCACTGGGCACTAAGTATTTAAACACCCAAGCCTGCGGGGAACATTTCTCTTTCAGACCACCACAGTCCGGGATTGGTTTCAGCATACAGGTTTTAGGGGAACATAGATAGACATTTAAACTATGGCAATGACTGTGACACAATGGACCAGGAATGGGTAGGAATTCTCTTTCCATCTCTTCTAGATGCCCACCCCATGTCTCCTTTCAGATCCCTGCCACCTTAGCCATGCCTGACACTGCTTAGAGACTTCTCTGGAATGGGATTCATAACTCATGTCAGAAGTAACACTGCTCAAAAGGATCCTACTCTATTGGGAAGAACTGGGATTCTGTTCTGTTTCATAGACTAATTTTCATTACCTTAGGTCAAAAAGATGAATTTTATTTCCTGAATTAGAAATACCATGTGTATTAGCTAGAGAGTGAGGAGGAGACATAAACAGAGAAGGATTTAATTTGCATAAATGTAAATCACTTTAAGCAACTATTAAAGGCGTTTGTACTAGACCTTATGCTACTTCAATTAGCACAACTAAGTTCGAACCTTAAAGTAATAAAGCTAAAATACACTTAAGTTTTGCCCTTTGGTAGAGGGTATTTCCATTTATTTAGGCTTTCTCTACCTACATGCAGAAACTGTTTTTCCCAGCAGGCTTTGCCGTTCCGAGGTGTGGCATGAGGTGGGTGCGAGTCCAGGATCTCTGTGCTCCCACAACTGTAGCGGTTGCCGTAGGTACCGCAGTCAGGCGGGGCGCCCGTGCATTCCGTGCTGTAATTGCGCTTGTTCTTCGCTTGCAGTCTTCAAAACCGCCGTGGTCCTCGTGTATAAAGACGGCTCCAAGCAGAAGAAGAAACTCGTAAGCGTCCTCACTGCATCCCGTAGCTTCCAAGTGCACCTGTCTGCTTCTCAGTGTGTCTGCGTAGTTCTACCCAGCGGAAGCCTCCTGTTTCCTTTATAAGTGACCCTCAGCCTCTGCGGGGGACCCTGGTCGCTTCCTTCCTGCAGATAGGCTCATGTGTGGAGCATGGCAGTGGACACTTCATGAGTACTGAGCCTCCCCATGGCCGGAGCCTTCTAACACTCTTGCCTGTCTCTGTTGCCCTCATCCTTGTGTGAGATTCACTCTCTCCTTCCCTGACTCTCTTTCCCCCACTCTGCATTTCATTAGCAAAGCTGTTTGCACGCCACCCCATTCATCATGCAGCCTCACATCTGCCAGAGAAACCAAGAGTGCATGGGGTCATGTGATGTTCCTTTGGCTGGCACTGAGCTCCTGGGTCTGCCCCTGATGTGGGAAGTGTGGGGAGCTGCTCCAGGTAGATTGCCTCGTCCTTGAACAGCAAGCTGCTTCTTTCCTGCAGGTTGGCTCCCACAGGCTGTCAATCTATGAGGAGTGGGACCCTTTCCGGTTTCGCCACATGATCCCGACTGAAGCTTTGCAAGTACGAGCTCTGCCGAGCGCAGGTAAGTACCGATGTGTGCCAGGTTTCCAATTCTCCTTTTCCTTTTTATATTAAACAGTAGTGTAATATAAAAAGTTATGTATGTGTGCATATGTGTGTATGACATACGCATGCGTGTGCCACGTCACTTCTGAGGAGGTTGGAGGACAGCTTGCAGCAGTTGCTTCTCTTCCCCCACCGTTCGCGACTCTCACACTGGGTCATCGCACTTGGGAACAGGAACCTTTACCTGCCAAGTTGTCTTTCTGGTGCTGGGTTCCCATTTCTTATGTGTGTGAGTTGTCTGTATATTCATTCTTGGTCTGCGCTCTCATCTTTTATCTTCTATGCTTGACTAACTATTCCCTCCATCTTCTTGCCTCACATACTATGATATATACATATATATGTGAATCATATCTTTATAGGTTTTCTTAAAGATTTATTTTAGTGCACGAGTGTTTTGCTTGCATGTGTGTTTGTGTGCTGTCTGTGTGCCTGGTGGTGCCTGTGGAGATGAGAAGGCATTGGGTATTTGGGAGCTGAGTTAGAGAGGTTTGTGAACCCCCACGTGTGTGCTGCCTCCCCTGCGAGACCCCCACGTGCTCCTCACTGATGAGCATCTCTCCAGGCCCCTTGTATTAATTCTTTAAGAACTTAATAAATATATTTTGATTATATTCACTCCCCTTCCCACCTCAAAAGTAAGTCCAGTTAGTGCTGCCCATGTGCTAAGGAGCTTGGGGTCTCTAATGGAACATGGCGGACCTACCAAGGACCACACCCTTAAAGAAAACTGCTTCTCTCTCTCCCAGAAGCTGGACTCTCAGTAGCCTCTCTACTATGTCCAGGGGCTTAGGAGCTGCACCCACCTCCATGCTAGCACATCCACAGCACTGCCTCTTTGTAAGCAGCTTCGCTAACTAGTGAATAAATGAATGAGTAAGCCAAATGAGCGCGAGAGCTGACTGGATGCATGGGTGTATTCTCTTTGGAATTGTTCTAAGGGCTTTCTAGCTTGATTTACTGGTAATTGGCAGGTGCTTTGGGATCATAGGTCTATAGTAGCTATGACAGTAGTATTTTGAGGTATAGGCCCTTAAATGCTAGCGGAGTCTTTAAGAAGATTATTTTATATGTATTGGTGTTTTGTTTGCTGGTATTTTGTACACGATGTGCATGCAGAACCTGCAGAGTCCAGAACCCCTGGAACTGGGGTTACGCTTGGGAGCTGCCATGTGGGTGCTGGGAAATGAAGCCAGGTCCCCTGGGAGCAGTCAGGCCTCTTAACCATTGCGCCACCTCTGCAGACCCCGATGCCTTTTAATGCCATCGCCTTATGAATTACTTGGTCGTATTTCCTCACACCAGGCTTATAAATGTGGAGGTTGATTTCTATGGCAAGTTGTAGTCTTCTTAGCCAGGAATTTTGCCTTCATTAAGTACATAACTTCACATTCTGAAAACAAAGCATTCTTTGTGGTAATGACATTTTATTCTCCCAACCTCTTTTTTTTCATTCAAATCAAATTTAAATCCTTCTGGATGAAAGCATATTTTAGTTGAATTATAAAGACTGGTCACAATGTTACATTATGAGGTACATTCCAGTGGACTTGAGAGTCAGTTCTTGGAGTTTCTAGAATCTTCTCTCAGCTTGGGGAAGTTTGGCAGATAGATAGTGACATAGCCGAAGGGGAGAGTTCTTTGGTCAGGCTTCTGAGCTGCTGGGTGAGACGGAGGCTTCGAGGTGTGCAGTGAGTGGCTCCTCTCACAAACACTGTATTCACGACTTGACATAATGCAGTGTTGCTGTCATGAGAAAGCTCCAGGCTGTAGAACTAGCCCTCTATCCATGGGTTCCAGGCCCGAGAGTTCAGCCAACAGTAGCTGGCTCTGTGGGTAAAGGCTCTTGCTGCCAACTCTGACGACCTGAGTTTGGTCTCCAGGACCTGTGCGGGTGAAGGAGAGAACAGAGTCTGGCTTTCACTTGCAGGCACACATATGTGCTCACAGTAAGTACACTAATGTGAAAAGGTACTTATAAATGCAGAGAGCCTTTTTTTTTTCTTAGCACATTTTTGTTCCTTTTTGTGGGCAGCTTGGGAAAGGCAGCAGAGGAACCTGTTTAAGTCACCCAGGTAGCCTATGTGGGTATTAGGTGTGGTGACATGAAGAAAGGACTCCCAAAACATGTGCCAGTGCAGGCCTCCTGTGCCGGGGCCTGATGGAGATTCCCGCTGGAGTCCAGGCCCTGCTTAGCCCAAAGCAGCCTAGCGCCTAACTGAAATCGTTCAGCCAAAGAGGCTGTAGAAGCAGAATGGAGTCTTCAGTGTGGTCCATTTGGAAGATTTTCAGTGTTTTATTAAGATTTATTGTGTGTGTGTTGGGAACTTAGCACCAGGCTTCGGCCAGAGCCTCAGGCTCTTACCTCCTTCGCCATCTCTCCAGCACCGACCCCATTCTGTTTTTTTTACACATTGAGCTTCTGGAATCTTGTCTCCTTAGCTCAAGGTTGGAGTGAAATAGCTTTGGTCTCAAGTTGCTTTGCATTGTTTTAGCAGACACCAAGCATGAAAAATTCATCTGCAAAAAAATGCAAATAAGTCCACCAAAATATAACTGACATGACCTTATTTTAACCCATCTAGATGCAGAGGCAAATGCTGTGTGTGAAATTGTCCACGTGAAATCAGAATCGGAAGGGAGGCCAGAGCGGGTGTTCCACCTCTGCTGCAGGTGAGCCAGGATCCGGGAAGTTGAGCCCTAGCCCAGGGACGGCCCTTCGTGCTTTCTGGGGAGCAGGGTGACTGACAGGGTTGCCTTGGGGTGCTTTGCCTTGTGCACATTGTTTGCCTGTCTCTGAGAGTCTGCTGGAGGAGGGAATAGGGGCTGAGGGTCTTCCCAGTATCCTTAACCTTTAGAGACCCTTCAGCACAGGGACGCTGGCCTCTGTTGCTCACAGGCAGATTTTGAATGACTCAGAACATGGGTTTTCACTTATTGTTATTAATTATTCCCTCTTCTTTCATCCTTTACTTCCTCCTTTTTCTCCTTCTGTCTTCTCCTTCTAGAAACATAAAAATGGTTATCTGTTATCCTATGTGGCTTTAAATATGATCCATATTAATTGGCTATGCGCATTCAGTAATTAACTCAATATTTATCTACTTCTCTTCACATAGAATAGCAGTGTGCTGTATACTGCTTGCAATGATAATAGAATATACCAGTATAATTATTCGTAATATTTTAATGTTATTGCTGGTATAGTAAAAGACACATTTATCAAACATTAACTCTGCAATGTACCTCATGTTTATTGCTTCCTTAGTCAGACTGAAGCAGCCAAGACTGATAGAGGATGCTCTGCCCAGAACATAACAGAAAATGCATTGAACACTGTCAGTCTCCACATTCATATGGGTCACAACCCATGTTATATGTTTGCCATGTCAGCTCCGTGTTGGATGTCTGGGGCCAGCAAGGGGGCTGATCTCCAGAAAGCTGTCAGAAGAAGTTAAAAATTTCCAAGTATTCCTCATGCCCGGAGTACCACCTTTTCTCGTCTACTTATGCTGATCTGTTGGCAGTTTTCTTGGCAATTTTGTTGGTAGACTCTACAAAGTATCCCTCAAGCCTGATTGTATTTTTATTGCTTATAATTAATACTAGGTGAAACAGCTTGTGAAAATCATGAGAACTATCCAGTGAAACCCTGATCGAAATGTGTGTGTGTGTATGGGTGTGTGCACGCACATGAATACATATATGCATGCACACACATATTGAATGTAAAGAAAAATAACTCTCAGAAGATATTTTTCTGCCATGAGAGTTAGGATTTAGAAGATTGAACAGTTCGTAAGATCCTGGCCTTAATGTGTGGATCAAGACATGGAAGGAGTTGTTTACCGGGGGAAAGAGCAAGCACACTGAGATGGCCCTCTGTGGGTGCCTTGCAGAGGTGCAAGTCTTATGGCTCATTTTCTCCTTAACATTTTACAGCATGGAAGAATGGGACTTACATCTAAAGAGCAGAATTTGGGCAACCTCCTGGTATTGACAACTTTGTCCATTATCTATTCCTTGTTGGTGGACTCTGTCCCAGATTGGCTGTAGAAGGTGATTCGCAAAGCATGAAGGGATGAGAGATTGTGCTTTTTATCCCTGCCATGAGGAGGCAGCTAAGCGTAGAAATTGGAGTCTTTGCCTCTTTCAGCTTTGTTCTTAGGGACATTTATTTGGCTGTACCTGATGGTACTATCAGTTCCCTCCATTGAGAACTGGCTTCCTAATTTGTGTAAATCTTCTTTTTGTAGCTCCCCAGAGAGCCGAAAGGATTTTCTGAAGTCTGTACATTCGATCCTTCGAGACAAACACAGAAGACAGCTCCTCAAAACGGAAAGCCTCCCCTCATCCCAGCAGTATGTCCCCTTTGGAGGCAAGAGATTATGTGCACTTAAAGGTGCCAGGCCAGCCATGAGCAGGGCAGGTACTGTGGGGATTCAGACCTACAAGATCCCCGTCACCCCAACTCCACTGTAAGCCTCCAGGGAGCAGGAGTTAGGCGTGGTCTTGTGGGGGATGAGGCAGGGGACATTCTTCCATGGTGTGAGGTTAATTGCCTTGTCTTATTCCTGGTGGGCTCTGGGAAATCTTCCCTTTGTTTGCTCTCCTTCTCTTCCCTCAACCTTCTCTTGCTGCCTTCTTTTTGGCTGGTGAGCTCATCTCTCAATGGCCAAGCCAACAGCGAATGCATCCTCTTCAAGGAAGGGGCCCTCTTAGCCTGCTTATGGAATGAGAATCGCTGCTTTGCATGGCAGCCAGCTTGGTTCAGTAAAAGCAGTGAGTTAAGAGTCAGCAACGTCATAGCCCACTATTCTGAGAACACAGGGGCTTCGTAATCTGGCAGAGAGAAGCCTGTGCCCAATGAGGGTTTCATGCTCAGCATGGTAGACCAGATGACACAGAAGCTGTTGACTCTTTGCTTTGCGCTCACAGCTTTAGTTCGGTCTCAGTGTTTGAGGAAGATTTCAGTTGCTTTTAGAAAAAAAGAAAAGGGAGTTTAACTGGTCCCCAGTAAATGCTCTTGGAGTGCTTATCCATGTCTCTAGAGCAACAAAGAAGGAACACCATCGCCACCGTGTGCAAATGGCCATAGAACATACCCAGGAAACGTGAGGCTTTCCTGACACTGGGCTTACTCAATGCCATCAACATTCTAGTCACTCCTTTCCTAAGATGCAGCTCAGAACTTTTCAGGGAGGAGTCTAGTGAAAGAATATTTGTTTTCAAATTTGCAAAAAAGGATTCCTATACCCCCAAACTGCAAGGTTCTCCTGACAGTTATGCATACACCCCTATCCACAACTTCTCCAGGAGTACCCTGGAAAAACAGTTCATCATTTCATGGCAAGAGAGAAATTTGTCGGTGTTTTATGCATTGCTCTTGCTTGCTGCAGGATATTTTAAGTGGGACATAAGCTCCAGCCTCAGGCACCCTAACCACCAACAGCTTTTGCTGTTAACTTAGGAACCTAAATTCAGAAGTGCATTTGCAAAACCAACGAAAAAACAAAACACACACATACACATTTTGTGTGTAGGATATACCAAAGCCTTTCTCTGATACGGTCTTGGAAATAAAACAAAACCACTACCTATTCTAAACCTTTATGAACACCAAGAGAAAGCCACTGTATCATAGCCTGTTGGATTTGTCCAATTGAAAGGTGTTTTGCCTTATGGTTCATTTTTGGCTGACAAACATTTCTCTTCACTCTGCCTTTGAAATAACTCACGATCATCACAGTATCCATGCTTCATGGTTTATAAAAGTGGCACTTCAGTGATTGGGCAAAGATGGTCTCCCTGAGACAGAAAGGGACCCACTAATGCCAGCTGGGCTACTGAATGTCCTTTGCATAGATAGCAGACAGGCCTGATTCATTCTGCGTTCCATAGGATGTGTGTGATGTTTGCATAGCATAAGAACAAATCCCCTGCCTCCACACTCACTCTATAGTGTGATTGCTTCAGCCAATAACCGAGTCAAAATTTCTCATATTCTATAATTTTCTTACGAAAAAATTTAAGATTTAAGGAGCAGCTAAAAGAATTCATCCCTATATCTAAATTCTATAATTAATATTTTGCTGTGTTTTCACGGTTGCTAACCCATCTGTCAACTATATGTACCATCTTACCCGGACACATGACTACATTTGGCCCCTAAATGTATGATCATGCAGATGATTCTCACTTTGTTTCTAGCAGGCCAGTAGTGAAGTGGTGTCATTCAGATGCAATGACTGCGGGGAGCCAGGTGTTGTCCTGCAGTGGGTTAGCTCAAAGTAAAGAGACAGTTTTGCTTTTTTTCCCAATGGAGAAGTTCTTTTTCACTTCTTCCAATTGCGCCTGGGATTTATTTCTAGTCCCCTTTTTAAACAAGAGTGGTGTCCATCTGTTCTGTGTCTGGAGATGATGGAGCTCAGAATGCTGAGAACAGGATCTTCTGGTAGTTCTGGAGCAGTCTCACTGGGTTTGAGACTTGGTTTTCAGCACGGCAGCTCCTACCTGGTATGTGAGGTGCTTCCTCCAGGGAAAGCCCCTGTCGCATTTCACCTGAGGGTGTCCAATGCAACAGTGGCATAGTTTCCTCAAGAACCAGCACGCGCGCGTGTGAGTGCGTGTGTGTGTGTGTGTGTGTGTGTGTGTGTGTGTGTCCCTGTGTGCCTATGTGCATGCACCTGCCTGTGTGCCTGCCTGCCTGTATCCACGTGTGCTGGGAGCATTGGTTGTTTGCTTGATTGGTTGCATTGTTTGCCTTTAGTAATCCTGACTTTCTAGAGGGCAGTGGGGTAAATTAATGAATTCGAAGATTTTAAATTTAAGTAACTTTCTGTGGCACTTTGTTTCTCGGTGCTAGAGTGGTGTCTATTATTTATTTCTCATTCCACTCTGATGCTGGTATTTTTATTCCACTGTAGAAGAATTGACAATTCACAGCATGTAGTTAGGAGTTAGGGCTGTGGCTCAGCTTGGCTTCAGCATTCATATTGGACCTTATCAGAAAAGGTGCAAAACCTGTGTCTCTGGCAGCTGATTTTTCACATACCATCTCTGAGAAGCTGGTGCCCTCAGTCTAACTGTGGATCCTCAAGAAACCTTATATTCATGTCCCTGGACAGCAAAAACCCAGGAGCCTCTCTCAGGCTCTCAAAGACCTATATTCTGGCCAAATGACCCCTGGATAACCCTGGGGTAACAGCCGTAGCTCTGCAGCAATGGCACAGTCATGCTGAGGACAGTCCAGTATTGCAGCGAGCGGCAGGCATCTATCTGTGCTGCATGTCTTATGGACGCACAGGTTGGAGAAGAGTGTTTCCTTCCTGGTAATCTACAGCTGCTGGTGTTGTCGACCTTCACCCCTTATTCTCTGGGCCTCACAGCTCCATCTTCAGTTTAGACATGAGCAAGGTAGACACCAGGATGGGAAGGGCTAGACCCCAAACTCCTGAGGCCCATTTGCCCTTTATGTTTCTTTTCTTTGCTTGCTGGATTTTCATCTCATGGTAAGGCATGTGGGAGTTTATTTTTATATTTTTGTGTGTGTGTGCAGTGTCTGCCCCAAGCAAGTCTCTTGGGAGGAGGCGGCGGCGACTGGCTCGAAACAGGTTTACCATTGATTCAGATGCCATCTCAGCCAGCAGCCCGGAGAAAGAGCCCCAGCAGCCCCCCGGTGGTGGGGACACTGACCGCTGGGTAGAGGAACAGTTTGATCTTGCTCAGTACGAGGAGCAGGATGACGTCAAGGAGACAGACATCCTCAGTGACGATGATGAGTTCTGTGAGTCCGTGAAGGGCGCCTCAGTGGACAGAGACCTGCATGAGCAGCTTCAGGCGGCCTCCATCAGTCAGCGTGCCCGAGGCCGGAGAACCCTCGATAGCCACGCATCCCGTATGACGCAGCTCAAGAAGCAAGCGGCCCTGTCAGGCATCAATGGAGGCCTGGAGAGTGCAAGCGAGGAAGTCATTTGGGTTAGGCGTGAAGACTTTGCCCCCTCCAGGAAACTGAACACTGAGATATGACTTTTTTTTTTTTTTTGTCCCTTTAGAGAATGTGTGTAGATAGGTTGCTGGCCCCACACTCACTCTGCTCACCCTTCTGTGCCGTCCACGAGAATGTCCCCTTAGGTCGCACTCTTGCACATAGATTTTGGCAGCTGACTTGGGTCTGAAGCCATGTAGCCACCCACCTTCATCATTCTTAATGACATGAGAGAGAATCGTTCAGAATCCCAAATAAGCTCGAGTCCTTTCTTCTGTACCAAGGGCTTTTATTTATTCTCAGCTCATCAGGACCTGAAGACTCAGAACAAAGAATCGGCAGCACTGGGAATCACACTGCCCCACCCCACCCCAGCAGTCAGAGCACCAGAGTGACAGAATGGCACCCCGATGTCACAGCCTCTCCCCTCTGAATTGTCTCGGAGCTGGGGAACAACCACCTTCAGACACAGGAAAACCGAACAGACAGACATCTGTATAGCTGCAGTGTTGTGACCCCCCTCTTCAGTGTCTGAGAACATCTGTGTGTCTTAAGAATGTGTGAGGAAAGGGTGGTTATTTCTGTTTGATGAGCCTTTTATATTTTTCTTCTGTTTATGTCTATAACTGGTCTTATTCTGTGTCAGTGTTGGAAGCTCTAGTTTTACAGAGAATTATAAAGATACCAAACTCCTGGGAAAGAGATCCAAATTTATCACTTAGAGAGAGGGAAAAAAAAGACACTATTTTTTTGTATTTTCCTTGAGATGCAGGGGCACAAATAGATGAGAATTTTACAGTGTTAGGTGTAACTCAGTCTGAAAGAGAGGATATAACCTTTGCAGAGCGAGTGGCACACGATGACTTTATATTTATATATAAATGGCCAACCGGAAGCTCATGCTAAGAATAAACATTTTTTTCTGAGAAACAGAATTTTTTTTTTTTTTAGATGTATGAATCTATATTTGAAATGAGAGTTTGGTTGGATTACAGGGATAGGGAATGGGGCAGTGTGTGTGTATGTGTGTGTTGCACATGGCAGGGGAGGGAAACCTCCTTTTCATGGGGTTGCCATGGTGATCATTGGTTTCCTTTCCATCAAAATTGCATCTTCATCCATAGATGACTCTCCCCTTCCCTGACAGTCCATGACCGAATCTCAGAACCTCTTCAAAAGCATCCCTTGTGGTTAATATTCCCTTCATGCCAATGAAACAGGGTAAACTCGCTAAGGGGCCTAATCTTCTAAGTGGATGTCCAAACAGGAAGAACAGAAACCCATTGTAGCACTTTCATTTTTTTAAAAGAGGTTTATAGCTTTTTGTTCCTCCTCCCCATTTCACGATGTCCATTCCCTAAGAAGGGTTTAAATAATATGAAAACTTTCTTTTTGGAAATAAAAATAAATATATATATCTATATATCTATTTGGTGTTTGATACATCGGTAGGTACTTTAAAGACCTGAATTTTATAGTAGCTTTAGCAGTTATATTTTATAAGAATCAGTTATGACTTTATATTTGCAGATAGAGAGTTCAGAACACAATGCTCTAAGCCCCCGCTTGCTTTCCTGCTCTCCTGTCCTCTACCCCTCCCCTTTTCGGGTTTCCAGGGCTTTGAGCTTGATCTTTTGAAAGTTTTATTCTATTAAAGTTTTTGCTATATCTTCTGGTTTTCTTAAGAAGCTTTAGAATGGTTTCTATGCCCTTTGTATCACTGCATTGTTCATATCATCTCGGGGTCGATTGCGTCCGGATGGGAAACTGAAGCAGAGGTATCGAATAGTCGCATTTTCTGGTCTCCGTGCAACATGGCCATCGAAAAATACTGGAAAGTTTGGTGCTTAGAGAGGGTGCCATTGTGTCTTGTACATAAGGTCATGATTTGTGTCTATGTCAAAAGTTCTTATATATTTCTTTTATAAGCTGAAAGAAGGTCTATTTTTATGTTTTTAGGTCTATGAATGGAATGTTGTAAATGCCTGTCCAACAATAAAAGTACTGAAAAGGGCCTGGAAGACCCTGTGCTTTTTTGGATAGAAGGATGAGGATGATTTAATTAAGAGGTAGCCTGTCCAGGAGAGAAAAAGCCCTGTGGTTGTCCTTTTTTCCTAAGTTATATTGCTCTGTGTGTGTGTGTGTGTGTGTGTGTGTACACGCGTGTGTGCACGTGTGTGCATGCTGTAGTGTGCCTGTGGAAGCTAGAGGGACAGCCCATGGAAATCAGTCCTTCCTTTCGCCATACCATACACACGCCAGATATCAAACTCAGTGGGTCGGGCATAGTAGCAATACTTTTACATGCTGAGCCATCTTGGTGGCCCATAGTTGTCTTTAACTTTTTTGAGGGGATGGGGGCAGGCACAGAGGCACCTGCTCATAACCTCAGCACTCTGAAGGCAGAATCAGAAAGATACATACAAGTTTGAGGCCAATCAGGGATACATAGATAGTTGCATGTTAGGGCTACACAGTGAGGCCTTGGCTCAAAATTAAAAAAAAAAAAAGAAAAAAAGAAAAAGAAAAATGAAAGCTATTGTAATCTCCAAGGAGAGATGTTTTTGCAACATGTGAAGTTTTAACAAAAAGACTAAATAAATAATCTTAAAGTCTTGGTCTAAGGTGGTCAGTACTGACTGTGCTTAGTGGATTGATTTTCTTTTTTTAAAGACGTGAAGTTGGGATTGGGATGTGTTGAGTGGGGTATGGGGGGACTTGAAGAGGGAAATGATCTATACGATCATTTTTCCTTGTGCACATGAATGAAGTTCTAATATATATATATATGTATGTATATATTAATTCTGGGCAAAATACTTGCAGACTAAGAAACCCAAAATAGGGCCAGGTGTGCTAGTGCACATTTAGTCGCAGCGCTGGGGGCAGAGGCAGGTGGGTCTCGGGAACAACCTTACCTGGTTATAGTAATCACTACACACACTCACATGAACACACACACACATGTACACACACACTTCCCTATGCCTGAACTCCATCTGAAAATTTTTCTTTGCTAATTATATCCTTGCTTGTAGGTCTGTACTCTTCCAGAGGATCCAGGTTCAATTCTCAGTACCCACACAGCAGCTTACAACACTCTGTGACTTCAGTTCCAGAGGAGCTGACACCCTCACACCAAGGCATATAAAATTAAAAAAAAAATTTTAAGTACATGCTTGTAGCCTCAGTACTGGGAAGGTTGGCATAGGATGATTGCTGGTACTCACTGGGCAGTCAGTCTAGTTGAATCAAAGTTCCAGGTTCTGTGAGACCCTGTTTCAAAAATTAAGGTAGGGAGGAAGTAAGGAAGACACCCTGTGTTGACTTCTCACGGCCGCCGCCACCACCACACACACAAAGTACAAAAACTTGACTCCTCATGGATGTTGTGCATCCAACTTCTGTTTTAATAACAGGCACCCTCGTACCTGATGAGGCTGTGCTTGACAGGCATCCAGCACACAAACAACTCAGGAGGGTTGCTTATCTTTACAAGCCACAATCTTGACAGAAAGTCTAGACAGTGGTCGGGATTCTGCTTCATGCCCAGCGTCTTCACCAGGGCAGCTTCACTGTCTTACCTGCCTTTGTATGTAGATTATTTGGGGAAGAATGCTTGGAGGGATAAGGTTTTCTTCCTGCCCTGTGGTTAAGTTTTTTGAAAGCCTGGCCATTAGTCTATGAAGAATATAGCAACAATTAATACTCAGTACACTCTGCCCTTCAGATGTGTCTTGCATCATAATGCTAATTCTTATTTGACCTCCAAATTTAAATGAAGGCTGAGTGTTTTCTGATAGTGGTAAAACCAAGTTCATATCTCAGACAAGCTTAGTTAATATAGTCTTTACCCAAAATCCCATGTTACCAATGAACGGCACCTCTCCCCACCAAATAAAGAAACAGCACACCAACTAGCCAAAACCCCAACTCTTATGTAGACATTTTAAGGATAAAGTTTAAATAAGGCTCAGTCAGACTCAGTAGTTGGACCAGAGATGTCCTGGGACCCAGTTCTGGCTTCAACAGACTGTAAATGCAGGCAGATGGCAATGCGGTCATGGTTCCAAGAATAGCATTATTTAGTTTGTGGACTGGGTAAAAAAATCAGGGTAGGAGTGGGGTTGGGAACAAGTTTTGTTCACTTGAAACACATCTTTGATGCCTTTTATTAAAAGCCATTACATAAAAAGATGTGTGTTTGTAGAAAACCAGGGTTCTGGGTTTTCAATAAACCTTTGAAGTCTCAGGAAACGTTTTGCCACCGACGGGAGAAAGGTGAAAGACCTGAAAGAGCAGTGATCCTGGAACCAAAATATCTTTTTCCAGTGGTTCACAGACACAGATCATTTAAGGGGACTCCAGGCCCTGGTATTTACTGTCCAACAGCCTTTACTGAAATCTCTCTACCTGGGATCTAAGTGAAGACTTTCTCTTCACCATCATCTTCCTTCTGCTTGATGAAGAGAACAAGGGTCTTCTGAACTCTCTTTGATAACACTTTGGAACAAAGACACCTGAGACACCAAATAGACTCAGATATGGTGCACTGAGAAAGTAAATAATGACATTGTACCCTCAGTCTTAGGTCGCAACTTGGGAGGGTCTAACGTGTCTTGTCTGTTCACATGCTGCAGAGAAAGCCATTGTCACTATGACCAAGGCAGCTCTTATAAAGGGAAACATTTAATTGGGGCTAGCTTACACTTACAGAGGTTTAGTCATGGTGGGAGGCATGGCAGTGTGCAGGCAGGCGTGGTGCTGGGGAAGGAGCTGAGAGTTCTCCATCTTGATCCACAGGCAGCAGAAAGTAAACTGGCTGAAGCCTCGAAGCCCCACCCCCACAATGACACACCTCTTCCAACAAGGCCACACCTAACAGTGCCACTCCCTATGGGCCAAGCATCCAAACACATGAATCTGTGGGGCCGTTCCTATTCATACCACTACAAACATTAAAGGTGAAAGGCAGTCTCAGAGTGTCTATTGCTGTGATAAAGCATGACCTGAGGCGGCCTGGGCACTAGACCGCTTGTTTTCCGCGTACAGCTTGTCTGTCCAGAGCAGGAACCTGGAGGCGGGAACTGATATAGAAGCTGTGAAGGGACGCTGCTTACTGTCTTGCCCTCCATGGCTCACTCAGCCCACTTTCTTATAGCACACAGGACTTCCAGGCCAAGGTGGCACTGCCCATGGTGAGCTGGGTCCTCTTATATCAACCATCAAGAAAATGTACCACAGGTTTGCCAACAGGTCACCCGAGTGGCCACTCGGGTGAGGGCATTTCCCAGTCAGTGTTCCCTCATCCACAATGACCCTAGCTTGTGTCAAACTGACATTAAACCAAACAGCAGAAGCAGGAAAGGGTTCTAATCAAAATTCCCATTTGGAGAAAATGGAGAAAGCATCTCAGACCATCTTTGGAGTACTAACATAATTATCTTTAGATATAAACAAGAAAAAAGGAAGTGGCTATGAGACGTGCGTAAGCAAGCAGCCTTGGTTAAACTATGGGCTGAGGTCCTTGTCTTCTGGTTCTACGAAGTGTTTCAAAGAAGTCCTGGTCCCTCAAGGGGACAAACCAGTTGTTGTGAAGTGATTGTTCCTGATTAGGGGTTATGTGTAGCAGACACTTTTCTTGGGGAGACATGAACAAAAGTCTGTCTACTGACTCCATGTCTACTGACTCCAGGTATGAAACTGATAACAGATCGAAGTCCTAATACCTCCGAAGTCCAACTTTGCAGACTCATCGTGTTTATTGAGCCTGCATGGGTGATGCAAAGGCTTCTGTGTCACTGGAGCCCATCTGAGACGCGCAGAAATTTTAGCCTTCGAGTGTCTGCACAACTTGCCAGCAGCTGGACAGTTTGTACAGTCTCCTCAGTAGTCATTATTGCTTGTATGACCTTAAAGAGCCTTGTTACTATGCTCAGTCTCAGGGGCTTCCTGGGCTCCTGAATTGTTGACTGCCTGAGTCTAAATAAGCTTCCTTAAGGAAAATTGCTACACAACTGCTGGTAATGTCACTATTAGGGGTGAGGGCAATTTGTAAGGTTCCAATACTCAGAAGCCAACCTGAAGGTTTAGGGCAATGATTATAGATTTTCAGGCTCATTTTTTTGGGTCTGGTATGGGACATTATACATACACACACACACACACACACACACACACACACCCCAAATGCCTTTACTCTGTGTGCCTACAGCTTGAAGGATGAGATGGATGGACTAAGTACAGATGCTCATAGACAGATGCTCTTTGGTTGGTCAACATGTCTAATGCTGAGTCTGACCCAAAGTAAGGCAGACAGCTACAACATGAAAGCAGCAATGCAAGACTTCTGTCCTTCTGCCTACTTGTAGGCACAAATGAAGGGTCATTGACCTTCAGCAAAGGCAGGTTCTAAGTATGTTAAAACATTGACCAAGGACCTGGACTTTTCAGAAGTTGGATGGTTTCTAAGAAGACCTACTCAAGTTGTGTAATGATACAGCATCAAAATATAATTATAAGTAACATGTTAGTGTGTTTCTGTTGCTGTAACAAAATACCTGAGACTAGGTAACTTAAAAAGACTAGAAGTTTACTTCATGATTCTAGATAACTTTTGTATCAAAGCAGAGTGAGACATGGTAAATCTCCTCATTGGACTCTCTTCCTCTTCTAACAAGGCCACTAATACCTTCACGGAGACCCCTCCTTCATGACTTACTCCAGATACCATTGTTTTCAACACATGAACTTTGGGAAGATGCATGAAAATCATAGAAGACACCATCTATGATCTTTACCATTATAATTTAGGATGTTGAAAAGTTGTGTGGCTCATATACAGCTGCAATAGAAAGACTATTTCATTACCAAGGAAGAGGAGAAGCAGATCAAGTCCCATAAGGTAAAATGCTAATGATCCTGCCTACTGAACCATGGTAAACATCACTAAGAAATCTTGAATTGGCAGAAATGAAGTTGCCTCCAGGTAGAAGTGATAAGGAGAAAGAGAACCGGCTAGAATTTCACTTACACCATAGTTAATTTAAGATTGTCATATGCCCTTGAATTCCTATTCTCACTTAAAGCTGATTTCTGCCTTTGAACTCCCTCTGCTTCAGCAAAACCCACCCCTTTCTCTTTACCTTGCAAGCCATCTTAAGAAAACAGATAGGTTGCCGGAGCTAAGCCCTGTCATCCTCTGCACATGGGCTTGACTGGAATGGAGTTTCCCCTCAGAGACCATGGATGCCAAGACCTCCTGGTGCATATGTTTACCTGGACCACAGTTTAAACCCAACAAAGCTGTAATAGAAAATAACCAGTGCTGAAAGGCTACAGATGCTGTGAACCTATAACCCTGGGTCAGGTCTTTCCAGAGCACCAGCTGGGCTGGGTCACCCAGCCTAATACATGTGAGTTCTTCACCTCTGCTGGTTACCAGGAATGGGGGGGGGGCAGCTTTTCAGGCTTTAAAAGGCCAAGCCATTGACTGTCACCACAAAGTCACCTCCTGAGGCTGGCAGACAAGAATGATGAGAAGAAAAGGGCTGATTGACAACAAGGTGGCCCCGTTGAAAGATGGCGAACTCTTGCCAGCCATACAGTTCTGCCTCACCTACAGGTCACAGGGCCTAAGCTCGTGTAGGGACTGGGGGAAAGGTGTTTTTATCTATAGCCAGGTGGACACCAATGTGGTTAATTCTTCAGTAACCAGTTCCTCTCACCTGCGTCTTGATGGTATCTGAAATTGACAAGATGCTCCTGGTCCCTGCTCATCGCCTTCTGAGAGAAGCTGGTTCAAAGTTGGTACGTACCCTTAGTGACAGGTCAGGAGGCTCTTCCTGAAGACAACTTAAGGAATCCATGTCCAAGTGGGCCTTGGCATAGCAGATTCCTGTTAGACACCATGGTAACAACTAACTAACAATACTGAATGTTGGTCCTAAAGTCTGCCCAGGTGAAATAGGACTGACTGTTATGTAGGCTGCAAAGTCACTTATTGGAACAAGCTTTGCTGCTTGCCTAGGACAATTCATTCATTTAGTCTAGTGATCATTGACTTGTGGGTCTCGACCTCTTTGGTGGTTACATCAGATATCCTGCACATTAATATTTATATTATGATTCATAAGAGTAGCAAAATCACAGTGTTGAAATAGCAATGAAGTAATTTTCTGGTGAGCGTCACCATGGTGTGGGGAGCTGCATCACAGGGTCACAGAATTCAGGATGTTGAGGACCACTGCTTTAGTCAATACACATTTTCTGCAGTGTGTGAAGACCTGGTCTGCAGTGTATGAAGACCTGGGCACTATTGCTTATGTTTCCGTTGTCAAGAGAGTCCTTGTCGTCCAGGGCTTCATGCTGTCAGTGTTAGTTGGCTTTCCACCACTATAGAAAAATACTTGGAAGACTTAACACACACTGGCTCTTCAGGGACAAGACCAGGTGGCCCTGTTTGTTTGGGCCTCTGGCAAGTCATTACAGAAGCGTATTTAGGAGCAAACACCCCACATTCAGAGGCAGGGAACAAAGAGGATGAGTGGGGTCCTACGATCCCTTTAGTAGGCATGCTTTCAATAACCTAAGGACTTTGTACTTGCCCCTGCTTCCTAGCGGTCCTCAGCCCTTCCCAGAAGCCCTACCCTGCAGGTCGAGGCAGTGGATGCCGGAGACGTTTGTCACCCACACTGCACTACTGTGTTGCAGATATAAACATGTTTTTGTTTTGGTCCCAGGTGTGGGATGTGGACTCATTCAGATGGTCCACAGCAGCAAACTGCTTGCCTCATGCGGGCTCTGAGAGAGGCTCTTTGTCAGCCGCAGATAGTTTCAATCTGAGGACTCTGGAGATGCAGGAGCCCAGAGAATGTTGGAGGGAGGGCTCCAAGAAAGCAAGCTGCTGGTTCTCCCTGCTGCTGCTCCTGGTTGCTGTTGATACAGCTGGATGAGAAGTTGGAGCTATCCTGAGAGGAAGATTGTCTTTACCCCAAGGAACCTGACGACCCTAATCAGGAGAAAGTAGCTAAGGAAAACTACACCCCTTCTCACTAACCTTTTTTCTCTCCTACTTGGTTTTGGGGTGTTGGAAGGGATTGGGGTAGAGAAGGGATAAAGAGGTATTAAGAAACATATATATATATGTATATATATACACATGTATATATATATGTATGTATATATATATATATATATAGAGAGAGAGAGAGAGAGAGAGAGAGAGAGAGAGTTAAAAAGTAACACTACAGGTGTCACTCAACTAATGTCATAGTCCATCTGCAACAAAATACCCGGGAAGTCAATGCACCATAGTTCTAGAGGTTGAGAACTCCAAGAAGGGGATGCCGGTGCTCAATGGTGATGGCCTTCCAACTGCTCCTTACAAAGTGGATGAGGTGGGTGGTAGTTACTTTTCTCATTGCTCCAACAAGATACCCAACAGAAACAGCCTAAAAGAACCATTTTATTTGGTTCGTGCATTCATGGATTTTTGTCCTCAGTGCTTGGCGGAGCAGAGAGAGCATCATGGTGGGATGTGAAAGAAGAGATGTCACTTCATGGTGGGTGGGAAGCAGAGAGAGGGGGAGGCATGGGGACTCAGGCATAACCTTCAAAGGCCTATCACTGTCCTACCTGCCTGTGACCTACTTCCTCCAGCGAGGCCTTACTTCCTAAAGCTGCTACCACCTACAAAATATCTAACAGATGTGTTTGTAGGAGTTTCTTGTTCAAACCATACAACTGTGTGGGCACCATGTCCCCTCTTGGTGAAGGAATGGAAGAGCACCCAGGCCTGTGCTGGGTTTCTTCGGCGCTTTTGTAAGGGGGAAGGGGGCATGCCAGCATGAGCTTCAGAACAGCGGACAGTCAACCCAGAGCTGGTGGCTAAGATTGCGTAGCTCGGTGTGTGGCTGAACTAGACTTAGTGACTGAGTGGAGACCTTGGGAGATGGAAGCCTGGACGAAGCCAGCACAGACGCTTCTGAGAAGAGGGAGAAGCTCTGTGAGGTTAAGAGGTGAACTTGGGCCATGTAGAGAAACCCCAGGGAGCACTTTCTGCAGAACCATCAACGGTTCTTTCTGTTGCCAGGCTACAGGGTTAGGAACCTGAGTCTAGAAGGACCTGGGGTTCCCTTGGGTGCAGTTGAGTTTGATGCACTTCAGGTACATGAAAGACTCTCTTCATGGTGAGAGCCACTGGGGATTTGTCAGATGGAGATCAAAACAGAACACAGACAAGTGTCTAAAATTGAGATTTCACGGTATCATTTTAAATGCTATCATCTTAACTTTGTTTCCTCACAGAAACTCAGCCAAACACAGAGGCATACTTATAAATGTTTGTGCATTTTGGGATGGGGTCAGGTCTCTCTACCCAGGCTGCCCTCGAGCTTGCATCCTCCTCCCTTGCACTGCTGAGAGTTGGGGTTGAAGGCATGCATCCATGCCATGGGTATATCCTCAGTGCCACTGCTGTTGGCAGCTCCATAGTAGAGAACCACAGTGTGCAGGTATGTGGCCCGAGCATCTCTGGGGCATTCCTGTCTGGAAGGAGAGCTGTGGACACTAGCTCCATATCAACGACAAACGAGAAATCCAATCCTTTTCTGCCTTGGAGTGGAGCTGAAGGTTATGAGATCTAATTTGTTCTGGTAATTTGAAAATTAGCATCTTAATGACATTTACCATGTATCTATTATGGGAGTAAGTGCCAAGATACTATGGATAAGCACAACTCGTGCCTCAAGGTCTCCATATGTGGCAGAAACCAGTACACGGAACACCCCTCTTCTACCCATTTCAAATGGTCCTCCTGTTCACAGCCCACCATCCTGCCTCCTCTTCTCAGTGTTTCTCAAGAAGGGGTGGGTTTCAGGCGAGCTACCACCAACTATGGCACCATGGCATGTTGCATAACTTAAGCTGAAGGGTCTGAAAGATGGAGATTCTGGAAGGGCTACTTGTCTTCTCCTTCTCCTCTGAAGCAGGTGGTAAGATGCTTTTGTGAAAGGCTCTCCCCTGCGCCAGAAGACCAATGGAGGAGAGAGAGAGGGGCAGGTTTTTGTTGCTTTTTCATATTTTGAGCCAAGCACACACTTGTACGGGCAGACATGGTGCTGGAGGAGGCAAGGAGTTCTACATCTTGATCTGCAGGCAGTGAGGTGGAGACTGTTCCACACTGGGTGTGGCTGAAGCATACATGAGACCTCACAGCCTGTCTCCACAGTGACACAAGGCCACACCTACTCCAACAAGGCCATACTTCTTGATAGTTCCACATGGCTAAGGATTCAAACACATGAATCTATGGGGGCCAAGCCTATTCTAACCACCACAGATGGGTACTTGAAAGAGGAATGAGGATTCATTTCAAGGCTGTGGATTCCCAGAAATTTCTCTATTTCCCCAAGTAGATCTTGAATTTTTATTTTATCTATCATCTATTCATCCTCTATCTATCCATCCACCATCTATCCTATCTATCCTATCTATCTATCTATCTATCTATCTATCTATCTATCTATCTATCTATCTATCTATCTATCCATCCTATCTCTCTATCATCTGTCTCACTCTGTAGCTCAGCCTAGCCTTGAACTCATGCCAACCTTTCTGTCTCAGCTTCCCAAGTGCCTGGATAAGTAGGTGTGAGTCACCACACCTATTATGTTTTCTTACGTTTAATCCCTAAATTTATAATTAATAACTTTACTTGTACTAAATATAAATATAAATTGGTAATAAATTAAAGCAAAGGGAATCCCACTTCATTATCCCTTTGGCATTCCTCAGTATGTACCCAAAGAAGGCGGCATCCTTCAGATTCAATTTACCCTATAACCATAAAACATCATCCTATGACACACTTGGTAATGTTTATAAACAATTTTCTTGAGTGTTCTTCACAATGAGGTCCTCAGGCACTTGCTGAAGAGGCGAGTATCTTTGACCATTTCAATACTGGAAGAGTTTACATGCTTGGCTGTTGTGAACAAAAGAACACAACCCGTACCTACCTCATCTCTCAATCTTGGTATCCATATCACCCATTTCAAAACACCTTGTTCCCATCTTCCTTCTGTCTTCAACAATCCAGGCGATGCATAGGCCCAATATCCTCTTCAAGTGAGAGGGGAGAAAAAATAAGAAACGGCGGCTTGCACCACCGATGGTGGCTTTTGCGGGCAGTGACAGAGTGATAGGAAGACCACCCAGAGGGACAATGTGGGCAAATGTGTGCATTTCCAAACCAGAATGTCCTTCCGTTGGCTGTAATAGGACCTACGAAGATCACGATGCGAACGTTCCCCGCTTTCAAACCATGAAGGGAATTTCTATTCTCTAAAAGGCTCTGCCAGGCTGTGCAGGAAGCGCTTCCCCTAAGCAACTGTGCAGGTGCCACATGTACCACGATCGCCCCCTGGTGGAGATCTGTAGGATCGTCCAAAATTTCCCTGTCAGGGAAGAACTGAAGACAGTTTAGAATTAGGCAGCGAGGGCGAGCAAGAAGCATAGGACCTCGGCAGGACTGCTCCCAGGCGACCCTGGAGTCTCTGGCCTGGGTTCGGAAGGGAAGGTGGCAGTGTTTAAAGGCACGCAGGTGATTGTAATGTGCCAGTTGGGTCGATTCCCCTCAAAAAACTCAGTTTAACTAAAACCTTGGCAGCGAAGAGCCCAGCAGTGGTGATGGACTTAACGCAGTAAGAAAGTTATGGAGATACCCGCTGTTTGGCGGCGGCTGCTTCTACTAAAGCGAGTTTTTAGAGAACCACGGATTTGCCTGACTCAGGAGGAAGTAAGAGCATCTCGTTCTGCCCTACTTTTCCCTTGTCCGCATAAACCCCTGCAAGTCCGGCTCGGCCGTGCAAGGTGTGTGAGAGGATTCTTCTCTGGCGCCCCCTTGTGATGGATCCACGAAGTACTGCACTGTATTTCGGACATGGAAGGATCTAACAAGCGCTTTCCTATCTCCCTTTCACTTTACAGAGAAGTTTGCCCAGGCTCACACCCCTACCCAGTAGGGCCTGTTCAGCTTTAGGGTAGGTGCTAGGAAGATGGCTCAGCGGTTAAGAGCACTTATTGTTCTTCCAGAGGACCCAGGTTCGATTCCCAGCGCTCACATGGTGGCTCACAGCCGTAACTCCAGTACCATAAATCCCCAGAAGCAGGAAAAGGTAACTCAAATCCGAAGATTGATAGCAAAGGCTTCCAGGACAATTGAGAGGTGACACTCAAGTTCACTGTGACTACTGGGGCTTGAAGATCTGGAAGCTTCCTTTACAACCCTTCGCAGTTAGTATTTCCCAAGCTGAACTTACCTCCACTGTCTCGCCAGGGACAGTGTCACAAAGCCGGAGGTCCTTCTTCTTCCTTCCCAAACTTCCCCTTGCCTCATGAAGCCTTGCTTCTACTGGTGTGGTGTCTCGAGACGGAAGTGTGCCCTACCTTCTCAAGGCGGCATCTGGTTATCTCCATTTCCAGTACCTCTCATTCCAAAGATGGGGGTGCAGACCTATGCCCTGGGACAGAGCAATTAGCTGCATCTGGGAACATCATCGAGGTAAGTGGGCGGGATGGTGGGTGCCAAGCGCGGGGCTGGCTGCACACAGGGGTGGGCTACACAGGTGCAGAGAGGGATCCTTATCTGGCAGAAGGGCAATCGTGAAGTGAGGGAAGATGTACCTGAAGCTGCGAACTACATTTCCAGTTTTGAGCCGAGGTGACCCAGAGTTCACACACAGTGCTGATACACTCTTCAGGTGTTGCACTCATGTGGAACATGCTAAGCCCCACAGAGAACTGACAAGTTGGTGAGGGTGGTGTGCAGTCCAGGCGTGCGGATGCTGATGAGCTGCATAGTGGGGAGCCAAAGTCACACGGGTGAGGTGTTGCAGCTGGTGTGGGGAAGCGTGTGTGTTCGTGTGCATGCACGGTCGAGTGCGTGTTTGTGTGTCCTGTTCTGAGAGTGGTGGAAATACAGGAGTTTTAGGGAAAGCCACCTACCTGCTTTAGAAGCACCATTCAGTCCCCGTGAACTATTTTGAGGGTCAACACGTGTGTTAGCAGCTTTGATGAATGACATCTTTCCAATGAAGTCACTGTTTCGCAGTCGCCACTTTTAGCAAAAGGTATTGGAACATTGTAAATTAAGAGTCTGTAGGTTAAAGTCTGTTTGGGGCCCCTATGGGGTTTTTCCTGTGGTAGGTATGACAGATGACTGGCTATGTGCCTGGAACAGAATTTTATTTCCAGGACAGGGATAACCTCATCTCTAAACCATTCTGCCTCAGTCACTTATTAGCTAGGGTGCTGAGCCAAGCTTCCTGGCCTGTAACTTACCATCACCAGGACTCCCAGAACTCACGAGTACCTGGATCTTACACTCTTTCCACTTTAGTTGTTGAGAAAAGCTTCTCCAACAGCCTTATAGAAAACAAAAACAAAAACAAAAAACTACAGAGGGCCAGCCATGGTGGCACCCAGTGTAATCCCAACACTTAGGAGACAGAGAGCAGGAGGAGTTTAAGGCCAGCCTGAGCTGCATGGGATCCTGGATCGAGCAAGCAAGCAAGCAAAACAAGTCTTAGGGTTTCTGTTGCTGCGACAAAACACCTTAACCAAAAGGCAAGCTGGGGAGGAAAAGGTTTTTTTCAGCTTACGATTCCACATTGCTGTTCATCACCAAAGGAAGTCAGGACAGGAACTCAAGCAGGGCAGGAGCCTGGAGGAGGAGCTGGTGCAGAGCCCATGGAGGGTGCTGCTTCCTGGCTTGCTCCCCATGACTTGCTCAGCCTGCTTCCTTACGGAAGCCAGGACTACTGGCCCAGGGATGGCACTACCCACAATGGGCTGGGCCTGCCCTATTGATTACTAATTAAGATGCCAGTCTACAGCTGGGTCTTATAGAGGCATTTTCCCCCCTTCAATTTAGGCTCCTTTCTCACTGATGCCTCTTGCTTGCATTGGGGTGACATAAAACCAGCCAGTACCATTACCAAACAGGGGGAAAAAGATAGAAAAAGGTCTCAGGGTTATTATTGCTGTGATAAAATGCCATGATCAAAGCAGCTTGGGGAAGAAAGGGTTTATTTGGCGTATATATCCATAGTATAGTCCATCACTGAAGGAAGCCAGGACAGGAACTCAGGCACGCAGGATCCTGGAGGCAGGAGCTGATGCGGAGGCCATGGAGGGCGCTGCTTACCGGCATGCTCAGCCTGCCTTCTCATTGAACCACCAGCCCAGGGATGACACCATCCAGGATGGGCTGGGCCCTCCCCCATCAATCACTGTAAGAAAGTGCCCTCCAGCTGGATTGTTAAAATGAAGGTACTTTCTCAATTGAGGTTCCTTCCTCTCAATTGACTCTATCTAGCTCATGTCAAGTTGACATAAAACTAGCTAGGGCACAGAGGAAAAAGTAAAAGTGATGTGAAGTTGCAGGAGCTCTCAGACAACCAACATAGTGCTGAAAAGCAAGAACAAAGTTGGAGAACTCATGAATCCTGATTTCAAAACTAACTACAAAGCTACAGCAACCAAAACAGTGTGGCATGGACACACAGTGTGGCATGGAATAGAAACTGATGACCCTAGAAATAAACTGGACATTATTGATGAGCTTGCCAAGTCTATCCAGGAGAGGAAGAAAAGTGTTTCAGCTCTGGCAAATCTGGGCTTCTCATATCAGTGAAGGCAGGCAGGCTCTTCTCTGCCATCATATACAAAACTGACTCAAATTGTGACAATGACTTAAATATAAGACCTTCATTGGACTTAGAAAAAATATGAATAAGTTGAGTTATTGAATGGTGTACAAACCACAGACACCAAACCCCCAAATAGATAAATGTGATGACATCAAACTTAAGACGTGTGAATCAAAGGAAACACAGGGCAGGTGATGGCTTCAAGGAAAGTAGCCCCCAAAGGTGTATATGTTTGAATACTTGCTCCCCAGTGTTAGAACTATTCGGGAGACATGGCCTTGGTGGAGGAAGTGTGTTACTGGGGTGGGTTTTGAGGTTTCCTAGTGACTGCCTCCCCCCCTGCCTCCTGCTTTGTAAATCAAGAAGTGAGCTCCCAGATGCTGCTCCAGAACTTTGCCCGCCCGCCCGCCCGCCCGCCTGCCCGCCTGCCCACCCGCCTTGATGGTCAAGGACCTTAACCCTCAGTGTCCTGTCACAACAACAGAGCAGGAAATAAGACAGGGCAGTTAAAAGCCAGCTTAGGGACAAGACTAAATTTTCCAGTCCTGTGTCTGATGGGGGGTGGGGGTATCAGGGTGTGAGAACCATGTCAGCCAGGCAGGGTGGTGCCTATCTGCAACCTAGTGCTTCAGGTGGCTAAGGATGGAGGATCATGCCTGAGCCCGGCCTTGGTGGCATCGTAAGCACACTATTCCCTAAGGAAACAGGAAACTGCCAAGAGTTCTTTGAGTAGGGTGGAGGCCTCAGGAGGCGTCCCCATCCACATTAGCACATCTGTTGCTGTCATCCTCGCTCAGCTCCAGCGTGGCCACTCATGTTGGTGAGATTTTATGGGCGGAGCTTCTCTACCCAGCAGCGCCTCAAAATAGATCCTGAGACTCACAGCCAAACATTGGGCTATGCACAGGAGTCTTGTGGAAAAGTGTGGGGAAAGAGGAAAGGACCTGGACATGACAGGAGTTCCTTAAGAAGACCAACAGAGCCAACTAACCAGGGCCCAGGAGGTCTTGCTGAGACTGAAGTATCAATCAAGGACCATGCAGGAACTGGACCTACTTCCCCTACACAGATGTAGCAGATGGACAGCTTAGGTCTCATGTGGGTCCTCTAGGAAGGGAAGGGGGGACTTCATTGGACACGACTCACTTGGCAGCTTTTAGATCACTTCCCCCTGGCAGGGCTGCCATCTCAGGCCACAGTGGAGGAGGACATGCTCAGTCCTGATGCAACTTGATGAGCTGGGCTGAATGGGAAAGGAAGCTCCCCTTTTCTGAGGAAAAGATGACGGGGGTGGTGTAGGAGGAAGGTGTGTGGGATTGGGAGGGAAGGGGCTACAACAAGGATGTAAAGTGAATAAGAAAGAAAGAGAGAAGGAAGAAGCAAAGCTGTCTAGGAAACAAAGAGATAAGGAGAAAAAGAGGAGGGTATCAGAAAGCGCTCAGTGTGTGATACACACCTGCATGAAAATATCTTTATGTAGCACGGTGCCACGTATAATTAGCATACTCAATGACAAACTTGAAAATATTAATACAATTTCCACCCGACCCATTAATCCCACTTCCGATGTTTAGCCAAAGGAATCCTAAGCAGGACAGTGAGAAGTGTCTGCTCCCTAGTGTTCACCACTATGCCGTCCACCATGGTGATGAGGTGGACACAGCTCAGACACAGCGCTCGCAGCAAGCTATCTGGCCCGGGGGACCAGGAGCGAGTCACCGCGTCCTCCCACACCTTACCTCTCCCTGCCACTTTGGAAGGCTCAGCGTGCGGTTGGCTTTTGACTGCTGTTTGGGGAAAGTTGTTTCACCTGGAGAAGCTAACTCTGCGCTAACCCGACTTCCTTTGCTTAACCAGGGAAGACAAACACCTGGTTCAAAGAGTGGCTTGGATGTGAACAAAATCCTGTCCAATTCTCATTTCTTATTTTGCTGGAAGCGCTCGCCCTCAGAACACTGCCTCTGAGTGGGGTTTGTCGGTTTGTGAGGTTTATTTTGGTGCTCACTGCCAGATTAATGTCGAGCACAGCTCTTGAGTGTGCCAATTCATCCATCACTGAGTTTGAATTTGACTTTGGTTAAGTGAAATTCCTGAACTTCCTCTAGATGACCAGTGGAGGGCGCTAGTTCACCATGAAATTTTTTTGGGGGGGGCGGGGCATGAAACAAATTGAAACAACGTTGCTCAGGCCAGAGTTTATGGTTCTTACCTCTCCTCTCTCCTTTCGTCCATTGATTGCTCTTCCTTTAGTTTCTCAATTATTTAAACACTGCACGGCACAGTGTGGAATCTGATCATACTCTTTGAACGCCATTTACGTCTTCTCAGGTGAATGCTTTTTCTGCTAATGACAATCTCCCAAGCAAAGAGACCAAAGAGCACTGACCCTTTCCAGTCCTGAAGCACAGAAAACGAGGTTTATATTTCATACCAAATGCTCGCTTGAGCAGTCCCACCCTGGGATCCAGGCTTTGTCTTTTTGAGGGAAGAGCTGAGTTGAAGCTTTTCCGGCGAGCGCGGAGGACCAGGGTTTGATCCCTAGAATGCATGAACCTGCCAAGCACAGCGGGGAGTGCCAGCACACAAGAGGTGGAGACGAGGTTCCCAGGGGCTCCCCGCCTCAGCTACACGAAACTCATCCAGGCCAGGGACAACCTAGACCCTCAGAAGGTGAGAGGGGACTGAGAAACTATGTTTGAGGTCTGAGGTTGACCTTTGGCCCCACACTCAGGTGCATGTGCTCTCTCCCTCTCTCTCTCTGTCTTTCCCTTCCTCCCTCCTTCTCTCTCTCTCTCTCTCTCTCTCTCTCTCTCTCTCTCTCTCTCTCTCACACACACACACACACACACACACACAGGCAGGGGTGGGTGGAGGGAGGGAATGGGGAGAGAATCTCACACAAATTATTTGCTTTCAGAGTTTAATCAATTCTGCCCCACACGGGAGCTGTTTAGAAAAAGCCATTGTCAAATCTGGGAAGCATTTAGATTTTGACATTTGATAGTTAGAACTCATTTTCTATCCCATGACCATGACATTTTTGGAAGTTCTTTTGTTAAACAACTGAAAAGTAACTTAGATTTTATTACTTCTTTATGTTTTTTTTTTCCTGGATCACTAATAATCCCCCTCCACCCGTGCTTTTGTTTTTAACAAAAAGTGGGGTTTTCAGTGTGTTTCTAGTATTTACTCCCCAGTTCCCATCTACGCTGTTCAAAAGAAGAGTCTATCCAAGGCTTAAAAGTTTTCTTTCTTTTTCGTATGAGTGCTCTATCTGCATGTACACCTGCACACCCGGAGATATCAGATCACATGGTTGTGAGCCACCATGTGGTTGAACTGGGAGTTGAACTCTGGACCTCTAGAAGAGCAGCCTCTTAGCAGCTGAGCGATGTCTCTCCAGCCCCCAGCCAGGGCTTTTAGGTGGAAAGTTAACAACCCAAATGAAACTTTATTATGTATAAAAACAAATTTTATAAAAAGAGAGTGTGCAAGCCTGGAGTGTGCAAATACAGGTTCTTCTCCAATCGGAGTCATCCAGGGCTGGGTATGAGCAGTTATTTAGTACAACTGTGATGTCACTTAGAGTCTTCAAGAAAGCCTGGCAGTCTACACAGCTTCTCACACAGGAGGACCCAGAGATGCCGGCAGTGGGCTTCGTGTCCTGGACTCCCAGACTGTGGGCCTGCTGTCTGTGTCCTAGACTCTGGCTCTGAGGCCTGGCACACTTAGGGAGTTATAGGTGCATCAGCTTCTGTGTGTGTGTGTGTGTGTGTGCTCTGTTGCTGCTTTTCATATAGATATTTGGGGGTGGATCTCTAGTCCTGTTCTCAGGAAGGCAAATATGAAAAGCAGCAACAGGATGAGGCTGGCGTTCCTCTCAAAGTCTTCACTCAAAACGAACCTCTGCACCTTTCTCATCCCACTGGTCCTCATGCTTGAACTTGGGGCATCACTACAGATGGTACCAAACCTTCATTTACCACACAGTCTCCAGGAATCTGAAGTCACGATCTGCCCCTCCTCATCCCCGACCCATTTTTAAGCCAGCCTTGAAGCAAATGGTGTCTTTCCTTGGCGGATTTCTGCAGTGCCCCAGGGCTGATATCCCTCTGTGACATGACCCAGATAAGACCTCTGGCTGCACTGAAAAGCCCCCGGCTTCAGAGAGAAGGATTAAACATGGGTCAACTGAAAAGTCAATTACAACAGAGAGAGTGAAGGAACGAATGTACTCAGAAAGCAGAGGTAGGGGGCTAAGAGGGAAGAGAAAACATGTGGCACCCCCCCCCACACACACACCCGAGGATGCCATGATGAAACCCATCACTTTGTATGTTATCCTTAAAAAGTAAACCTAAAGGTGCAATTCTATCTGCTAGGTTGACTCAACAGCTTGAATGCTGTTGAAACACTGCTAGTTTCTTTGATGGAAATCCTTCATGCTGCTTTCTGGAGTGTCATTTGATGTAGTCTGCCTTTTTCCGTGATTGAGTTAGACTTGGCATTTTCAATTAAGACAGGAATGACCAATTGGAATTTATTTTTAAAACTATGATAATTTGGGGAACCTGGAGTTTGAGTTTCAGGAATGGATACAACTCAGGTCCAGAATTTCTTAGTGGAGAGGGCCAATCAGAAGACCCGCCTTTCATACTAGTGAGCTCTTTTGTATCAGTTACTTTTTTCCCCCTTCTGTTGTTGCTGTAGTAAAGTGCCTTGACCAAAAAACATGTAAGGAAAGAATTATATGCTTCAGTTTCTGGAGGGTTAAGGTGTCCGTAACGGCTGGGGAGGGATGGTAGTCAGCAGCTGGAGCGGGAAGCCAAGAGTTCGCATATCAGCTGCACACAGGAAGCAGAGAGAGAAGGCAGAAGTGGGCAAAGCTATAAGCCCTCAAAGTGCTTCCCAGTGGAATACTTCCTCTAGCAATGTTGTGCTTCCCTTGGGATCCATAACCTGCCCAGTGTCACTAGCTGGAGACAAGTGTTTAAATATGTGAGCCTTTGGGGGGCATTTCTCATTCAAACCAAAGCGTCTGTCAATTCCTTGCTGCAGCTCCTGGTCTCTCTCTCTATATGTTCTAAATGACCAAACATGAGCATTGCAATTGATCAGGACCAGGTGTTTGACCTTGAACTATTTATTTATTTATACTTTTAATTTTTTATAATTTATTCAATATATATCCTGATTGAAGCCCCTCCCTCTACCCTCCCTCCCTCTTCCCTCATCCCCTTTCCCTAGTCCATTGAAAGGTGGAGATCTCCTCCTCTGTCATCTGCCCATAGCTTACTAAGTCTCAGCAGGACTGCCTGGATCCTCCTCTTCTGTGGCCTGGCAAGACCACATCACCAGGAGCAAGTGATCAAAGAGCAGGCAATCGAGTTCGTGACAGAGGCGGCCCCTGCTCCCCTACTAGGGAATCCACATGGAGGCTGAGCTGCCAATAGGCTACATCTGAGCAGGGGATCTAGGTCCTTTCTGTGCTTGGTCCTTGGTTGGTGCATCAGCTTTGAACAATTTATTTTTGCATTTTACTCCTTCTCCTCTGATCACCTCACCTAAAAAGTGAGAGAATTCCAATTAATTGTGGGGTCAGCATGAAGTAGAAATGGCCGTAGGTGCAGCTCCCACGGTGAAGTAAAAATGGGGGAAGGTGCAGCTCCCACGGTGAAGTAAAAATGGGGGAAGGTGAAGCTCCCACGGTGAAGGGACCTGTCCCATTGTCACTCCCTCCTGATGATCTCCACCCCAGGCACTCTGCCTGCCCAGTCCCCTGCACTTGTATATTTCTTCCTCACTCACATCTGCATCTACTCTTTGGAAATTTTTAATGTGAAGGCTGAGGAGAGAGAAAACGGATGAAGAATTGGTAAGCCGGTGGGAAATAGATGTGGCACTCAGCGGGAAAGGCAGGTGTGAGGTTCCTTCACAGCTCAGGTAAATTATGACGACGGGCCCTCCCTTCCCCCCCTCCCCCTTCTTTCCGCCCTCCCCTCTTTCTTGCCTATCTATACTGTGAAAGGCTTTCTAACTCCAGGAGGTGGGCTTCGGAGCTGGGGTGAGAGCGTGGCTGGGCTTTCCTGGCTCTGGAGTCACACGGTAGATTTGTTCCTGTCTTCCCTTGTGTTAGTGACTTACCTCATCAGGAGTAAGTACTGTGAGGAAGGAAACCTCGGGGAGGATTCACCTGGCTTCCTGGTCCCAGAGGGGGCAGACCACAGTCACTGGCTGCAAGCGCTGAGTGGAGAATCGTGGTGAAAGTGTGCGCCTCTGGCCCTTCTTCCCACTATGGCCAGAAAGCAGAGAGAGGAAGGGACAAGGTTCTCCCAGCTGGAGTCCTCCCTCTTCCTGCTCAGCTACCCATCTCTTCCAGCTAGGCCCACCTCATAAGGTTTCTAGAACCTTCCAACAAGGCACCGCCGCCTGGGAATCTAGGCTTTAGCCCACGAGCCCAGGGGGGACATTTCACATTCAAACCACAGAATCAAAAGACAGCTCTATCCAGACCTGTTTAGAGACTTGACAGCCCAGCGGGGCAAAGCCCCACTTCTTACTATTGAGGGACAAAGGAAGTGCGGGCCAGCTTCACCCTGCTCTGTAAGGGAGGGGTTCCGGCTGAGAAGAATCTCTGAGCTCTACAGAGCCTGCTTTCTTGCCTGGAGTGAGTGCGTTCTTGTGCTATCCTAGTCTCTATTGAGGGGGCTGAGGAAGATGTTAGTGAAGGAGAAGGTAGATGGCAGTGCTGGTTAGTTTTTGTCAACCTGTCACAAACTACAGGGAAGAGTGAACCTCAGCCGAGGAATTACCTGCATCTGATTGCCTGTGGGCAAGTCTGTGGGGCATTTTCTTGATTAATGACTGATGCTGCCGGTGGGAGGCAGCTGTGGGTGGTGCCACTCCGTGAGCAGGTGGTCCTGGGTGGTGGAGGAAAGTGGGCTGAGCAAGCCATGGGGGGACACCCCAGAATGCAGCGTTCCTGCTTCATTCCTGCCTCGGGGATCCCACCCTGAGTTCCTGCCTTGGCGTCTCCGGGTGACGGGTGTAACCTGTAAGCCATAAAGAAGCCCCTTTTCCCCAACCTGGTTGAGTGTTTCATCACAGCAACAGAAAAAAAGTGGGATAACGGGGAAGCACTTTATGAACTGTGGAGCGCTTCGTGCCTCTCAGACATCACTCATAGCTGTGCTAACTGGCTGGGCCGACTCTGCCTCCACGAACCAAGGAATGTAAATTGGCCATTGTTTCCGGAAGGACACGGAGCCTCACCTTGTTAACTTCATGTTCGGTACATTCTGCTCCTCTCTCTTTTCATGTCAACAAAGCTATTATTTTGTGCACCATTTCCCCGAAGGCTGGAAATTGGCCAGGGACACTGGTAGGAAGCCAGATTTCATTGCTGGTGGTGAGCCGAAAAGAAAGGGTGACTGAAAAACAGCATCAGAACTGAGGTGAAATCATTAGGAAACCACTTATTACTTATTACTTTTACTTATTTATTTTTCAAATTAATTTTTAAATGAAAAAAACAAATAGAAGAGATGGGAACCTTTACGCAAATGAAGATTGGCTTCCAGGCTGTTTTTGCAGAAAAAGCCAGCTGATATTTATAACCTGGGACCCTCTGTTACTTGAGACCTGAGTTTTCTCAGCTGTGAGGAAAGAAAGTCAAATTAATAATAACAAAGGATGCACTTGTGTCTCTCGAAAGCCCATGTCCCTCAAGCATCTCAGGATGTGGCCTTGGCCTCTCCACTCCTAGCTCTTCCCTTTTCTTCACTGCTCCTCCAACCTTGTATAAAAAGAGAAAAAGAAAAAAGAATTGCAGAATGACTTAAAACAATAAAAATTTATTCTGCCACAGTCTGGAGGTTCAAAGTCTGAAATCAAGGTACCAAAGAAGAATTCCATTCATTTAATCTCCTGCCCAGGAAATGTTCCATTCATTTCCTGACCTGTAGAGGAAGTAACCCATTCATTTCTTCTCCTGTCCAGGAAGTATTTTGTTCATTCCCTTCCCTGGTTTCTGGTCACTGGGGTGTCCCTGGGCTGTGGCTGTGTCACTCTCATTTCTACTTCTGGTTTCAATGTCTTCTCTTCCTGTGTTTTAGTCTGGCTGTCCTTCTGAAACTTCTGTCTCTTGTTTATAATGGCATCTCTCTGGATTTAGGGACAACTGATTGATTCAGGAAAATCTTATGTAAGATGCTTAATATATCACATGTAAAATGATGCTTTTAGGTTCTGGAAATTTGGAAATGGTAATAGCTGTTTTTCGTTTTGTTGTTTTTTTTTTTCTGTTTGTATGTTTTTTTTTTTTTGATTCAACATCTAAGCTCCCTGTCCAGTGGGCACTCTTGGATGCTTGTGTGTAAGGAACACACATGTTCTCTCAAAATTACTCGTAGGTCATAAATATTCTTGTCTGGTTGCTTAAGCTCTTCCTTAAAGTCTTGGTTTCAGAGGAAAGTTCAACACCAGAACAATAAAAGCGCTAAAGTCTACCAGAAACCTTTGGAGGAGAGTGCCTGCAGAGGGATGCGCAGGCCTGGTCCCTGAGCAGGGGAAGGAGAGCAAAGGGCATGTGGGGAGTGGACCCCAGAGGCCGTCCATTCAGCAGCTTGGAGGTCAGGCTGCTGCCCTCACAGCCCCTGCTGCTCTAACAGCTGACTGGCAAGGAGCTGCTGTGTGTGGTAATCTTTCTCAGTGTCTCAAGGATGACATGAATCTGTCATCCTCTAAGTAGTTGTATATAGAGTTATATGTTTATTAAAAAAAACTTTGTTTTTCCTGCTCTGAGTTGTCTAACATGTCTGAGTATTGCTAATCTCTGGGGTGAAGGATGGCTCATGAGCTCCCATAGTTTTAAAACCAAATTCCACCAAGGCTTAAGCGCACCAGTGCTTATTAATAGAATAAGAAGCACGAGAAAAGAGGGAGTTTGTAGAGGCTCCGGCCGGCTCTGAAGCCTTCCCCTTCCGTTTATGGCTTTATTTTCTCTCATACAACCTCATTTTCGAAGATTTGAAGAGAAATTTGCATAATATGGTACATAAAGGCAGTAAAGTATGATGGGAAAGATTCATTTTTGAGTTGGAAATGTTCATAAACTCAGGCTTTCTTCCTGGCAATCATTCCCTGTAATATATGGAAATGACCATGTGTGTCTGGCTGGCCTTCTCGGCGCAGACTGAGCCTTTTCTGCTAGCTGCCTTCTCACTGAGTGTTTATGTGGATGCTTCTTCTCACGAATCATATGTTCTTTCCCTGTAATGAGTTAGCAGCCAGTTCTCTTCCCTTCAGTTTGATTTTATTTTGCTTTGGAGCTGATGGCGGCAGGGAAACGGATGAGACAAGCCAGACTCTACCCCCAGGTTCCTGTCACAAGATAACCACCTCCTCCTGTCATAGTCAAGAGACACTGTGTGGACCTAGTTATCGTAAACATCCCAGACAGCCACAGTTAGCTGCAGTTAAGGGCAAAATGAAACCCTCAGTGGGTCTGAATCATGGTGGGGAGCAAAGTCATCAGGTAATGAGGGGGTGCTTGACTGAGCCAAGGGAAGCCGCCGCTTACATCCAACTGGCAGTGGGTAGGAGCAGTTTGTCACTTTGCAGCTTAAATACTCTGAGATGTTCTCTTTCTTTGCTCCGCTGATTGCTCATGTGGAAATGCACCAATGGAATGAGCCTTCCTGATCTTTAAATGGGGCTGGAAGTGGAAACTGTGAGTAAGCAAACAAGATGCTATTTGCTGAGAACTGCCTAGAGGGAGAAACAATAGCAGAAGATGTTGGCATGTGGACATAAAAACAGGCTGTGTTTCTGTCTCCCTCTCCTTTTTGCATCACTCTGCTCAAAGTTTGGCTATGAGTCTCAGTATCTCCTTTGATACCCTGGTGGGCAGAGTCTTTCAGAGGTCCTCTGTGGTAGGCCCCTGTCCTGCTCCTTGTCTTCCCCTACTTCTGATGTCTGTTCTGTTTGCCCTCCTGAATGAGGATTAAGCATCTTCCCTAAGGTCCTTCTTGTTGCTTAGCTTCTTTAGGGCTATAGATTTTAGTATATTTATCCTATATTATATGACTAATATCTACTTTTATAAGTGAGTATATACCATATGTATCTTTCTGCTTCTGGGTTATTTCACACAGGATGATCTTTTCTAGTTCCTAACATTTGCCTGCAAATTTCATGATTTCTTTGTTTTTAATTGCTGAGTAGTAGTCCATTGTGTAAGGAGCTCCACAAGGAGAACAGCAGAGCCAAAATACCTGGGCCCAGGCGGCCTGCAGAGACCAATACTCCAATTAAGGACCATGCATGGAGAGGACCTAGACCCCCTGTTCCTATTCAAAGGAAGCCCATTGACTGCTCAGTTTCCAAGTAGGTTCCCTAGTAAGGGGTACAGGGGCTGTCTCTGACATGAACTCAGAGGCAAGCTCTGTGACCACCTCCCCCTGGGGGGGGGTTCAGCCTTGCCAGGTCACAGTGGAAGATGATACAGCCAGTCTTGATGATACCTTATAAGCTAGGGTCAGATAGAAGGGGAAGAGGACCTTCCCATCAGAGCACTAGGGAAAGGGCATAGAGGTAGAAGAGAGAGGATGGGTGGGACTGAGAGGAGACAAGGGAGGGGGCTGCAGTGGGGATACAAAGTGAATAAACTGTAATAAATATATAAATAAAGTTAAAAATATTCCTTGAACATATTTGAGAGTTAAGTACAGATATTGGTGAAGGTGATGATAGTCTTTACTAAACAGGATTAGTTTGCAATTGAGTGCTTTATATTTCTTTCATGTGATTACTTAATAATTGTATCCAAAATGTAAAAAGTCTCCTTTAATCAATGTATGAAATTTAAGCAATAAAGGTTTATCTAATTTTCTGGAATTAAAAAAACAACAACAGGCTTTGTGGAACACAGGGAGCATCCTTCCCCAGCCTGGTGAGAGAGAGGGCAACAATGCCGCGGCCGCCTCGACCAGCAAGGAAAGACACGACACACGAGCTCTTCTTCAAGCAGTTTATTCAGGAGTTGTGAACAATCTTCTTAATCTTCTTCTTCTGCCTCTTCTTCCTCGAGGAAAGCCTGTCCCAGGAATAAGTACCCCTGAGCCAGCCAACCCTGGGTAGCTACGTAGGAAGTGCAGATAGGTACACGCAAGAGAAGGCGGATCATCAGACACAGCACAGCCAAATAAGGAGTTGTTTATCACAAGAGCACTCGCCGGGGTGGCGGAAGGCGGAAACTGGCGCCATCTTTAAGGCGCGGCACACGCAGCATTCCACACAAGAACACATGGAAGGCAGAGGTCCGGCTTCAGGAGACATTCCAGCACTCTGCACTGACCAACTCTGGAATGTCTTAGGCTCTCTGATTTTCCTATATTAAAAAAATTAGGAGTAACATCTTTTATGGGGCTATTGTGAAGATTACATGAAGAACATCAAGTACTCTGGAGTGATTTGAAATGCAAAACATCCCATAAACTACTTTGCAGTTCCTCTGTTGATATAGTCAATAGGACTTGTGCTCTCAAATGCATTTGGCGCACACGCACATGCTGGGGATGTGGTTTAGTGGTTAAAATGCTTGCTATGAAAGCATCGGGACCAGAGTCAGGATTCCCGGGATCCATGGAAATGGGGTGTGTGTGTGTGGAGGGGGGGCTAACCTGTAATTGTAGCCTTGGAAGGAGACAGGACCCCTACTACCCCAGCAAGCTGGCTGGCAATTCTACACATGTCCATGGGCTCCGGGTCTGACTGAGCGATCCTGCCTCAAGTCAGTGAGGTGGAAGAGCCATCCAGGATTAGTCAACTGACCTCCACATGCATGCTGACATATGTGCATGTGCGCCCCCACACATGCAGCACACATTCACATACATGCCACATGCATGTGGAGAATGGAAAAAGAAAAAAATTATGTGCAAAATTTTACCTGAAAATTTTAAATTAACCTTTTATTATAGATATTGTATAATAATACGTGGTGATGCTTGAGGTGTGATATCGTAAAAAGAAGCTCATTGTCTTTGAGCTCACAAAGATGTCAGTGTCTGACATTTAGTGACTGAGAGGTTTGGACAAGATGGCAGAACTTGCTGAATTTCAGTGTTTTATCCACACAGTAAAGATGGAAAACTGTGGTTTTTAGCATTTTAGGAAGATTACAGAACAATGAAAGTTGCTTGGCATATGGTAAGCAATAAAGCCCAATTCTATGTTCTTTTTAGTATTATTCTGAGATATTATTACCTGATTATAGCTCATAGTTATCCCAGAGTTTAAGAATCACAGAGGTAATATAGGAGTTGTGCTGTATTCATTATATTGTATGAAATGGCCGTGGCACCTGGCACAGCCAGCACTCAGTGAACAAGCACACAGATGAGTGAGGTGGGAAACAAGAACTGTTTGACAATATTGGTCTTTGATTTTCTATGCTGAGCACATATTTGTGTGTGTGTGTGTGTAGGGGGAGAGGTGGTGTTATATCAACCATGGTGCAGGAAAGAAAGCAGTGCCATCGTGAGTTTTACCATTGTTAGAGGAAAGAAACCTTACATGTTCGTGAAAGGAGGTGGAACAGGAATGAGAAAGAGGGTGCAGGGAATCAGAGAAAGGCCACTGACCTTCCATAAGAAGGGCACAGTGGACCAGTACAGAGTTGTCAGGAGCATGGAAGGGCAAGCATCAGTGGGCTGGGGAGGGGAGCTGTCAGGCTAGGTGGGCTGGTGCCTGTGCATAAGGCTGTGCAGCGGCAGCAGGTGTTGGTCAGTGTGTTTGTCCCGGTTCTCCAGAGAAACAGCCAATGGGATTTAATAAGTTTATTCATCATACAGGAGTTGTCACTAATACTCTTAAGGAACTGGCTCATGTGATGACGCTGGTTGGGAAACCCAAAATCTGTAGCCTGGGCTTGGCAAGCTTGAGGTTCAGGGGCTCAGGGATGTTGAGAAGGTCTGTTGGAGAATTTGCTCCTCCTTAAAGATTCCAGCCTCCAGGGATGCTAAGCCTCCAGCTGGTTGGATAATGCTGACGCACATTATGTAGAACAATCTGCTCTAGTCAAAGGTCAGTGATTTCCGTGTCCATCTGAGAATTCTGGGGATTACAGGAGACAGGCTGAAGTAATGTGAAATTCCACAGTCCACTCTGCTCAGTTGACATTCATGCACGTTCTTAGTTCATATTTAACGTTCTACTATGATGTAACCAAGCCTCAACCTCACCCCCCCTGAAACTACATTCCATCCAAAATTGTATTGTATTATTTGTCATTTAATCCATTTAATCTAGGTGGTGGTAGTCCACCTTAAGCCTTATTATAACCTTTCTTTTTTGATTTTTATCTTGTAATTTAAATACGACAGCAAGGCTAACAGACTACGGACAGATAACAGGCACGAGCATAGTAGGGGGAAGGGAAGCAAGCTGGCAGCTGATACATCCGCAGTGTTAACAGACCCAAGTCTGGCTTCTCCACGCAGAGAGGCCAGCTCAGTCTAGAGATAAGACACTGAGACAAGAAAGGCAACTTTACTCAGAGAAGCTGGCCGTTGTGGGAGATGCAGAGAACTCTGGTCTTAAGAGTCCCTCTTCCTGCAGATGGCTGTTCCCAGAGGGCAGCTCTCTCTCTGTCTGGGCCAGCTGATGGTGCCCACCTGTTCGCCTAATCAGGAGACCGTTTTCAGTTCTCAGAATGCCCAGAACAAGCGTTCTTTCCACAGGCAGTTTTTGCCAGTGATTAGTTGGCCCACATGCGGCTCCTGCGTCTTAGCGTGGACAGCAGACAGCAGTCAGGTGTCCCAAGGCCCCCTTTCTGATTTCCTAATTGGTGCTCAGTCCGCAAGTGCTCCCATCAATTACGGAGAGCAATGGCCAAAATGGCCAGCCTCTGCTTCTGTAAGTGCTCAGGTGGGGCCAGCCGGGCACCACTTCCTCCTCCCGGGGCCTGCTCCTGCGTGCTGTACACGGCTCCGGCTCCTAGTCTCTGCCGAGTAACCAGCTGTAGGTTAGCCGACACAAAGTGCTGTGCCTCAGTTTCTTCTCTACCCCAGTTTTGCCAGGAGGCCACTCAGTTGCTCTGTCAGAGCAGCTGCTGGGCAGGATCCAGGCAAGGCTGGCGAATCCTGTATTCGGAACTTGCCACTCCCCTGTCTGAGACTAACGACCGCTTAGATGTGAATCAAGGCGCGGTGAAGCGCTATGATGGCTAATGAGAAGTTCTCAGAGTCCCAAATACTGAAGCTGGCAGGGGTGGTGTGGGCAGGGAGGGCAAACTCACCTGCAGGGTGAGCATCTTTTCTAGTGAGAATGAATCACTGACCCTCCGTGACGGCTCCGGAGCGTGATTCTCTCGCAGAATGAGGCTCTGTCAGGCTTCCACAGGGGGGCTCGGCTGTAGGTGTGTTGAATACTCAGACAGCCATTGCTGGGGCAGACTCTCCACTGCTTCCATGATGCCTACTGATTGATGATGCTGTTGGCCAAGCGTGGCGGCAGCTTGAAGTAGAGCCGGGCTGTGTAAGCTGCTGCAGCGGAGCACACGGTAACGAAGCCCTTCTGTGGTGAAGCCTCTCTTCAGCACAAGCCACGGAACTCAACATCTCCACACTGTGCAGAAAGTTCTGTGGTTGTGCCTCCTCCAATAACTTTTGTCACTATTTAAAAAGAAACCATGTGCCTTGAAGGTAAGCCCCAGTTGCTGAAGGCACCTTATACTTTGGGCACAGGATTTGGAGGAGTCAAGCTGGAAGGTCCCCATATGACCTTGTGTGGTGCCCAGTAAACTATTTCCTAAGTTTGTTGGCTTAAAATAACAATTTTATTTGCTTGCTTCCTGCACCTCAGGGTTCAGAGGGGCATGGCCTGGACAGCGCACTTCGTGCCCATGTGATCTTCCTGTCATGTTTAAATCATCTTTCCAGCAGAGCTTAACTTCGACGGGAGGTCAGCGCTCCAAACAGGTCTGGTTAAGACACAGGTCAGGAAGTGACCCAGAGCCTTCGTCACTGTGCTTCTGCTGCTTGTTAAGGGAGGGTGGGTCATGGTTCTTTGAGGACCTGTCTAGCTGACTGGTATCTATACACTTGAGCTTCCGTATCTGTGGATAACTACATCCTCAGGTTCAACTAATTGTGAATGGAAAACATTTGAAAAGAAGAAAAAAAAGCAAACTATGCCTATCCCGAGTATATTTGACTTATTTTCTTGTCATTGGTGCCTGAAGAGCACAGATTAACAACTGTTTCCACAGCACTGACATCCTGGAAGCTGTGGTGAGTAATCTAGAGATGGGCTACAGGACATTTGTGGGTTATATGCGAATGACATTTCATTTTGCATGTGAGGGATGTGAGCATCTGCAGCTCTTAGCATTCTAGAACCATTACTTCTCAGAGGCTGCGGGTCAATGTATGTACTTTCAGAATGGTTTTTTTCTTTTAAAAATAATTAATTTAATTTAATGTGCATTAGTGTGAAGGTGTCAGATTCCTTGGAATTGGCATTGCAGACAGTTGTGAGCTG
>CM053753.1:100043006-100160319 GCA_028658305.1 Pachyuromys duprasi | reverse complement strand
GAAGTGGTGCCGAGCCCTTCTCTGTCTGTCCTGTGGACCCACACAGGGACTGAGGTTTTGGTCCTCAGTGTGTGGTCTGGTCAAGATGGTACTGGGACTTTGTCAGTCTGGGGTGGCTCCTGAGAGCCGTGCACGCTCACCGCGCACCCGTGGGTTGAAGCAGAACTCAGGGTCCTCCCAGACTTGCCCTCGGACTGGCACACGGACTGAGGTTTTGCTGGCAGAAGCGTGTGGCTCGTGCCCGCAGAGTGCAAACTGGTCAAAACGGTCCCCCGCCTTTCTCAGACTGGGGTGGCTCTGGCGATCCGTTAGTGCCCGCCGCACATCCGTGGGTTGAAGCAGAACCCGGGTGCAGTGTGTGCTCGTAGGGTGCAGTTCGGTGAACACGGCACCCGGTTCCTTCTCAAACTGCCCGCGAGACTGTGTGATCCAGTCTATAATGGCGGCTGCCAGCGCCCAGCGCAGCGGCTGCTCGTTCCGATCAGAGCTGTGCGCCGCTGGTCACCCGGAGGTTTTTGCGGGGAATAACTGGGTGTCCCTAGGGTTTTCCCACTTGATTTTCTCACTGTGGGAGTTCTGCTCACCTGGCAATCACGGGTGCTGGCGTTTTAGGTCCCAGAGTTCAGTCGCCTGGTCGCTGCGTTATTTCTGTTGTATGTTGTGGTTTTTTAATTGAATTTTAGGAAGTCTTTAATTTTTTTCTTTGTTCCTTGACCCAGTAGTCACTGAATAGAGAATTGTTCAGTTTCCATGAGTTTGTAGGTTTTCTGTTGTTTCTGTTGTGGTTGAAGTCCAGCTTTAATCCATGGTGGTTTGAAAAGATACAGGGGGTTCTAGGTTATATCCATACATGGTCCTTGGTTGGAGAAACAGTCTCATAAAAGTCCCCTGTGCCCAGATATATTTGGTCCTTGTGGAGCTCCTGTCCTCTCCAGGTCATACTAACTCCCGCTTCTTTTATATGATTCCCTGCACTCTGCTGAAGGTTTGGTTATGAGTCTCAGCATCTGCTTTGATACACTGCTATATAGAGCCTGCTCAGATATAGCCCATGGTAGCTCAGTACCCAAGTGGATTCTCTAGTAAGGGGAACAGGGACTATTTCTGACATGAACTCGATGGCTGGCTCTTTGACCTCCTGAGGGAGGAGCAGCCTTGCTAAGCCACAGAGGAGGACCTTGCAGCCAGTCTTGAAGATACCTGATAAGCTAGGGTCAGATAGAATGGGAGGAGGACCTCCCGTATCAGTGGACTTGGAAAGGGGCAGGGAGGGAATGAGGGAGGGAGGATAGGATTGGGAGGGAATAAGAAAGGGGTCTACGCCTGGGATACAAGGTAAATAACCTGTGATTAATATAAAAAATAAAAATGATATAAAAAGATACAGGGGTTGTTTCAATTTTCTTTTATCTGTTGAGAGTTGCTTAGCATCAAAGTATGTAGTCAAATTTAGAGACTGTTCCATGAGGTTCTGAGAAATAGATACATTCTTTTGTGTTTGGGTGAAAAGTTCTTTAGATATCTGTTTGGCCTGTTTGGTTCATAATGTCTGTTAGTTTCATTATTTTTCTGTTTAGTTTCAGTCTGGATGACCTGTCCATTGGTGAGGGTGGGGTGTTAAAATCTCCCACTATTAAGATGTAGGGTTTGATGTGTGATTTAAGCTTTAGCAACATTTCTTTTATGAAAGTGGGTGCCCTTGCATTTGGCACATAGATGTTCAGATGTTCAGATAATGTAAGACATTATCTTGGTGGATTTTTCCTCTGATGAGTATGAAGTGTCCTTCCTCATCTCTTCTGGTTAATTTAGTTTTGATTAAATTGGTTGAAAGTCTATTTTATTAGATATTAGAATGGTTACTACAGCTTGCTTGTTGGGTCCATATGTTTGGGAAATCCTTTTCCAGTTCTTTACTCTGAGGTAATATCTATCTTTGTTGCTGAGCTGTGTTTATTATATGGAACAGAAAGACGGATCCTGTTTTTGTATCCATTCTGTTAGCTTATGTTTTTATTTTAATTGGGAGATTGAGTGCATTGATATTGAGATATATTAAGGACCAATGATTGTTAATTCCTGTTATTTTGATGTTGGTGGTTGTGTGTGTGTGTATGCATGTGTGCGCATGCTTTTCTTCTTTTTGTTTTGCTGGTGTGAAATTATTTATTCCCTGTGTTTTCTTGGGTGTAGTTAATCTCCTTTGGTTGGCATTTTCTTTCTAATATCTTCTGTTGGGCTGGATTGTGGACAGATATTGTTTAAATTTCAATTTGTTACAGGATGTCTTGTTTTCTCCATCTCTAGTTATTAAAACTTTTTTTTTTCTGGATATTGTAGTCTGGTCTGGCATCTGTGACCTTTTAAAGACTGCAAGACATCTGCCCAGGCCCTTCTGGCTTTTAAAGCCTCTATTGAGAAGTTGTGTGTACTTCTTTTTCTTTTTAAATCATTTGTATTCATTATAAAACATAGGGAAATATAAATTAAATATGTATCTTCAAATGATGAAGGAAGTGGTAAATTGATGTAATGTACATTATGTTTTAATTTGTCTTGGAGGTTATAGATAACATTTGTCCTATGAAATAAGCTGTGGATGCAAATCTGTCCTTTTTTTTAACATTACACTTTATTCACTTTGTATCCCCCCCTGTAGCTCCTCCTCCCTCCTTTCCCAGTCCCTCCCTTTGTCCCCCTTCTCCATGCATTCCCCTCCCCAAGTCCACTGATAGGGGAGGTCTTCTTTTCCGCCATTCTGATTCTAATTTTAATAGGTCCTCTTTTATATGCTACTTGGCCTTTCCCCCTTGTGGCTTTTACTATTCTTTTTTTGTTCTGTATATTAAGTGTTTTGATTATTATGTGGAGGCAGTATTTTCTTTTTTTGATTCAATCTCTTTGGTGTTCTGTAGCCTTTTTGTACATTTATAGGTATCTCTTTCTTTATATAGGGAATTTTTCTCCCATGATTATGTTGAATATATTTTCTGGGTCGCTGAGCTGGGAATCTCCTTCTTCTATTCCTATCATTCCTAGGCTTGGTCTTTTCATAGTATCCCATAGTGGGGGATGGGATGCTGGGGTATGAAAGGAAAAGGTGCATGTGGGACAGGACAGGATGGTGTAGGACAGGGGGGTAATGAAGGACCCATCCAATTGCCTCATTTTACTGAGATTTTTCTTACTGTGTTGAGTTCCTTATGTGTCTTGGATATTAATCGCTTCTCAGGTGGATACTTTGCAAACATTGTTTTTTAATCTCTATGTCTCTTCATTCTGATGATTGTTTTCTCACTGTGATGAGATCCAGCCATCCTGCTGAGTATAGATCCAAAGGAAATGAACCTATAATGTCAGATGGCTGCCTCTGCCCATGCATATTGATGCATTGCTCTTATTAGCTACGATATGGAGTCAGATGAAGGAATAATTTGCATATGTATGTGTGTATGCACAAGGTGATGCTGTTTATTTATACAAGAATGGTAGGCTACCATTTAGGGAAAACGAATGGACATTTTGCTAAATGAACTAAGTGAGACACATATGTGGATGCTGAACATTAGTCTGCATGTCGTTTAGTGAGCTGGAGCTAGAAAGGGTAAGATAAAGGGAAGAGGGCAGGTGCCTACCAGGGTGCAGTTAGAAATAAGTTCTAGTATTCTACCACAGACTACACAGACTGTAGATTATAGTAACTTGTTATGCATCCTATTAATAGCCAGAAGAGAGGTGGTCAGAGACTCTGCTTCAATGGATAAGTCATTAAGAGATTTTATTGAATTCTTTCCCCCCACCCCCACAGTTTTTAGGAACTTTATGTTCCTTCTACCTTTTCTCCTTTGCTCAGGTGTCCACAGAGGAGCTCAGGACCCCTCAGTGGTGGCTCCAACCCACTCAGTGGCCTGTGCTGTGGGAGCTGCTGACCAGTCCTCTGTGGCTGGCTGGGCACTCCAGTCTTCAGTTAGGGAACTGCTGGATGGGCACAGAAGGCACCTGCTCACCTTCTGACCAGTCTGCCACCTCTGCTGAGCGGCAGTGAACTCTGGAGCAGTCTGTTCATCCTGGAATTCCTCCTTGGTAACGCCTTCTCAGCAGCAGCCTGCTCCTCCTTCTCAATCTCCTCTGGGTCTCAGTAGAAGTAAAGATCAGGCATCACCGCCCACAGGTGCTCTCGGGAGGCAGCGCCACACATGCGCAGTACTTCCTGGGCCAGCATCCACCACATCAGACTCACTGAGTGAGCTCCCTTGTTTTTGCATGGATGGCAATGTCCACATAGCGCAGAGGAGAATCTGTGTTGCACACAGCGATGGTGGGCAGGTTGAAGGAAGAGGCCTCTGCGAGGGGCTGGTGGTCAGTGCTGGGATCAGTCACCATCAGAAGCCGTGGCTCCCTGAAGGCTGCTTGGATCTGGTTAGTGAAGGTCCCGGGTGTGAAGTGGCCAGCAAGTGGAGCGGCTCCAGCGGCAGCGGCAGACTCGAGCACAGCTCGCCGAGGAGATGACACAACAGTGTCTCCCAGGTCCTCTTCAGACTTATGATGCAGACACCATCACTCTTCCTTCTGTAGATGTGCTGCTCCATCTGAAAGTCAAGGTTGGTGTCACCTAACCGGGTTCCTGTGGCGAGGAATTTGAGGACGTCCTCCTCCTTCATGTGCAGGACAGCACGGGCTCCGGACATTGTGTAAGTTTCCCTTTAAGTTACAACAGGAATCAAGAACAATGCCGTGTGGACCTGTCCCTGGGTAGCGAGGAAAGGCTTTATTGAAGTATTTTTTTTTAACACCAAAGCTGTTGCTTGCTTTTGGAAACCATTTTTCCCCTGCATGGAGTCTAGAGAAGTCTGGACGAGGGGATCTCTGTTGAAAGATTCAGATTACTCCCAGGTTTAAGTTAGAAATCTGGCTACTGAGTCCAGTAGAGTCTGGTAATTTGGTTGTGTTTTCTCAGGCTCATTGATTTATTTTCTGGCGGTTGTTTATTTTCTTTTTAAAACGAAACCCATTACAAGTTTTCAAACCTCAGCTAGTTTCTAATTGCTAACTTTTTAAAATAGCTGCTCCAGGGGCCTAAGAAAACTGACTTCACATGGCATTTTAACCACTGCAAACAAGGGTGTCAAATTTTTAGAAAGGAGATAAGTAGGTGTTGCTGGGTAGACACCAAGGCACTGGCTGACACTGGAGAAAGATGGAGCCTGGCTGGGGCCTGACTGGTTGCAAGAGCCAAGAGGCTGATGGGGGGTTCGCTGTTGGTAAGCCCTTATTAAACAGAAGCAATAGCTATGTCATGAAATGCCTACCGTATTTACACAGTTAAGCCTGAGCTTCTGGTGACCTATCAGTATTTCTAACCCACCAGCAAGTGTACGAAAAAAAGTCCCAATAATTTTGCTTTTTCCTTTAAGAAGGAAACAGATTTTAGACTAAGTTGCACGGGAAAGTTTTCAGGCTCCAGATGTTCGGCAGAGCTCAAGGATGTGAGGTGTCTTTGAAGGTAGCATTGTTTCTTCACTGGCTGACCTCCTCCAGTGGTGCAGGGAGATTTTAATTTTCATTGTGAGAGAGTTAATTATGAAGAACTCTTGAGAATGTTACTGTTACAGACTAAATTGTGTCCTCTACCCTCCGACTCCTAGCTGGAAGCTCTAACCTCCATTGTGACTGTGTTTGCAGATGGGTTTTGCAGGAAGTAATTAAGAACAAATATAGTCATCATGGTGGAGCTCTAATCAAGTAAGATTGATGTCTTTGTAACAAGAGAGAGGGGCTGGTGAGATGGTGGAGTTGGTAAGGGGCTTGCTGTCAAGTCTGATGATCTGAGTGTGGTCTCTGGAACCCAACACAGTGGAAGGCTAGGATCAGCTCTAGCAAGCTGCCTTCTGATCTGCAGGAGTGCGCAGGCACTTGTGTTCCACCCATCCCCCAACACAAATAAACAAATCATTAAAAGAAGAGAATGGGAAGAAGCCAGAACTCTTTGCACAGGGGGAAGCTGACCATCCACGAGCCAGAAGAGGTCTCTAATGAAGCCTACCTGGCTGCCATCTTGATCTTGGAACGTGCAGCTTGCAGACCTGTGGGAAGTAATCTCTGTTGTGTGTGCTGCCCAGGAGACTTCGGCACTCTCTTTCAGTAGTCTAGGCAGAACATAGCTACTGAGCTCAAGTGAACAACTGTGCTTCCGGGTTCAGTTGTTTCATTGATCTAATCTGATGTTCATTCATGTTGTCTGAAAAACCACAGATTTTATCCCCAAAGGCATAGAGATAGTTTATTCCATGGCCTGAGAACACACATTATCCTAATTCCATTTCCCAGCAGAATAATAACTTCATTAATTAAAAAATTTCTTTACCAGACCTTCATTTTTTGTGGGATTTTTCTTAAAATCAAATTTATTTGGGCATGATTTTCAATTAAATAAATTCTATGAATTTCCAAATAAAATGCAGGGGAGAGGTCTCATAGCACATTCTCCAAAGAATCCCAGGACTTAGTAGAGCCAGGACCTCTTGCTGTACACCATGTTTGGGGACTCTTAGAAGTTCATGCTCATATCCTCTGTGAGATCTTTGAAGCTTGACTGTAGACAAGAGAACTTTTCCTGGCAAATGTGGCAGTCTCTGGAGGGAGATATGGCGGACTCAGCACGCCATCCTAGACACACACACACCACATGCATGCCTTGTTTCTAGCCTGCTTTGTTAAAGCTGTTTAGATGAGGAAGGTGGGGTTCATGAAAGCTAAGCCACCTGAAAGAGGAGCAACTGGCCGCAATCACACCCTAAAGAGGAGGCCTAGCTTCCTCTGAAAGAAGGTGTTAAGTTAGGTTACTCTCGGGTCTAGCAAAGTTCCGTTCCTTAGGAGCGTGGGCACCTCCTCCACAGCTATGGCACTGAAGAAACATATCTTTCCTCCAGCAGCCATTACCTACCTGTGAATCTCAGAGACGGTCAGAACCTTGTAAGTTTTCTCCCCAGGGAACAGTTAACCTCTTTATAAATGTGAGGGGAGGAGGAGGAACTAAGTCCCTACTTCCTCTGTGATGCAAAGTTAAGGGGGCCTAATCTTTATAGGATTCCTTCAAGCAGCCAGAGCTGCTCAGAGTTCAGGAGGGCGACTGCAGTGCTGTGTTCAGAGAGCAAACCACAACACTTGCACAAGAACGCTGTAGAAACAGAGACTGGCTTAAAACCCAGACCCTCAGACACCCCAGGGCCGTGGGATGTCTCCCTAGGCCCGTGTGTTAAAAGCTGGGACTTCAGCTTGCAACTCAGAGAAGGTGGTGTGAGTTTAAGAGTTAGCACCTGGATGTGTCTTCCAACAGCATTATGGGATACTTACCACTTTCTCTACCACATACTTCCCACTGTGACATTCCACCTCAATACAGGCTCAAAAGCAACAGATCCAGATGACCCCAGACCAGAAACTAAAACTGAGAGTTGAAATAACTTTTCTATTTTACCAGTTTATTAACTCACTGATTTTGTTGCAGTAACAGAAAGTAACACAGGCCATTTCTTTGCATGTGGCCCAGAACCCTAGAAATAATTACAGTAAGCTAGAGGTTGGTGAAGGAGTACCAGCGAAGAAAAGGGTCGTCCCAATCCTCATGACCAATCACAGGACACAGAGCCTGCCTGACAGGTGTGTTGGAAGTTCCTGGGTGAAAAACGTGGGGAAGAAGAAGACAAGACAGCCAAGTCCAGTCGTCTGCAGAAGTGACACCATGAAGCAGGAGACACGGTTTAGGATGGGGAAGAATGTACAGTCAGGAGATGCAGAGGAGTTGTTTTAAAAAATGAAAATCCCAACCGCTGGTGCCTGGCTGGATAATGTGGTTGTAAGTCCTTCTCTCCACAATGCAGAGCAGAGTTAAATTAGTGTGAAACCTCAGTCCCTAAAAACATCGCCTCGGTATCTTCAGAGGGAGCCAGACCAAGCTCTGCTTCTGATCCCCTGTGATAGCCAGTTCCAGAAGCCAGCAGGGCCCATCTCCTAGGGCCACAGAGTGGCCTCACTCTGTGCTCCTCAGGGTGATGCCTTATCTTTAGCCACCACAATCATGCTGCAGCCACATCACTTAAGGACAGCTGTGAGGTTTGACTTTAACAAGGCCAAAGTCCATGTTAAATTTAATCAGGGATGAGGAGCAAGCATGCAGCAACTAATATAGGGTTTAGGAAGACTCCACGGCCCAGAGAGGAAAGCTGGTAACAGCACCGTGACAGTTCCCCCCAAAAGGAAAAGTGATTAACAGTTTCCAGCATCAAATGATTTTGATGTAATCACACTGCCATCGACACACAGGCCAGGAAAATTAATTTAAAAGACGCTTCCTCTTTTCTTCTGTGTAGGTGTCAAAGGGAAAATATTAATACAATGAAAACAGTGTAGACAGCCTCTTCAGGGCACTACCTGGTTGGCTCTGAATTGTGCTCTGTAATGCAGGGACAGGCGTTTAAAGGCACAGCTTGACACTGGCTTGAATCCAGCAAAGCAATTATTTAGTGCTTGCCATTTGCCTTGAATAACCTCTAATCAAGAGCAGATAAAAAGGAGAAAGGCAGAACTGTGACCGGACCAATGGATGCCCTTGAAGTTAGCTGCTACTGTCACGTGACATTTGAAGTGGGAAGCCAGAGAGTCACGGGCAGCTGGGAGCAGACGGTGAGAGCTGAGCTGAGGACTGGACAGCCACCCTGTCCCTTTCTTGGGCTAACTAGGCCACTCAGTTTCAGGTGGCTTTTCATTCAACTGTTACAGCCAGAATAACTCAGCATTTTTCCTTATTTGAGACAGAGATGTACTTTTGATAAGAAATTTATAATGAAAGAATACTATAAATAGCAGAGGTAATGACATTGCCAGCAGGAAAATAGAAATATGCTTTCACTGGGTTCCCATCACATGCTAGACACTTAGCTAGATACTTGTTACAGAAGGGTCCCTTCATGTTCTTATAGTTTTGGTTTCACAGTCTCATCTGCAGTAATAATGGTTAATTTTATAGGCAACCTTAGTGGGCTATGTAGTTGGTAAATTAATTTCCATGTTATCTGTGTGGGGTTTCTAGAAAAGACTGGCATTTGAGGTCAGTTGCCGGAACTAAAACACCCTTACCTATGTGGGTGGTCGTCATCCAGTTCTGTGAGGCCTGGTACATGGAAAAGCACGGAAGGGCGCGATCCCTGTGAGCTCACTGTTTTTAAGCTTTCGCCTCCTTGGACACTGGTCATGGGTTGGTTTTCATAGCACTAGCTCCTCTGGTTGTGTTGTTGGCTTTCTTGGTTTTGCAGCTTGCTACATAGATGATACATTGTCTGATACATTGTAGCACTTCTGGCCTCTGTAATTTCATGAAGTGGTTGGTACATTCTCTGCTTCCTCCCTGTCTCCCCCTTTTCTCGCTTCCTCCATCTCTCTTCTACTTTCCTTCCCTTTTGCTCTTTTTCCCCATTGCATTGTTTCTCTGGAGACTTCCCAAAGGATGGATCTCATTAGACCTTCATTTTCATATCCGAAAAATGAGGGCAGTACTTTATACTTCTAAAGTTGTTTAAAGACATGAAACAGACCTGAAGCTCTTCGCTGCCTGGTGCTACTCTGAAAGCTGTCAACGAAAGCTGAATCCTGATGTCTTTAGGCAGTGTCCCAGTGAGCTGGGGATCTGTTCATGCTGTGTCTTTCTCTTTAGTCTCCTCGGTAGAACCTGATTGCTGCTGCCTCAGAAAGTGTGTTTCTTCCCTAGTGACAATCCCTCGGGCCCCAGGTGACATCAGTCCTGACCTGGACAAATCCTGGGAGATTTGGTGAGTCTGTCGACATTGATCATAGCACAGACAGTGCTCTAGTTGGTACCCAGGGGAATCCTACATTTAGAAGTCTTGGGATCACAAAAACTTTCCCAGACTTCTTCCATAGTTCTCAGCTGCTTGGTGAACACATTCCCAAGTCATGTTCTCAAAGGGTTAGAGGCTTTCCTGTGCTAGTGTTCCCAGAGAAGCAGGGCATGTTCCTAACACACACACACACACACGTACACACATACACACACGTACAAAAAACATCCATACTATCACACATACAAATACACACACAAATATATGCATGCACAAACGCAAAGACAAACACACATGCATACATACATATACACATAAATTTATATACATAACCACATAATCATACAATATACCCATAAACACAATGCAGACACGCCGACATGCATGTATACATGTACTTATGCATACACATACAACCACTCTCACATATACATACACACACACTATGCACACCGACACACATCTGCCTACACACACAGGCACATATATACACAAGATGTATCCTAAAACATTGGGTCTTAGGGAGGCAGACAAGTTCTAAGACAAGCACCCAGCACTACTTTTGTTATCCCTTTTGAATCTCCCACTCTCTTCTCCAGCAGCCTGGAATTTGGGGTAAGAGTTTCACACTATTGAAATTTAATCCACAATTGAACACTAATGAGTTTTTAATCCAGTGAGGGGTAGAAACAATGAGAAGTAATTGTAATTATTCTTTTGTAAACCCAACTCATCTGTGCAAAGTGAGGATGAGAAGGCCTCTGTGAGGCTGTGGCCAACCTGGTCAGGAGAGCAGGCCCCACAGGTCAGGCGGAAGGCCTCTGTACTTCCAGTGGTTACCCTGGCCCCTGCAGCACCAGGCAGAATGCCTTGCTCAGTTTTCTGAACCTACTTCACACAGCACCTGATTCACACAGGGTCTGATTCTCTGACATCCTTCCACACACGGCTCAGGAGCCTCCTGTTCTGACACAGTCCACAGCTTTGCCACACGCCTTTTTTTCCTGGGGATGCTCTCTTATTTCCTCTGTGGGCTGATGGCTGTTATCTTGGTGGGAACCGTACAGCCTTGTGTGATTCATGACTGTTCTCTTCTCTATCTGCAGAGGAGACAGACTGAGCAGGAAGCTTTACTTCTGGTGCATTCTCTTCAGCACCCAGAGCAGCCCAGGGTTCGAGCCCCACTCAGGCTTCGGGACCACGACTGACTGTAAGCCAGGCCACCTCAGTCCTCTGATGGAACCTCTGACAGTTTGTCATCTTAAAGCCAACCAGAGGTGTATCACAGTTGACAAGGGACACCTTGATCTAGCCACTGCTCCCTTCTGTTCTAGCCTTGTACAACTGTCCCCTTTGTTTACTGGAACGCTGCCCTGTGTCCCTCCCAGGAAGCCCCTAAGGAACTGGGGTGCAGATACTGTAAGGGCAGATACACATAAAAAATGCAGATTCGGTTTCTCTCTGTGAAAAGTAAGGGAACAGATTTCTTTTTCTCTTAGAGCATTTGCTTTGGGGGAATGTGGAGTGGTAACTTCTCTCTCTCTCAGAAATGTATGTAAATCTCTTCAAAAGCTAAATAAGCCTCTTGTCAGCTTCTGCAGGGGATGTCTGTCTGCCCTGCTCCTCATATGTCTGTGGCAGCCTGACTTTCGCAGGTGCCTTGATCCCAAGTGGCTCCCGTCAGAAGAACGTGATTTTAATCCTCTGGATGAAGCTAGTTAGCAAACACAGATGGCCACAGATCTCCACTGTCAGGGGAATGCACGATGAGATAATGTGACACAGGGTGCCATCAAGGCGGACTGGCTCGTGTTGTTTGAGAGCACATATGAGATGGAGCTGTATAACACTTCTTTCTGTCTTGAAATTTCTTAACAGACTGACTGGGACGCACATCATGTCCTAGATTGATGATTATTCAATAACAGGATTGGTTTTCTCTCCCCTGCTTGTGTGGAAAGATTGGATGGGCTGGGGCATTACTGTTTTCGACTGGGCTTGCCCACCACTGCCTGTTTTAACATTCTGATGTCCTTCTATCTTGAGAAGATGAAGGTGAGGATGTGTATCTCCAATTTCTTTTATTTTTATGCTCAGGTGTAGCAAACAGAGCTGGTGTCACAGTCTGAATATTTGTGTCTCCATCAGTAACTTATGTATTGAAATGCTTCCTCAAGATGATGGGGTTAGGGGTGGGGCTTTCGGGAGAAGTCATGAGGATGGAATCCTCAGTTACAGTTAGTGCCCTTATGACAGGCAGCCAGCACTGGGAGCCAGTTCACAACTTGCTCCATGTCCAGACTCGGGAGATGCTTTCATGAACCAGGAAGTATGTTTTAACTACACTAAATATGCCACTGCTCTGACCTTGGATTTGCCAGCCTCTGGGGCCATGAGAAATAAATTTCTGTGGCTTAAAGCCACCCAGTTTATAGCATTTTGTTACTGCAGACCAACCTGTGTAGAAGGGCTTTATTTTCTTGGGAAGGATTTTCCTGTGTGAAAGCCTCCTTCTCCTGCTGTCATCAGGCTTCTACAAATCAAGCTTAGTGGAAGATTCTCTATGACCTGAGTCTGCTGGGCATGCATCTCAATATGGGAACCCAGCCAAAGACACCCCCCTAGCACTGTGGAAAATACACACGTTGGAACTGTCCTCAGAGGGTTGGGGAAGTGAAGCACAGATTCCCCAGAGTCAATGCGTGATTACCCGGAGAGAGGGAGACACTGCTTCCTTCACACGTTCCTCTTCAGTGATTCAGCCAAGAGCCCAGAAGCCATAGGGGCCTGGATTCTGCCAGAGAGCAGTCTGCGCAGCAGTGGCAGCAGGAGCCTGGGAGGTTGAGCCTGGCGAAGGGAGGGTGTCCTGAGTGGGACAGTGCTGGGCCGCTGAGGGCACACACTTCCAGAGCCTCTCCTCTGATAAGCTCGGCTCACCCTGCTCACAGTCTCCCGGCCATGACTGGGTAGCAGAAGACCTGGCCATCTCTGCCACTCTGCCTAGCACTGATGTGTTCAAGCTGTGAAGGACCCAAGGGATGAGCCTCCACTCCCTGCCCCAAAGCTGGTCCTGAGGTATCACCCTCCTTGGTTAAGCACTTTGAGTGGGAAATTCATTTCCCAATCCTGCTTTCTGCACACCTCTATGCTTCACATGGAAGCAGAATTGCTATACTTATACCTTAAGGTTTTGTTCTGATTCTCCTATGAAGGTGCTAATGATTACATTCCTACCTAAACCGAAATTTGCTACTACCCATTTCTTGGTAAACAATATACATCAAGATTTTATACACATCTCCTCTCTACAACTTTCAGACTTGTATTTGCGCTCACCCAAAGCCTTTAGTTCATTGGCTAATCTTATAATGTCAGATAATCTTGGTGATGTCACTGAGAATAGATAGGTTTCCGGTTGTTTTCTCTGATTTCATCCCTTTGAGCTTTGACCAGGAGAAAAATAGTTTACTTCTGTACAGATCCAATGTCACGGTGTCAAAACTCACCAGGAGGGCAAGCAAAGGGCGCATTTCAGTCATCTCTTGTGTAATGAAATGGCCCTTGCATAAAGCACGGCATAATGGGAAAGGGAAGAGGTGGAACTTAAAGCGTCTGGGTTCTAGTCTGGCCTTTGAATCTCACCAGGTGATCTGGGCTAATCTCCAAGCTCAGTTACCACCTGTAAAATGAGACTGTTTAATCAGGTCTAAAATGATATTATTCCATCTGTAGGTATTAGGAATGTAAAATAATCCTTCCTGCCTGTGTGTTAGAACTGGAGTCATTTTGAGTTAATATTTTGCTATGTGCATGAACCCCAGCCTGGCCCCAGACTGGTAGTGATCCTCCTGCATTCGCTTCCTGAATTCTGGGATTGGAAACCTGTGCCACCATAATCCAGTTTGACCTTGGTCATGGTGTAATGGTTGAGAGGAGGATTCCCGGCACCTGATGGGATACTCTGATGCAGCCCATCCACCTGAGCTCGTGCTGGAATCTGATTGCCAATGCAGTTGAGCTGGTGGCAGAGTTCATGGGAGTTGAACAGGCTGTTAGCAAGATTTTTCTCTCATGAGAGGGTTTCTCCTGGCAGCAGTGGGCATAATGCTCATGTTTTACCTCCTCCACCTGATCATCCTGCTGGTTTCTACCATAATTTGAAGTCGGAGGAGGCTGTCACCAGAAGCTGAGGTGTTGCATCATACCCCTGACCTTCAGACCTCAGACCGTGAGTCAAACCTCCACTTATGTCACCATGTCTCCAACAGTTTATTTCTCCTGTAGAAAGCAGACTAGGGCAGCTTCATTTCTCAAAAATAAAATTATATGTTCATTTTTGTTTCTTAAAATCCCTCAGTAGTATTTCTTCCTCATTTTTGTTTTGTTTTGTTATGTAGCTGCATAGATTGCCTGCCTTCAAGCTGTATTTTCTTTTGTAAACTGGGTGGTAAGATAGTTTGTTTCCACATGGCCTTTTCATACTCCCTTAAGTTTGGTTAATCCTTTCAGCCCCTCATCTCTCCCAAATCCTTATATGAATATAGAATAGTGGGAAATCTGGTAGTAAGAATAAGAACTATCAAACACTTCATAAACAATATAAAGCAAAAGGCATTAACTATATAGAGAAACAAGATTCTGCCAGAAAGTTAAAAATGGTCCTAAAGTATTGTCAAATACGTTTTTGTTTGATTTATGTAGAAGTATCTTCCATCTGTTTATTTAGAGGACTATCCAGAACACATAAAGAATTCAACTTGCTAAAGACTCAAATATTCTAGTTAAAAACACAGATGATCTGAATAGACATCTTAAAAAAGTGACAAGGAAATACTAACAGACAATGAACTATCATTCATTTTCAGGGGAATAAAAAATCTGAGCTGTAAGTCTCCATTTTACTATTTTGTCTATTCTCAAACAACAGGAAAACAAAAACTGTTATGGATGGAGAGATAGAAGGACTCTTGAGAGTCTGAGAAGATGGCTCTGGAGTTAGTAGCACTGGCTGCTCTCCCAGAGGGCCCAGGGTTCCATTCCCAGCACCCACATGACACTGAACAACGCTCTGTGATGCCAGTCCCAGGAGCACCCGAAGCCTTCTCTGGCCTTCCCCCTCCATGGGCACGGTGAAGATGTATATGCAAGCAAAACATCCATATACAGAAAATAAAAATAAACAAAAATTTATAAAGAACACTTAGATACTATATAGCTGCTGTGGAGTGGAAAAATGCGGCAGCTCTACACAGACACACACACACACACACACACACACACACTGAAAATAGCACTAGCTCTGTGATACCTGGGTACATATCTGAAGTCAGAATATGATAGAGATACATGTATACACCATCCATAAAGCTAAGCTATGGAATAGTCCTAGGTGCCCATCAATAAATGAAGAAAATACGATGCATGTACACAGTGGATTATTGTTTTATGTGCATGTATACATATGTGTGGAGACAGGTACATGTGTGCACGGATGCCTCAGGTGTCAACCTCAAGAGTAATGCCCATCTCCTTTGTAAATAGGGTCTCTCACTGGCCTGGAACTTATCAATGACCAAACTGGCTGGCTAGAGAGCCAGAGATCTCCTGCTCCTGCTGTCTCCTCAGCATTGGGATTATAAGCATACACCACCACATCAGACCCATGTGGGTTCTGGGGATCAAAGTCAGGTCCTTAGGCTTTCACGGCAAGGATCTTACTGGCTGAATTATCTCCCTGGCCCCTTATAATGGATCATTGTTCATCCATAAAGAAGAATGAAATCCTGTCTTATGTAGGAAAATGTATGGAATGATAAGATATCACGTTAAGCCAGACCTGGTAGGACAAGTGTCATTTTTCTCTTTAAAAAACGATGAATTGAAAGTGGATTATTAGGGTCTAGGAGAAAATGGTTTGTGCTGGTGTTTGTATTGCTTTTTTTTTTTTTAATCTGCTTGGTACATGCAAAAGCTGTCTGAAGAGAGGGAAACTCAATTGAGGAAATGCCCCCACCAGGTTAACATGTAGGCAAATTTACGGGGGCATTTTCTTGTTTAACAATTGATGTGTATGATCCTGGCCCATAGGGTATGTCACCTCTGGGCAGGTGGTTCAAGCTGTATAAGGAAGCAGGCTGTGCAAGCCATGTGAAATAAGTTAATAAGCAGCGTTCCTCCATGGCTCCTGCTTCAGTTCCCGCCTCTAGATGCCTGCCCTGAATTCCCTCAGTGATGAAATGTTACCAGGAGTGTAAAATGCACTAAACCCTTTTTCTTCCCCAAGTAGTTTTTGGCCATGGTGCTTTATCATAACAATAGAAGACAAACAAAGGTCGAGCAAGGAAGAGGGGAGGAGATGGCAGGTGGGTGAATGGACCTGATGGGCATGTAACATGTACATGGGTATAAATACATTGATTAATCCAATTAGTAAAACTGATGTTTTAATAATTATAATGAGGATAGACAAAGGCGTTGTTGTCACGGTATGGGGATGAGCAATTCCTTTTTACAATGATTTCTCTAGCTCCAACATGCTGGACAAAATGCAGTAGGTTATCATTGGATACCTTTGCAATGAGTAAATTAGGTAGAAGCCATATCAGAGGTACTGGGAAAGGGCTGTAATGAATAAACTATTCCAAGTGATGAAATTGGAGGCGATTGATGCTTTAATGTCCTATTATAGACCTTTAAACAAGAAGACCAAAGAATCGGCCTTTGAAGGCAGCAGCAGCACCATTGGAATCCAAACTTCACAGAAACCAAATGAAAATATCTTTAATTAGTGAAAGAAATTGCCCTAAAGTTTTACATAATAAGGTAGACGAGATTTTTCTTATGCAACTCCATCTCCACCAATGGTGTAATCCCCTGTGGCTTGCCCCGCCTACCAGTGAGGGTATAAAACCTGGGAGAGGTTGGTGATTATCATAGGCAAGAAACCTCTCCTCAACTTCTAGACCAGACTACAGTTCCCTACACCATGAGCTACTACAGCAGCTACTATGGAGGCCAAGGCTATGGCCATGGAGGTATCAATGGACTGGGCTACGGCTATGGAGGCTTTAGTGGCCTGCGATATGGCCATGGAGGTGTCAGTGGCTATGGCTACAACCAAAGAGGCTTCAATGGTCTTGGCTATGGCCATGGCTGTGGGGGTGGCAGCTTCCATAGACTGGGCAATGGTTATGGCTTTGGAGGCTATGGCTATGGTTCCAGCTATGGAAACCGCAGATATGGCTACAGCCATCCCTCATCTTTTGGGAGCTATGGCTTCTCCAGCTTCTACTAAAGAGTGAAATTAGTCCTTGGACCATTGGAATCCTCACATCAACTGCTCTGCTGAATTCTCAATAAGCCATATACATCAGCAGAGACTGCCTGATGAATTCTTTTCAAGATCAAGACACAGCTCTGAGAGGAAACTCCAGAAGCAAGAGACAAAAGCAAGAGAAATCCTTCTCATAGAATAATCTGGAATCTTATTTCTCAAGTTACTAATCTTTTTCTTTTGTTATAACAATATAGTACAAACTTTTATGTTTCAATAAATTAATTTCAATTATACAGTAAATGGTTTCTTTTTTTCAAAACTTTATTTGACTATAGTAAGAGAACTTAAAAACACTTCATAAAATGACAGGGACTCATGTCATCCAGTCTGGCAAAGAACTCACTGTGTGGCTGAGGATAACCTTGAACTGTTGACTTCAATGCTTCAAGCTCTTGAGTGTTGGGGTTATAGGCATGTGCTACCATGCCTGGTGTGTGGGATGCTGGAGTTGAAGCCAGGGGACTGTGCATGCAGGGAAGCACTTTACCAACCGAGTTAAAGCCACAGTCCCATCTTGTAACAAATTTTAAGTGTCCACTTACTGCAGACTATTGGTAGATGCTGTTTGGCTGATCTTTAGACCTTATTCATCGGTTTAAGCCAAACTTTTGACCCTTTTATCAGCAATTCCCCATTTCTCTTTCTACCCAGCTTTTACTAAGCACCGTTTTGCTCCTTGGTTCTATGAATACGTCTATTTTTAGCTACATCCTGTAAATGGTATTTGTCTCCCTGCTACTGGCTTATTTCACTTGTTTTTATTTTTATTGATTTAGGAAATTAGACCCAAGCTTCTAGGTCTGTGCCTGCACATTCATCATTATATATTCAGTGTACATGATAATGTTGGGCACATATAAGTCATCAGAGAACTGCGGATTAAGGAACTCACTCATTTTATAGTGTAAGATACTATTAATCTATTCATAGGAAGAATAGATTATTGCTCATGGGTTTTAGAATATAGGACCAGTTGGAATCAGTCCAGTAGTCACCTGAAATGCCATCTGAATTTTGGGATCATGATGGTTGTTTATGTTCCTAAAGTCTTCCTACTCCACGTTTCTTTCCCTTTCTCTACTATCCATCCATCCATCTCTTATCTATCAATCTAACTCCTCTCTGTCTCACTGTTTCATCAGCTGCATCTCTGTATAATTATTGTTCCAGGGACTGACAAAGTACCTCATCAGGACTTCCATCATTGCCTTGTATATACGCTTCTTTGTAAGGTTATATACACTGTCTTGTTATTTGTCAGGAAACATGTTAAATTTATTTACTATCAGGGCAAGCTGCTGAGTGGGAAGCTATTTGCATCATGTATAATACATACAGACTTGGACACTATTATAAAAAATTTATTGCCTGTGGATAATAGAATGGAAAAAACTATATATTCTTACCACAAAACTACATTGCTATGACAATGACAGTTAGAGTGGTATGCATACAGCAACCTGAATAAACCTCACAGTCAAAAGGTTGAGTGAAGAGACCTCTGCGGAATGGAATAAATTTGTTGCATGCCTGCTTATTTAAGCTCCTAAACTAGAAGAAACACACAGACACACAGTCACACAACTGAGTTAGGTTGTAGTTAAGATATAAGCTAGGAAAGTGGTTATCTTTGGAAGGCAGTGCCTTAAAGATAGCTTCTGAGGTGCTGGGGCCTGAAGGAAGCCTCTCAGGTGCCAGCAAGTTTCATGTTTCTACCTAGAGATGGTCCCAAGGTGACAAGTCAGCGTCCTAGCTTTAGCTGTCAGCTTGCTCATCCTAGAGCCATCTGAGAAACGAATCTCAACCAAGGACTGCCCAGAAATTACCTTTGGGTAAGCCTGGAGATTGGTAGGTGATATAGTCCAGGGCACTGTGGGAAGCACCATTCCTTAGGCAGGTAGTCCTGGGCTGTATAAGAAATCTGGGTAGGCATAGGGTTGTGAGTATTTCAGCAAACAGCATTCCTTTGTGGTTTCACCTTCAAGTTCCTGCCCTGACTTCCCTCAGTGATGGACTGTGACCTAGCTGTAGAAGCCAAGTAAACCTCTAGTCAGTGGCTTTCAGTCAGTTTTTTTTTAAATCATAGTTGCAGAGAGGAAACTAACTTACTTATTTGTGTTTAGTGTTTTTTATTTGTTTGTTTGTTTTCTGTGTATGTTGTATTCCAATTTACATCAATTAAAACACTTGACAGGATTCTATGATTTGAGAAGTGTTAGTCTTAGAGCAGAGAATTCAGGTGATTCACCAACATGATATATTTCTTAGTGACCAAGGCATACAGAGATTTCAAACAAATAATGTGTTCATTGCTTTTGGTGTCAAGAGACTCAAAATCTACCAATCCACACTATGGGTGTGTGCCTGTGTAAACACAGGAAGGAGTTGATAAATTCTTGTTTCAAAGTCTATGAGACAGTCAGAAAATTTTCCTAAAGGGCTCACCCTCCTATTGTCGGAGGTCTTTATATTACTACTACCCTGACTTTATTCACAAGCCCATTAAAGGCAAAAATAGATCCTAAAATCTGTTCATCAGGAACTGAAAAGGCAATTGAGAGAATGCTGTGTTGGTTAGTGTTCATTGTCAACTTGGAAGGATCTAGAACTGCCTGAGAAGTGTGCCATTGGGGATGCTCCTGGCAGATTACCTTGATTGCCTTAATTGAGGCACTAACACCCATCCCCTGTGGGCTACACCATTGCCGGAGTGGATCCTGGACTATATCCTAAGGTATGCGGTCACTACTCTCTGCTTTCTGATTGTGGATAGGATAGGAGCAACCGCCTCAAACTCCATAAACATTGTCTTTTTTAAGCTGCTTTTGTTAGAGTATTTTATCCCAGCAACAGGAAAAGTGATGAACACAAAAGCTTGTTATGAAACTTGCTTAGCTGCCGGTTTCTCTCTTGATCTTGCACAAGAAGTACGTTCCGCTCCTTGGAGAGAGTTTGTTGCTATAAAGAGGCAGGCAGGTAGGGGATTGGAGAGTTAGCTGATACTCACACATTGACAGAGCTTCAACAGCATTTCTGATGCCTGGAAATTATTCTGGAATCACAATTTAAAATTCTATAATAGGCTGAATTATTCTTTAGGATGTCAAGGGTAAAGTTTGTTGTTTTTAATATGAAAGATACAAATCTGTTACCAGAGTTTGTGACTACCATTCTCTGAATTAATTTATCTACTCCATTATAAAAGTTTGGCTAGATAACAATATATTGTTAATGTTCTTTGTGTTCCTAACATATATTTTAGTTAGGTAACAGTAGTAATGATGATCTTTCTCTTGCTCTGTCTGTCTGTCAGGCTTTCCTTCTCTCTTTGTATCTCTCCTTAAGTTGTGGGGCAGGACAGAGGTTGACGTCAGATGTTGGCTATCTCCCCCTTTCTTTTAGAGACAGTCTATCACTGAACCTGGAACTCAGAGTTTTGAGCAGGCTTGCAGGGCAATAAACTCCAGAGATCCCCAACTCTTCCATCACTGCTGAGGTCAGAGAGCAGGGCTTCTGAGCCCCACGCTTTGCACAGCAGGCCCTCTGCTGACCAAGCCATCTCCCCAGTCCTGGTGTTAATGATGCTCAGAGAGGCCTGCCGAGCTCAGAAGTGTGTCTGATGTGTTTGGGTTGGATGACCAGAGCTTGAACAAAATGAATGTTGATGGCAAACCTTTTCTCATGTTTACGGATGTGTCTGAGAGATGGATGTGGAAAAACAGTGGCTTGGAAACCAAAGACTCTTGGGGGACTGAACAGAGAGATCAGCACAAATCTTGGCCAGGCAGCTGCTTTTATGACCACCCTGGCAACTAGTATCTTCGACTTGACAGAAATAATACGCCACACTTGAGCCTCTCACTAAATCCGCCTTCCCCCAGTGCTCGCTGAGATTTATCTGCATAGGACAGATTAAACTTTCAAGGCCTTCAGAGAATCGTACCTCCATTTCCAACTCTAGCTAAATAGAATGCCAAGTTCATGTCAGGCCTGAAAAGAAGCTTCTGACAGCTGTTCTGATGACCTCTGACAAGATGGCTCCACATGCCACCTCCCAAGACACTGCTTTTCAATTTCTTCTAAAAAGTTTTACTTTTTCTTATGAACGTAGGGCCTTGTGGATGCCAGGCAAGTGCTCTGTTGCTGGGTTCTATTTGCAAACCCCACTCAAGATTTTAGAAATGCCAGTGAGTGCTGCAATCCAGGGTAGCGTTGCTTTTATGTGATTAAACTAGCAATATGTTTTGGATAGTTTCTTAGGAATAATTTTTCAGTGCTTCTTGAAGTCAGTGATTTCTCACTAACCTTTGGGTGACTAGAGGGGTATGTGGAAAGTGCTTATAAGTAGAAAACATAAACCCCCAAATCTATGCTTTATTACCTGCTTTTGCTGTTGCCTGCTTCTTCTAGAGTGTAAGTTTTGAAATAGCTGGATTTGAGCTGAATTCAGATCAAGGAATGTTTGTAAGTATGATTTGGAAAAAATGCTTCTTCTGTGACAGTTTAGCTAGACCTCATTGTGTTCTCAAACACAGTTTTCTCGGTGTTTCATCCCTAAGGATTTCTTATTTTGTGTCAGCCTTAATGATTCGGCCCCTTTGGGGGCTTGATTGCAGTAGCTCGGGATTTGTCGCCTATGGCTCACAGCCCCATGTTTTCCTGCTCACCGGCCTTCAAGGGCGAGGGGAACACCAGGTGTGCTGCTGTGGAGGAGAGGAAGTGCCCAGCTGTGCCCCCTTTCTTCCACTGGTGCAGTGGAATCCCACTTCTCTGGGTGACCCAGGGGAAGGGGGATTGCTGGCCAGCCCGGTCCTTCACTGTAAGGTTGGTTAAGCGTCTGAGGGACCCTGGCCTTGTTGTTGTTGTTTCTTCCACGGCAGCGGAGGAAGTGGGAAGACCAAGGGTGGATTTTCTTTATTAAGCACAGAATTTTTTATCTAGGTTGACACACTTCCTTGCAATTCTAAAGCAGTACAAACTGCCCTGTGGACCTTCCATGGCTCAGAGAAGTTCACATCTCTGCCTACCTGTATGGACTTATATGCTCCAGGTATTAAACCTATAATATATTTTAATTTTTTTTAGTGTTTTTGTTTTTTACTTAAAAAGATAGTGCAAACACATGTAGAAACAAAAATATATGAAATATTTAAAGATTAAGTATTTCTACTGGTATTTCTATATTCCAGCAAGTGAATTGAAAAAAATTATATACTTAGTAGAACATCACAAGACAATAACTATGTAGGAAAAAGAAATTTAATATGGTGTGTACCAGGTGGAGGGGGGAGACTTTTGTATATTAGAAAGCAATATTATTTCATTTCTCAGGATCAGAATTACAGAATGATATCCCTGTATGCCTTTTCTAAGTTATCATATGGATTCTTAATTTTTTGATGTTAAGATAAAGCGGTATTTATTTATTTAACTTTCGTTGATTCTTTGTGAGTTTTTCCCATCATGCACCTTAGTCCCACTCATCTCCCCACCCCTTTTGTAGCCACCTGCTTCTGCTTCTGGAATGCACAGCTGGCTACTATTGTCAATTGAATAAAGAAACATCTGCCCCAGCACCCCATCCCCCCAAAGCATCAAGTACTAGAACCAGAGAAGAGTCCAGGAGATGCTGGCTGGCAGATTAGGTTAAGGTGATAAACCAAGAGTCTTCTTTCCTAAGACCAGTGCAGAAACTTGCTGCTCTTCCTCCAACCTGCTAGCGTTTTCTGTTCACTGCAGCCTGGCTGTTCCTGGTCAGGGCTCCGTGCTGCAATGTTCGGGGCTGCTGTTCTTCCCTTAATGTTCATTTCTTCTATGTCCTTATTTACTGATTCACTGGCCTAGTTACCTAAAGCAAGGCCAAGGTTGCTCTGTGGGATATATTTAAGTGTTAACTGTGATCTCTTATATGTATATATGCATATATGTGTGTATGTATATATGTATGTTATTTAGCTGTTTGAGAACTTCACACAGGTCTAAACCATTCCCTCTCTTCTAACACTTCCTCTATAATCCTCATACTATTTTCTCACAGTTTCATGTGTTCTTTTTTAATTTTTATTTTAAACCCACGGGGCTCATTTTGAGCTGTTAGTATGTGCCTATACATAGTGCCATCTGCTGAAGTGTTGGTAGCCTCTCAGGGGTCATATGCTACAAACTGACGTTTCCTCTCCCAGTGACTATAAGTTGCCAACAAAGCCTTAGGTAGGTATGGAACTTCATGATCTTCCCCTCACCATGCTTGGATTTTGTCTGTCTTGAGCTTGAGCAGGTCTTGGATGTGATGCTACACCCGCTGTGAGTTCAAGTGTACAGTTGCTCTGCTGTGTCTGGAGAACTCTGTTTTGTTGTAGTCATCTGTCTACCTTTTCAGGTATTACAGAACACCAGCATGCTACATTGTGTGAAGCACAAGGGAAGAAATAATGGATTCCCTCTGTTCCTAAATAGTCATCAAAGAAGAGTTAAGTATAAGCAGGGTTTGACAACTTACCTGAGTTTAACAGAGAAATGGAAAGCAAGTCAGTCTTTTCCAGCCTTCATATTCTTAACTGTTATTCTCGTCCTTATTTGTATAGGCAGAATTTCTGCCATGGCCTCCATAAAAATGTCTTTCTCCAATCTATGGACACTGGAAGCATGACAGAATGTCACTCTGATAATTGCATCATATAAAATGAGACAATCGGCCTTACCTGGCCTCACCTGGATGGGCCTGATGCAATCACCTGAGTCTTCACCAGCAGAGTTTTCTCCACTGAGAGTGTGGTGTAGAGGTTTGAAGCACAAGGAAAAATCAATAGTTTTGTGGTTTGGGAGGAGCATGGGTGATTGTCAGGGATCGAGAGATGTTCCACGAAATGAACTGGGGACCCCAGACCTACACCCCAAGGCCCTGGATTCTGCAAGCAGCTGGAGTCATATTGGGATTCAATTATTCTTAAGAATTTTCAAATAAAAGCTAAGCTTGGCTGTTACCCTGACTTTGGTCTCATGACTTATAATAAGGTGTTTCACCATCATTTCTAACCTAGCAACAGAATGCAGCCATTGCAATACCTCTTGCTGATGCTGGACTTGTCAGCTCCCTTTTCATCCAACTATGTAGCAGCCACACATAGGACCCCATTTAATCAGTTGGGAGACAGAAGGTGAAAAGGTAGGGGGACTTCTGTAACATGGTAGACCCAGGTGATCTAAATGTGTTTTATTTATTTAGGGAAAATCTTTCATTTGGGACAAGTTGTATTTCCAAAAGGTAGACTTCACTCCTGATTCAGTGGCGAGGTTTGCATAGGGAATATTTTATAGTTTTTCTACTCTTGTTTTTAGGCCATGTAATGGCATAGCCTCCTGTATTTTATCACCAAAATGTATTTTAGTGACCCTGGTTATCACTTCATTTGTTGGAGCTATGCTATTTGCATTTCAGTAGTGACCTAACTGGCTACTTGTCTTACTTACTGTTCTATTGCTGTGAAAGAACACCATGACCAAGGCAAGTCTTATAAAAGAAAGCGTTTAATTGGGGGCTGGCTTTCAGTTTTAGACAATTAATCCATGATCATCAGAGAGGAGAGGTCTACATCCTGATCTGCAGAGAGAGACACTGGGCCTGGTGGAGGCTTTTAAACCCTCAAAGCCTATCAACAAAGCCCCTCCTTCTAATCCTTCCCAAACAGTTCCACTAAGTATAGACCAAGCATTCAAATGTATGAGCTTATGGGGGTCATTCTCATTTAGACTGCCACTGTGCAGTTGATAGACCCTCACATCCATCATTATATAGTTATACTTTGAAACCATCTGGATGTAGAAAGGAAGTGACCAAGTATAGAATGCTGACCTCTTTGATCTGAGACCCCAAAACATGCTAGGTAAGTTATTTGTGTTTTCTGGTCTAGAAACGAGTTATTTTCTTTTTCCATTGACTGCTGTGTGGAATGGCTGTTGTTTTCAGAAGATAAATTCTATGGGATCATGAAATCAAGGAAACAAAACCTTATCTAAAATGCTCAGCATTTAAAGCAAGGCCTATTCCCTTGTTGGAGAGAAAACTCGGCTCCGTTTCCTATGTGTAGCTGAGTAGGCTGGCATTAGTAAGAGGTATTGAGATGGCTGTATTCTGTTGCTAGGTCTGAAATGATGGTGAGATACCTTATATAAGTCACATTAACTCATTTTGGGACCTTTGTTAAATGGGAGAAATTATTACTACTTTTTCAGGTTAACACCAAGAGCAGCTTAGCTTCCCTCTCCGAAATGTTTTTGTTTAAGCCTGGCTCTTCTCCATCATCTCCTTTATATCTAACATTCACCAGCTTTGGGGTTTGTACTATCTTTTGGGAGGGAGAAACCCAGCTCAAAAACTGAAAAGATCCAGCTTGAGTTTTGTTCTCTGGGTTTGGTCCCAGTTGGGTGTGCTGGCTTTGTTCTCAGTGACTACCTCCTTTTGCAACCCCACTGGATCTCCACATGCCCCTGGGATGTTTATTTTTTCTTTTCTTTTTTTTTTGTTGTTGTGAAGTTATCTATATCCTATGTTTTCTTGGGTGTAGTTGTTTTTATTGGATTGGAGTTTTCCTCCTAGTATCTTCTGTAGGGCTGGGTTGCTGGGTAGATATTATATAAGTTTAGTTTTTGTCATGGAATGTTTTCTCCACTTATGTTGATTAAAAGTTTTGCTGGGTATAGTAGTCTGGGTTGGCGTCTGTGGTCCCTTAGAGTCTGCATGACATCTGCCCAGGCCCTTCTGGTTTTCATAGTTTCTGTGGGATGCTTATTTTTAAATTAAAACTTGGACTAGATTTTTGTGCATTGGTCTTTGACTTAATATTTTCTACACAAATAATAACAGCCTTAGCATGTTCAAAGTCTGTCATTTCCTCACTTATGAATAATTTTGTTATATAAAGTTGTTACTTCTCAGTATTTTCAGCACCTACAACTGTGTCTGTGTGTGTATGTGCACATGTATGCAGATGTGTGTGGAGGCCAGAAGAGGGTATTGGATTCTCTGGAATTGTAGTTATAGGCTGTCCAGCTTGGGTCAGAGCAGCAAGTGCTCTTAACTATGGGGCCAACTCTTCTGCTCCAGAAGATATTCCTAATTTATTGATTGGTTAGTTGGTGATAGAGAGATTGTGTTTGCATTATTGTTAGTGTCATTAAGTATCATTGTTAGCATTTTGTGTGTGTGTTATGCATTAATTGCTTCATGATTCTGAATCTATTTTGTCCCTAAGTCAGGAATGGATGGGAGACAGCAGGTGTCACATGAAAGGACTCACTTAAATAAGGCTCAGCATTTCCCTTCTCCTTTGAACTGTCTTCACGCCTAACAAAGGCAGGAGTGAGGTGGGCTTGGGAAAGTCTCAGTTGCAGTGGCAAAGGTTCTTAAATAAGACACAGGGCACGCAAGTGAGTAACAGAGTACTGGACCAGCAGTTTTGAAGTCAGTGTTGTTACCTTTCAGTTCTAAGAATATTCAAGATATGATAGCAATTACCCACAGCTTTGGGAGATAGGCAAGAACAATACACTTTTGAACTGCCAGAGCACGGTTCCTTTGGAAGTGCTTTATCAGGAAAGAAAATGATGAAGAGTGCAGAGAATATGCAAATACATTCAAGTGCACACAATTAAAAACCTCGAGATGTGTTTGATGATAAATCGCTTTGCGGTGGTTGCAAGCGGAATTCAAACTGATAATTGTGATTATATGATTCCGAGAATAGCTAACACTTTTCCATTTTCATCTTCTCATTGGCATGAAAGGAGGACCATATTACCTTCAAACTGATCTGTAATAAGCAGACTGTATTTAAGTATGCAGGAAATTTTTTTGTCTGCCGTAGTCTTGTGCAGAAATACCTTGAGAAAACTACAGGTAGGAAAACCAGTCTGGTCCTGTTTCACCTCTCCACCTTCTAACTTTAAAATAACCCCCCCAAGCTAGTTCCAATCCCTCAAATATCTCCAACACAACCTTTGAAGACTGAGGGTTGGTGGCCTGTGCTCCCGTCACAATTCAAACAGCATTCTGGAACTTAAGCTACCTTGAAGCAATTCTTTTCCTGGTGGAGACTGCCTCGTGATGGGACTGTGTAATGGGATGTCTTACAGGAACACAATTACAGTATTTCAAGTTAGACTTGCATCATCAATTGGGTCATTTTCTCTTGGCCTTTTCTTGCTCTTCAGGCTTAGAGAAATGGCCTCCAACAGAGCAAACAATAGTCTATTGGGCAAGTCTTTTTGGTTGCAAAAGCAAGTACTCTGCAGGGCTGCTTGGATGTTAGGATCACTGGGGATTTGCTGGACCACAGGTTCAGGGATGGGCAATCAGTCCACTTCTTGCTAACAAAGAATTTTTCTACAGGACAGAGCTCTGCCGCTTGACCCCCCACTGTCGCCTGCTGGGTCCTGGCTTTAATTTGTAATTTTATAGGGCTTAATGAAGATAAGAGGTGTAAGTTTTCAAGCACAGATGATTATTATTCAGGTATGGAAAACCCAATACATCAGTAGATAATTGCCATTGAAAAAATTATTTATTACACTCTCAGATTCCAATAGGGGTCATGCCATGTCACTAGGAACCACACAGAGAAGCACTAGGTTGGGGTGGAAAATGGAGTGAGGGAGAGAAGACAGGTGAGAACGTACATTGTGGTTTCTCTTGGAAGGAACAGATGAGGCAGGTTAAGCAGAGTGAGGACTAGGGCTGTCTGAATAAGTGTCGCAGGTTCTGGGGTGCGGGATGTCTTTAGTTGTCCAGTTCCTTGACTTGTGCTTAGGACATGAGAATAAAGGTCTAGGCTATAACAGCCCAGTGAATGAGGTGCTTGGAGTGTTTCAGGTGGGTTCTTTGCTCTTTCCAAGACATGGGTAGCTTAGAGTTGGTAGGGAAGAAGTAACTTCTTCCAGGGTCTGCCAGGCTCAAAGATGTTAAAACACCAGTAATACATGACTGATGTGGCATCGTGTTAAATGATTGTCCTTTTGAGGGCCCAAGGAAGGATGCTTGAATCTCATTCAGAAAGGAGAATAAAATAGATACCTGAAGATAGAGGGAGGGAACTGGATGGGTGGGGGGTGGAGAAAGCCAGGGGGGTGGAGGAGAGTGGGGTTGTGGGGAAGACCAGGAGAGAGAACTGAAATCAGTTCTCTGGGGTATCTCTGGGACAGAGGAAGCCCCCAAGAGTCTATGGAGGTAACCCTAGCTGAGACTTTCAGCAGTGGGGAATATGGAGCCTGAAGTGGCTACTTCATATAGCCAGGTGGGACTTCCAGTGGAGGGAGAAAGACACCAGCCCACCCATAAAACCTTAGACCCCAAATCTGTCTGGCCTACAAGAAGTGTAGGGGTAAAGCTGGAGCAGAAATCGAGGGAATGGCAAACCAATGACTAGCCCAACCTGAGACCTATCCTGTGGCAAAAAGCCATCCCTGATGCTATTAATGATGCTCTGCTACACTTGCAGACAGGAGCCTAGCATAACTGTCTTCTGAGAGGTTTCATCCAGCAGCGGATGGAAACAGATGCAGAGACTCACAGCCAAACAATAGGCCAAGTTTGGGGAGTTTTGTGGAATAGTGGGAGGAAGGATTGAGGGAGCTAGAGGGGTCAAGAAGACCTACAGAGTAAATCAACCTGGGCTCATGGGGCTCACACAGATTGAATTGCCAACCAGTTAGCATGCATGAGCTGGACCTAGGCCCCCTACATATATGTAGCAGATGTACAGCTTGGTCAACATATGTGTCACTAACAATGGGAGCAGTGCCTGTCTCTGACTCTGTTGCCTGTCCCTGGATCCCTTTCCCCTAGCAAGGCTGCCTTGTCTGGCATCAGTGGAAAAGGATGCACTTAGTCCTGCTGTGACTGACTTGAGGTGCCAGGATGTATTGGTTCTCCTTAGGGGCATCCCCTTCTCTGAGGAGAAGGAGATGGGGTGATGGGGAAAGGGGGCATGAGGGTGGGACTGGGAGAAGAGAAGGGGGGGCTGGGATCAGGCTATAAAGTGAGTAAATAAACAAATAAACAAATGGGAAAAAACCCACCAAAAAGAAAACAACAACAAAGTATGTCTCATTTCATTCATCAGCGCTTACGTCCTTGTGCAGTTGTCCTAATGTGACTGGCTTCAAGGAAGCTGCAGGTCATGGAAGAGAGAGATGGTCCAGGCTAGACCTATGTAAGCTGTGTCAGAGGTTAGGGGTCCTTTCTGTCTGTCAACACCTGGCCATGGCTGGCTAAATTTGCAGTGTACTTTGATTATTAGGTCGCTTCCTTTCCTGAGTTTCGTCTGAAATAACAGGACAAGATTAGACAAGAGCTTTCTTCTGTGCTTAGGTTGAATTAAAGGTTAGGCATGGAAACAGACTAGATACAAGGCAGACAGATGACTGTAGGATTCTAATTACTCTAACATGAAGAAGAAATAGATAGCTGTGTTTTTGTTGTTGTTTGGATATGCATGCTGAGTTTATTCATGTCCTGTAGCTCAGTGTGCTGGGAAACACCTGTAAATCTAACAGTTGGGCAATGGAGGCAGGAAGATCAGGAGTTCAAAGACTGGCCTTGGCTTGACACAAGACTGAGGCCAGCCAAGGCTACCTGTGACCCTGGCTCAAGAGAAAGAAAAAAGGGTTCATGTGTTGGTGCGTTATAAATGCAATCCTCAGGTTTCCATGCCAATGGCCTTTGGAAGTAAGGCTTTGGTCCTGATGTAATGATTAGAAGAGGTGGTCTTTCTCTGTCTTGACATGTGATGCTTTCTGGCATGTTAAGATGAGGCAAGTGTCCCTAGCCAGATGCCAAAGCAGATGCTGCCACCATGCCCTTAGATTTGCCAGCCTCTAACATGAACCAAATAAACTCCTCTTCTTTATAAATGACCTGGGTTCAGGTACTCAGTTATAGTGATAGACAGGACTAAGACGCCTCCACAAAAGTGCCAGAAAAATGGAAACAGTATCTCAAAGGAAACCAAATAGATTTGTTTTAGTTTCAGGTTAAAAGCTGTCCCAGTCAGAATCCCGTTTGGCATTTGCAGATGCAGTTTATGCTCTGAGTTGAGCTAATTCAGAGAGTTTAATGATCTTACAGCTCACTGTGGCAAGGCTGGGCTGTTCTGTTACAGGCCTTAACAGAATCATGGTAGTATCTGTGTGCTCTTTTATGTCTTTTGAAGTGAGAGTTGAGAAATTTCCCATTATGCCCTTGAGCAGTTCAGAAATTTACATTTGATACAGAGTTCCAGAGAGATCTAGATTAGACTGGTTGCCAATCTAATTAAAATTTTTTTCTCTCTCTCTTGAAAGGCTGTGGAGTTCACATATAAACTTGTTTGTCCTAACAAGCCTGATACGTGCCTAGTTAGTCGCTGCTCCTTGTCATGATTTTTAAAGGGAGGTCCTGAGGCTGCCGTTGCTGGAGTTCCCACAAGGCAAATGTAAACACAGCAGAGAGAAGAGAGCTACGGTTGTGTTTTGAAGACCTCAGCAAGCAGACCTCACTGATGATAAACTGTTAAACAGTAACAAACTAGAAGCCTGAGTGTATAATGCAGGATCAGGAGCTAGATTTCCTGAAGAAAAGGCAGAAGTGGGGAACTTGGCTCAGTGTCAGCTCTGTTGGGATATGTCTCTTTGCTTCATTTATTATTTGAATAATAATGCATTATCTCCTGTGAGAAGGTCACAGCACCAGCGAGCACCTACCCCTCACCCCCACCCCGGAAGCTTTGAATTTCTTCAGAAATGCAAAAATAATGCTCTTTAGTGGAGATAGTAAGATAAAAATGAATGCAAGCTCACCAGCTTTAGAAACATGCTGTGAACTTTAATCTCTGGAATAAATGTCTCTTGGTGGAAGGTATTATTGTCAGTAAATAGCAAAGCTTAAAACCAGTGATGAAATTTGCCTAACGAAGAGGGGGAAATAATTGAGTGTGCAAATTAAAGTTTAAAGACTCTAGTGACCCCTTCTAGAACTATCCAACAGGCCACACACAGCTCTCTTGCAGGACTATTCTGAGTAGCTATGGTCCCAGACTGTTCCTATGAAGTTCCTGATCTCATTTTCTATAAGATTTTGGAAATCCTGAATTTGACAAATATTTGATGAGGGCACTCTTGGGCTCCTGCACCCCAATTCTTTTTAAAGCTGGTGGAGGATCAAATAGATGCGATTCTGAGGTGGGTGTTGGTTCTGGACCAGTGTCTCTGGGTTTAACGCAGGCTGGATCTCAGCATGTAGGCAGGGATGGGGTCGCTCTACTCAAGTTCTTCATCAGCCAGGACTTTTTTTTTTTCACTCTTTTATTCTTCATGTTGCTCTCTTAAAAATTTTTTGTCACATCAATAAGAGAGGTAATTAATACAAAAGTTTACTTTAAAATCAGTAACAGACAAATAAACAAGCAAAGAAAAAAAAACAAGCAAAACATATTTGTTCTTATATGTTATGCCGGTCCAGAAAGCAGGGGTCAGCCAGGACTTTTGTCTGACTTTTTTTTTTCCTATGGTGCTTAACTTCTCATTCCTGGTGAGGAGGCAGGAGACTTCTGAGATACTGTGTCACAGCTTCTCCCACTGACCTCTCTGTCCTTGCTGCCTCCTTTGCTTTACTCTCCAGCTTGGACCCCAGCAGGATCGACGCTTGCTGTCTAAATGGTGGGCCAGGACAAGAAAGGCCTTTTTGGCTTTGCTCTTAAAGACTTTGAGGTCTCAAATGAGGGAGGTAATACAATTTGAATGTAATATTTAGTTTTTAAAATTATTCTAACGTTTATACCAATGAAGATGGGAGGCATAAACTGAGGCAAAATCTTGCTTTCTCAGCGAGGTTACTTTATTTTCTTAACTATATACAAAATGCCTATTTTTTCAAGCCTGACTCTACAACTAAGCTTCTAGCTCTTTAGAAATCTCTTTATATCTGTGTCATTCTACCTAGCTAGTCTACCTTTCTCTTGAGCTCCCCCAAACCCATGAGGGCTCCTTAGTTCTCTTTCCTAGACACTGTTTTGCCTGTGTCCTTCCAGCTGCTTCTCTGTTGTTCTTGTGAGCATTCCTGGAGCTCCTTCCATAAGGGCTCTTCTTGGCCAAAAGGAAGCTCTCAAAGGTCCAGTTGCTATTAGAGAAGTCTGTAGCTCTTTCTCTACACCCTCGGCAGGCTGAACCATGTATCTATCATGGTGGGGTAGGGGTTCCAAGCCAAGTGAGTAGGGGCCGAATGGTTTCACCTTTATTGTGGGTAGCTCAAGGCCACCCAGCTCACTTTGCCTTGGGTCATAGAGCAAAGATCACAAGATTTCTCCCCAAAAGATTTGCCTTAGAATAGGCGGAAACTTTTCATTCTTTAGCATTCTTATCTATTGAGGTTTTTAGACGCACAACAAATCCCATCTCTTTAGGACGCAGCTAACTGTATCTGATAAAGGCAGTATCTATTTCCTGTAACATTTGAACATGAGATGCTCCCCACATATGCACACACTTGCTTGGTCCTCAGCTTCTGGAGCTGTTTGGGAGGCTGCTGAACCTTTGAGATTTACAGCTCAGGTATTGGAAGTGGGTTGCAAGAGGCAGGCCTTAGAGATGATATTTATCACCGCCTCTGGCCAGAACCCTGTGATTTCTGCCTCTCCCACACATGAGGGATCTCTGCCATACACGTCTGCTCAGGCTGTCTCCATGTCTTCCTTGCCACCCTGGGCTCACATCCTTTGAAACTGTAAGCCATGACAGTCCTCTTCTCTTCAACTTAACTCTCTCTGGTAGTGTGTCAGAGCTATGAGAAAAGTGATCAACACAGAAAGAAAACAACAGTCCATCAACAGAGCTATCCACATATTGGTTGGGTCTTCCTACCTCAGCTAACTCAATCTTGGAGTTTCCTACAGATACAGGACAGTATATAGGACATACAATCGGAGAGATCCTGTCATGGTGATAATCAATATTAAACATTATGCTCCAGAACCTTCATAGAAATTCAGGGAAGGAAGGTGGAGGCTTCTGCTACCCTAGCAATATTATGCTTAATATTAGATTGAGTATAGAAAGAGACAATTCATAATCACTGAACACTTGAGTCAGAACTGAGATTCAGGCCCAACTTGCTTGTGTTGTCTCCCATCTTTTTCCATAGTAGTTTGGAGAATTCTATTTTTTTTCTGTTTCTTTTGAATTCCAAGAATGCCATGTCACCATGCCATGCAACAACCATTGTCCTAACATTTTTCCATTACCCACTGAGCTTTGCTTCACACACTCCTTCTTGTCATCCCCAGTGTCAGGGGACGTGTTTGACTCAGAGTCCCTAAATAAGAACCCAGACCTAAGAAATTGTTGAGCCCTGAAGGCTGCCCTGAATAGGCAGCCATGTTACTTCAGGAGTAATCTGGTTTAGGTCCAGTTGCCCTTTGTTCTTTTTCCTCTCTTAATCTCCCCCCATCTGTGTATATGTATGTGTGTGTGTTTGTATGTGTGTGTATCTGTACACTGGTGTACATGGTATGCACATGCATGTAGAGGCCAAATGACAACTCAGGTACAGTTCATCAGGCACAATCTACGTTTCTTTTGAGACGGGTCTCTTATTTGTTCTAACTCACCAACTAGGTTGGGTTGCTCAGTGAGTCCTCTGGATTTGCCCATCTCTGCTTCCCCAGTGCTGGGATTACAAGTGCATGCCACCATGCCTAGGTGCTTTTTGTGTGTTCTGTGGATTGAACTGAGGCCCTTATACCTGTAAAGTAAGCATTTTACTGACAGAATTTTACCCAGCCCTCTCTTCATTTCTTAGTTTGTCTTCTCTCTGGAAACTAGACTCATTGGCATCTTTTACAGAATGACCAGCTCATTCCAGCAAGGGATGAATATGACCACCAGAAGTCCCAATTCTTTTACTTTAAATTCTCAATGCAGGGGAAAGGCTGACTTTAGTCTCCATGCTACCTCCCTTAGGAATTCATGTCATGCTCATCTTGGCTTTAGGGTTTGACATGGAGGTGAAAGTAACGGTGAAAGGGGTGGCTAGAGCGAGGCAGAGAAGAGAAGATGGCTATCAGCCACCCATCCTGAAGGGGAGCAGGCCCTTGCTGCCATTTACATGGTCTGCGAGCACATGTGCACTCAGTCACAGGAAACAAACCTGGAAGAATGGGAGTCAGCATCCCTAGCTCCAGTTCCTTCCCATTACTGTCCTGCAGCCTGGCTTCTGCTTTAATAACCTTGAGAAACTCTCTTCGATTCCCACAGATAGCCCCTTGGTTCTCAAATCTGACTACCTGTTTCTCTTCCCCAGCCATTATCTGCATTTTGTTCTGATTTGACGAAGCATTTATCTCTGGGGCTTGTTTTGACCTGGCTCTCTTCCTACCTCAGAGACAGTCTGTCTGAGTCTGCCTCTGTTGATCATTTTTCTTTCTGCTTTTGTCTGTAATTGCAAGCAATCATGCTGCTTCCCACCTTAATCCATTTTTCACTACTCTTTCAGGCAGTATGGGATCTTCAATAGCATTTTGAACCAAAGGCTGGCTAAAGCCTCAAGAAGTGAATGCAAAGTTAGAATGCTACAAAAACAGTGCCACAAAATGATGATGATATTTCTGGATATTGCTCTGGATATTGTGTTTACTTGGAATTAAACAACGTATCCTCATTTTGAAACGTATTTGTTTGTTTTCATATTTGATTTAAAAATATTTATTTTATTCTAAGTTATGTGTGTGTGTCCCTGGGTGTATGAACATGAATGCAGGTGCCCAGGGAGGCTGGAGGCATTGGAGCCTCCCTAGAGCTGAAACTCTGGGTGATGGCGAACCCCTGACACGCAGCTGGAAACCAAGCTCCAGTTTTCTGCAAATTCAGTGTAAGCTCTTAACTGCTGAGCCATTTCTCCAGCCCTATGAATACTATTTTTTATTATTATTCTTTTAATAGGTAAGAAAAAGGCCATATAAAAGTTAAATATTAGCCTAATATTGAACAATAAAAAGGCTGTAGTAGAACTTGGGTAGACAAGCCTTTTATTCATTCTTGGTTTTGCTCCTGGTAATTGTTTCATACCCAGCTTTACCATTCAATATTCTCTCTCTCTCTTTTAAGGTAGAAGTTTGCACATGACCTCTCTCCAGTGACTTGTTAGATGATTTTGCTCCCTCCTTTGAATCCCCACGGTGTTAACGTTTTTATAAAATTATTATTCTGCTTTCCGCTTCATTATTTAAGAGTTTGTTATCTCAGTATATGGAAAGACTGTTGTGCACTGCTTTCTTGCCACATCACTGTAGTTCTTGTTGTTTTCTTCATACATGCATATTCAACCCATGTTAAGTAATCAAGAACCCTTTGCAAAATATGTAATTGTGGATAATTAAAAAAACAGTTCTTCTTTGCCTTTCTGAATGGGGATTGAGCATCTTAGCCAGAGTCCTCTTCCTGACTAGCTTCCTTAGGTGTACAGACTTTAGTATGTTTATCCTATATTATATGTCTAGTATCCACTTATGAGTGAGGATATACCCTGTGTGTCTTTCTGCTTCTGGGATAGCTCACTCAGGATGATCTTTTCCAGTTCCCACCATTTACCTGCAAATTTCATGATTTCCTTGTTTGTTTGTTTTTTTTTTATCGCTGAGTAATATTCCACTGTGTAGTTACAATGGATACAATTTCTGTATCCATTCCTCAACTGAGGGGTACCTAGGCTCTTTCTAGCTTCTGACTATTACAAATAAAGCTGCTACAAACAGGGAACAGGACAGGAGCCTACCGCAGAGGGCCTCTGAAAGGCTTTACCCTGCAGGGTATCAAGGCAGATGTTGAGACTCATAGTCAAATTTTGGGCAGAGTGCAGGGAATCTTATGAAAGAAGTGGGAGATAGTAAGACCTGGAGAGAACAGGAGCACCACAAGGACAGTGACAGATCCTAAAAGTCTGGGCACAGGGGTCTTTTCTGAAACTGATTCTCCAGCCAAGGACCACTCATGGGATGGCCTGGAACCCCTGCACAGAGGTAGCCTATGGCAGTTCAGTATCCAAGTGGCCTCCATAGTAATAGGGACAGGGACTGTCTCTGACATGAACTGATTGGCCTGCAGATTGATCACCTCCGCCCCCCCCCCCCGAGGAGGGAGCAGCCTTATCAGGTCACAGAAGAAGACAATGCAGCCACTCCTGAGGAAAACTGAGAGGCTAGGATCAGTGGGAAGGGGAGGAGGACCTCCCTTTTCAGTGGACTGGGAGAGGGGGAGAGAGAGGGGGAGATTGGGAGGGGGGAGGGAGGTACAGGGGGGATACAAAGTGAATAAACTATAATTAATAAAAATAAAAAAGGGAAAAAGTTCTTGTTACCCTTATTAAGTAACCCATTAAATAGCTTTATCTATGGCTATTCTTCCTAGAACCATTTGTTATGGAGCTGTGGGGAGCATCTTTCAGAATGTACGTCGACAGGCGGATTCTGTCATCAAGAAAGTCTTGTAAAGAAGGGACCCTGACCAGACTAACCTGTGTGCTGAGCACTGTAGTTGGTTGACTATGAAGCTGAATTGTATTTTTGTGCAAGCTGCTGACCTCAACAGGGACAGGCAATGAACGTATAACTTTTGGACTGGCATTTTAATAGTATTTCTATAGGGCATATGTTCACCTCCAAAATTCACATGGAAGTCCCAAGATGATGGTGGTGAAGTCTGCTTTTATGAGGTGTTGGGTCCTAGGAGCCCTTGATTTGTAGATGTGACTGGTGACTGGTGACTGGGTAGAGGGGACTGTCTAGGTCCCCCTTTGCTTTTCCTTTCCCTAAGAGGTAAAGACAGAACACTCGCCAGTTCTTCCCCATTGGTAATGACCTCACCATCATGGTAGCATGGAGCAGACCAAATATTCTGGTGCTTTGATCTTGGATTTCTCAGTTCTAGGAAATTCTAGGAAGAAACTTCTGTCATTTGCAAACTATTTAGTCTATGGCATTTTGCTATATCAGTGCAGACTGGTCACCACAGGGCTGTAGAGCAGACATGGTTCTGGGATCATACATTCTAATTGAAGCGATGCAATTCGAAATTTTAGTGGGAACAGTGACAACTAAATGGCAGAATGACAAACATATAGGCAAGCAAAAGAATAAAGAAAGTACCACCAAATATTTAGTACAGTTCTCTAACTTTTATACCAAGAAACAAAGGCTCAAGCAGTCTATTTTAAGTAAGCCTTAACAGCACATAATGTTTCCAAGGAAACAAAAAGTTAGAACTCAGTTTAAAATGTGACCAGATGTTAACTGTGATTTGAGAATTAATAGCAGCTAATTAACAGTGGCAGGTGGAAGTGGGCTCCACCAGGAGTGTTTCTGATATTCATCTGCACAATTAGTAAAGTCCAAGTTTGCCTGACCATGTGTGAACACCAGTGTATAAATATTGTAAAGCTGGATATTTTGTATCATACATTTTTTGCTTTACTTAAGAACTGTATGCTTAGTCTTAAATTATAAGTGGAGTATGTATTTAGAAAGTCTTTTGTGGGAGGCAGCAGAAGCTGTATTATTTCCTTCAAAGGGTTTTTAGGTGCACATGAGGTTAAGCATGGCTTTGAGACACTTGCCGGATGCAAACACAATTTTACCTAGTCTGATAATCATCCATTTTCTGAAAGCTTGTCAGCAAGAGTGGAATTACTGAACTGTATATCAGTCAGAGTACAAATACACAGCTTCTTAGAGGTATGCATGTTAAAGCAGCAGATTTCTAAGGACGTAGAAGCAGAACATGTTTTTAGGAACAAAATATGTAATTCGACATAAGGAATTTATGCTCTTTCGAGGAAAGGGAAAAGAGAAGTCTCCACTCCACACAGAACCTATGCCATCGTGGTTTATGAGCTCCTGACAAAATGTCTGATGTGTCTGAGCACACGTTAGGCAGAAAGGGACACGGTGAGGACAGCAGGAGCCTAGCACACCCCTACAAGCACCTTAGAGAAACCATGTGATTTACAGTTCGGTCTGCGTTAGCTCCACCCTTGTCCTTGAGCTGAGGGAACACACACCAGAACTCACACATCAAAATGAAATCCCAAGGAGACCAAATAAAAATATAAGAAGTCAAAGAAAGCTCTGAAAAAGATGGTGAGCCTGCCAGTCAAGTCAAGGGGGCAGCGGCTGGTGGTTTTGTCCAGTCTGTGGCTGCTCTAGCTGTCCTTTGAAGTGTTCATTGATTCGTGTGACCTTTGACAGATCATTTGGAAAAATGCGCTTCAGGATAACCAGACCAGTGAAGGGTGAAGGCACACACTGGAGACAGCCACAGGCTGCATTGTGAAGTGGTTTTTACCTTTTCTTTTGAAGATGAGGCCTCACTATGTAGCCCAGGCTGGCCCGTCTGTTCTGGCTATTACAAGGTGCAGTCAATGAGTTACTGTGGAAACCCTCAGGGGCTTTCTTTGTGTTATGGGAGGAATCTTGCTTTCCAAAATTCCTATGTTGAAGCTCTAGCCCCTCTGTGAGTGTCCTGGTAGACCTTGCCTTTAAGGAGGTAATTAGGGTTAAAGGAGGAGACAGGGCGAAGTCCTCAGTAACCCAAAGGGACTCCTGACAAGAAGAGGGGATGGGACAGCAGAAAGATGTCTGAGGATAGCCAGAGTCTCAGATTCCCTTCTGGAAGCTGAAAACAGAGCCCCCAGGAGAAGCCAAACCCCCACACAGCATGGTCTCTGACTTCCGGTCCCCAGATTGTGAGAAAATACATTTCTGTGAAGTTGCCGGGTCTGCTCCTCTTTGCAGTAACAGCTCCAGATGGCTAAGACAATGCTAGAGTCGCCTAGCAGGCTGTGGCCAGTGCCAGTGGGTGAATTGCTCATTGGTAGGTTGTGTACCATGAGTGCTAAAATTGAGGGCTTACGTAAACACTAGCTATTTAGCAGAACTTGTTTATGCCTCTCGAATCAACTAGTACAATACTGAGACTGTTGTTTTTTTCACTTTCCTAATAATTCTTAAAAATTTTCATTTTGTCAAGGTATTGATCCTGGATAGACTGGCTCAAAAGAAAAAATATCTGGCTCTCCACCATAGATTGTTTTAGAATGAAACTAGTCTCCTCCCACCCCCCAAGTTTCTCTATGTTTTAAACCCTGCCTTTATCTCTGACCTAACTGATAAAGGTCCTGGAGACCAGAGGTAGATGGACTGACATCTTCTTTGGCAATAGCTTAGAATCAGGTGATCATAGATCCTATGGTAAACTGTCTCCTTCTCATGTTGACAAGATACAATGTGAGAATGTGACGCTGGGCAGGTGTGCAGGCAGATGTGTGTGGACACTAGAAGACAAACCGGGGTGCTGTTCTTTCACCCTATCCATCTTTCTTTTGAGACATTGCACTGAAATTCACAAGTAGTCTAGGCTGCCCAGAACCCAAGTGGTTTCGTGGTGACCTCTCACAGTCTTTAACTTATATATGTTTTCATATCCATGCCTCACTCTGTGTCTAGAACATATTTACAGCTTTGGTTAGATCACTAGTCATAGCACAGTAGGGATCCACCCTTCTGCACTGTGTCTTCATCTTATCTGGTTACATCTGCTATGCATGCCCCCATCTGCAAATAAACTCATAATGTGAGATGCTGAGGGCTAAGGCTTCTTTTTCTTCTGTATTTCCTCCCTCCCTCTCTCTGCCCCTCCCTTTCTTCCTTCCTTTCTCCCTGCCTCCTTCTTCTTGTCCATCTCTTTCCCCTTCCCTCTGTCCTTTAGTGTGATACACTCACCATGATTGTGCCTCTGTAGGTGAAATATTGAAGTCAGGGTCTTCATTTCCTGAAACCTTATGTTTTGAGACAGGTTTCCTGAAACCTTATGTTTTCAGTTTGTCTCTTACTGAAGAGAGCTCACCATTTTGGTTAGACTCAGGGCCAGCAAGTTCCTCAGGCATGCCAGTCTCTAGCCCAGCCTCCCCAAGAGCTGGGATCACAGAGGAATGTCTTTGTGCCTGTTTTTTTGTGGGTCCTGGGAAATTGAACCCTGGTCCTTATGCCTTTTCAGCATGTACTTCAGTAAGGAAGCTACTGACCCAGCCCCAAGAAAGACATCAGTATATGAATGCTAGGGAAACATGATTGAATTCATGCCACTTCTGATAATCCCAGATGCCCACCGTGCCCTGAGCCTTCAAGCACCACCGCAAGGAGCCTGCCACTTCATTTGGTTGTTATAGCTCACTCAGACTGAGGGATGGATTATCAAGATTCTGCAACATATAATCTATATTCACTGAAAACCTCTTGGAGGCTTCAGCGTCATCTAAGGAGGGCCCTTTATCAGGTGTGCTGATTGTGTTGATTGATCTCCTGTTTTTAGAAACTAGAATTTTACAGTCATTCATTTTCAGTCTGGTAATCAGGCTGATTAAACTTTGACAAGCATTAAGAAAAGGAAAGAATAGTTCTTTTGCCAGATTTTAGCTAGAGGAGAAAGCTGACAGCCTCAGGAGGGAGAAAGTACGTGGATTAAAAACAACAAAAAAGCTTGAAACAATGGGCATCTGGAGGGTTAATTGTTGAAACACTTGTTGAAATAATTAGTGATAACGCTTTGAATCCCAGATCACCCCCAGATTCTTCAGCATGACTCACACAGCTGAAGTGTCTCAGAGTGACATAGGAGGTGTGGGTTTTGAGTTCCCCCTTTCAAGTGCTTAGGTCAGTCGATCACTATCTAAACTCTTCTGCCCCGTGGTTCTCAGCCGGGGCAGGTTTCACCTGCTGGGGAATTTTGGCCACAGCTTGAGACGTTTTTGTTTATCATGGCTTGAGGTGGTGGTGCAGCTGGCATCCAGGCTGTTGGCCTTCTGAAATAGGCGGACAACCCTACCCCCAAAAGCCTGCTAGAGAATTATCCACTTCCAAATGTCAGTAGTGATGAGGCCACCCTCCTCCCAGCGGTTCCAGGCGGGGACACCCTGAGTTGCTGTTCCCTCACTGCAACCCAAATGTCACTCCAGAGTCACTCTGTGTTTGGAGAGCTGGATCCCTGCTTTTCCTTGTGTGGAGGGCAGTATACTTTCCCTTTCAAGACATTTGTCAATGCCTGTGAGCTTCTGCTCTCCAAGGCTCAAAAGCTGGGGCTCTTGCTTCTGTTCACGACCTTAATCTTAATTCCTCAGATGGCAGATTTCAACCTATCTTCTCTCCTCCTCTCTTGCTTACTTCTAAACCAGTCGTGGAAAGTTTTCTTTAGTGGGTGCCATGGAGCATTGGAGGGAAATAATTTATCTCTCATAAGTAAGCAATAATGAACATTTCTTGTCCTACCTCATGATGCCTGGCTGTTTCTTGCTTCCTTAGAGCTTCATTGTGTACATTAATAGCCCTCTACCCTCACCTCTCCAGGGGACTTCAGGGCTAGCCTACTTTGCTTTTCTTAATCCATGTTCCATGGGTTTCCACTGATGCCAGAGGTCTGCTCTGCCCAGGGCCATCCCCACTTAGGTCTCACTTTATTTTTTATTTTTATTTTATTTCTTTGAGACAACATTTCTCTTTGTAACCTTGTCTGTCCTGGGCTTGATTTGTAGACCAGGCTGGCCTTGAACTCACAGAGATCTGCCTGCCTCTGCCTCCCTGAGTGCTGGGATTTCAGGTGTGTGCCACTGGGCCTGGTTTAGGTCCCACTTTAACTTGACCACTCCAGGTTGAGGTTTTCCCTTGTTCATTCCTTCCCTTTGTGTGCTCAGATGAGTCCCCAGAATAGACCGAGTGTGAGCATTATATTCCTACCCAGTGCTCTAGCCCACCTTCCCTGTGTCTCTTAGATGTGAGGCTTGGCTCCTCCCCCCCATTTTCCTTGTTTATGAAGCTATTTGACCCAGAACAAACTCATTCAACTTATCAGCTCAGGGTATACCCTAGGGTGGGCAGAAATCTATTGTAAGCCTCTCAGTTTAGAATTAAGAGAACTGCTTAGGATTTACCCAGGGCCAATCAAAGATGTTTGGGAGCAGGTCAGGTGGCTGTTTCCTGATCTGTTTTATTCCTAATAACTAGGTGAAGACCCAAACCCTCATTTGAGTCTCAGCTTTCCAGGAAATAAAAAAAAAAGGATTAGAGTGGATCACATGGTCTCAGAATTCTTTCCAGCACAAACACACAGATAATTATTAGGTATAGTTTGGAGACTCTCTGAGCATCCCTCAGATCTACACAGGAAGCTGAAATACCTTTTCCAGTATGAAGAATGGTTACCTCTTTCTTCCAACCAGTGCATTTAAGTATTTGGAGAGCCTTTCTGTGTGGGTGATTATACCATAGACTCTAAGCCAAGAATGTTTGGTTGTGAACCAATATATATGATACATAGTTAATATATAACACATAATACATAATTATAATATAACTGTATATTATACATAATGTATGCTTTATATTATATAGTATAATATAATATATATACTTCAATATTATATTGAAGAAGGCTGTATATTATATTATATTGAAGAAGGCTGTATTGTTCTATGAAGTCCAGACAGTGATCTAGGATAACTGCACTCTTGGCTTAGAATGAGTGAGGTTCCTGTTTAGTTTTGGAGACAGGATCTCCTGTAGTGCAAACTGTCCTGGAACTTTTACTGCCGAATCATTTATTGCAGTGTTGGGGATCAAACCTAGGGACTTGTGCATGCTAGGCAAGGCCTCTACCAACTGAGCTATGTCCCCAGCACGAGTTTGCTAAGTATGTAAAAAAGTAAAAAAACAAATAGCAAAAGTAAAAAAAAACCCAAACAAATAGCAAGTAGTAGGTAAAGAGAGAGACAGCAACATATTATCAAATCAAATGCTTGCAATAGCAGATACAGAGATGAGCAATCAAAGGCGACACTGTCACACTGGAGGGTTACCACACCCTTCAGAAACAGACCTGAGGGGGAAGCCCACGGAGGAAATCAGATGGACCTGACTGAGAACTTCCGGCTTCCTCTTCTCATTCAGGCATTTTAAAGCAGTGGGATAACCCGCAGCAGTGTTTTTCTTCCATATGTTCCCAATGACACTTTTATTTTTTTTAAAAAAACCACTCTTAGCAGCTTTTGTTTTTCCCTTTCTCCTTGTTACAGAGCCTCAGTCAGGATAGGATGTTTAGAGGACTCTTTACATCAATTTGCTGGAGTCTGGGATAGGAGACCCCTTTCACCCAGAGTAAGCTTTTAATGTAAACAGTAGTTGATAATTTGCCAGTATATGTATATTTCACCCACATGCACCTCTTCTTGTTGATTTTAAGGACCAGGGAGCCAGATATTCGATTTAGGATGTGCTTGCGCTATTAGGTTTAGACTTTCACTAGAAGCCCCTAACTATCCTCAAGCTCAGGTAATAAGCTAGTCTATGAGAACACAGTGTGTTATCAAGGATGGGCTAAGGGCATCCTGATGGGCCTGTGCTTAGTCTTTGGCTGGTGCTGTTGGGTGAGACTTTCGGGAAGTTTGTTTTCTGTAAAAATCTAGAGGAAAGCTAAGTTCTTTCAAACTGTTGTTTCATGGCACTTTTTTTTTTAAAGTGTAACCCTTCTAGTCCTTGACATTAGAGGAATGGATTTTGCCCTAGAAACCTTACCTGTGTTTAAGCTATTTTTAATTAGCTCCAAATTATTTTCCTGGGGGACTTGGACTTGAAAATTCTTTCACCCCTTTTTAATGCTGTCATCCAGAAGCATCTGCTTGGAGCTTCTGCTTATGTTTTTCTTACGAGTTTATCCTAAAGTCACTTGATCTTAGAACACACGCCAAATGAGGATCCCAAGGTGAGAACAGCATGGGAATGCTTCTTGCACAGATGTTACCCAGCGAGGGCCCTGCCTGGTCCAACCCCTGCTGCTTGTTCTTGTTGGAAGTGATGGTGGAGACGTCTGAGTCCTCCCGTCCTTCTCTTGTGGCTCAGAGGTAAGCCTGGGGAGGTGACACCATGAAGAGGGGAATCCCAGCCATCATCAGCCTCGGCCGCTGCCAGCGAGTCTGGGGGTGGCTGGGAAGCCATCAAGAATCACAGGTGTGGAGACACCAGGCAGGTTACAAAGGTGTGTTCCAGCTCTTCCGTGGCCCTGCTGACGTGAAGGACAGCCAAGTCACATGCTGTCACCCGTTAAGATGAGACAACTTCAGCATTAATCAGGCTCTATTAGGTGCAAGTTGCAGGTGGGAGTCTGCTCATCCCTGAGTCAAGTTCAGTTCTGTGGCTTGTAGAAGAGAATCAGAGAGGATGAGGAGAACCAAGGGAGGCTCAGAACAAGGTGGGCTTCCCAGACTCTCTGAGGGGAGAGTTTATTCTAATGCTTGCTTAGGGGTTCTTCTCTAGGGCTCCTGGCCTTCCTTTGTAGGCTACTGTCTTCACCTTGACAGCATATGCAGGCATTTACTCTCTTTTCTGGCAACTTGGGGGCTCTATTCTACGGAGCACTTCTTCTCAAGTCCCATATTTTGTTTTACATTGAACCCCCACTTTATCCTAGCTCTTCAAGCTTTATGGCAATCAGGGATCTGTGAGAATGTCCCAGATTCCCAGCAGTGGGCCACTGATTTATGTTGACTTTCCAAGGGAAGTTGTGTGCAAGAAGTCTCCTATCCAAGCTTCAGCAGACATGAGAGTTTCTGTGGATTTTGTAGGGAATGGCATCCAGGGAAGAAATACCAGCAAGTAAGCCCTATATAAAACAGGGCCACAAAACATAAGACAAACATGGATATGTACAGGAAGAATAATTCTGAGAAAGAGAGAGAAAAAAATAAAAGATGCCAAAGGGCTGGGTGGGAAGTTGACTTGAAGCCTCACAGTCCCAGGTGAACAACCTTGAAATGTGTTCAGTCAGGACCTTCAGATTCTTTATCAGCTACAGAAAATGAAAGTGTCCTTCCTGGTCCCTTGGCTGGTAGGCGCCATGACAGCAGCCTTCCCTTCCCTTCCCTTCCCTTCCCTTCCCTTCCTTTCCCTTCCCTTCCTTTCCCTTCCCTTCCCTTCCCTTCCCCGCAAAACACATCTTTATTTCCCATGAAAGTTGCACTCCAAATCCAGTTTAATTAATAACAACACAAAGTACTCTAAAGTTAGAATTACATTTTGAAAACTTCATTCGAGTTATTTTTGTGGCTTCTTTCTTTCTTTCTTCATCTTTTTTTTGTATGTAAGCACATGCGTTTTAAATATGTGTGTGAATATGCATACTCCTGTGTGTGTGTGTGGGAGAGACCAACATCATGTGCCTACCTCAATTACCCCCCCCCTCCCTTTTGGGACAGCCTCTCACTGAACCTAGAGCTGACTTGGCTGGACTGGCTGGGCATCGAGTCTTGGATAAGCTTCTTGTTTTTGTTTCTAAGCCCTGAGATTACAGGCATGGGTCACCACCCAGCTTTGCATGTGGGTACTAGGGATGGAATTCAGGTGCCCAGCTCTGCATTCTTACCTGGGAAGTACTTTATGGACTGAGCCATCTCCTCAGCTCCAGGTTCCTTTTTGTCTCAATAAGATGCACTCAACTGTCATTATTGACTGTGTCCCTGCTTCAGCAGCTGTTGTGCTCTCTTTCCCTGTTTAGCCCTTCTGCAGTCTCAGGCCGTGTGCCTGCCACGGCCAGTAGTCTCTGATATTATTCACATGCCTCTATCAGAGCATGGGTACCCAAGCATCACTCTGCAAGACTGTTTTGCCCTACATTGTACATCTCCCAGGAAGTAGAGCTCTGACATCATCTTCTCTTCACTCATTCTGTTTCTTCATGTGGAGCCTGGCCTACAGCTAAATCAAACACAAATGCAGCTTCCTTATTTCCCATGAAAGTTGTACTCCAAATCTAGTTTAATTAAAAACAACACAAAGTACCTTAAAGTTAGAATTTCATTTTGAAAACTTCATTCGACGTGCTTTTGTGGTTGTGTGTTCTGAGCAAAGATGTTGGTGTTTTAGTCAGACTCTGTGTTGCTGTGACAGAAATCTGAGAGAAATGTCTAAATGAGGAAAGGCTTATTTGGGCTCCTGGTTTAGTAGTTTTAGTACTGTCTGGCTGGCTCTGTTGTTGTGGGCCTGTGGGGAGGTACAATAACATGGTGGCGGGAGGTCAACAGAGCACAGCTATTTCCTTCATGGCAGCCAGGAAACAGAAACAAGACAGGACAGACAGGGCCCAAGATTCTCCTTAACGTCGCATCCCAGTGATCTATTTCTTTAAATAAAGGCTTCATCTTCCAGTTCCTCCACCCCCCTGTAACCTGTTCAGTAAGAGATGCAAAGGGTTAATTCTCTGAGGAAGTTAGCAACCTAATCATCCTGCAATACCATCACCAGATGGGGACCAAGCCTTCAGCCATGACCCAAAACAATGGCATAGACCAAAGGCCTATTAGACACCTGGCACAAGCATAGTCTAATTTAACCCTGATTTTAATAGGATAATTGTTTGCAACATTATATAAGCCAGGAATAGAGGTGGCATGACCCGTGAGCTCCAGAGCTGAATTTTGAATGTATTTCTAGCTGAGTCACAGCCAGGAGCAGCTCACACTGCTCAGAATGTTGCGCTGCTCTACAGTTAGGAAAATTCTAATGTCCAGGTCTTAGAAAACGTGATTTTAAGCATAAGAAACTTACAACGTATGCACAGTTCAGCTGGCTGGCTGGTCCAATGAACTCTGTATCTACAGTGACAACTAAATGTATATCAAAATTATTCGAGGAAATTGGAAGTGTATACATCTGTATACATATATTGTTATTATTCTTGAAATAAAACACAAGATTACATATATTTTCCTGGTCATTGCTTTGTACTGAACATAAGTAATCTGGAGATGATTCGCTGCCTATGGCAGACAATGCAAATGTTCTGTTAGGTACTTGCCACCTTAGCTAATGGACTAGAGCACCTGCTTACTTGGGGATAGAGGGTGGTTGACTGTGTCTGGAAACCAATTCCTTGAGGATATGAAAGGATGGATGCATTAAAAAAAAAGAATATCTGCTGAAGTTCATGGCAAAAATAGTCAAAGTTAGGGCACTCTTCCTTTTCTCTCATTAAAAATATTATTGTTTGAGTTTTCGTTACAATCTGCTCAGAGCAGAGCAGATGGAAGGGTTTTGGTGGCAGGCCCTTCCAGAGAGGAGAATCATTTGTCCTTATTAGTACTCTCATGCAGACTGTATGCAATTTCCCCTCATGCTTATACTAGTGGTAACTTGCCGTTCACTCCCACGGAGGGAAGCGGCTAAACAAGGGAGAGAGGGGTCTTCGCAATGCACCATCGTGCTCTGGAATTGAGTGGGTACGCAGGGGCCTGCCAGGAGGCATGGGGGCAGCTAAGAGGCCTCTCAAGGTTTTGCTCTCATCGTAGGGGCCACCTAATTATTCTGTCCTCCCGACCCTTCTATTCGTTCACATTTTAATGATCCTGGAAGTGGAAACACCTTGCTAATGATGAGAATGTTTAAAGTTTTTTTTCTCTTGTTTGGTGACTTATTATTGATGATAGACTCGTGTTGAGTAAATATGGCATCTTTATCAGGAAGTTTGGGAGTTGTTCTGGTTCCCTTTTCCACCTACATCTCAAGGAATCATGGACTGGCTTTTAGGCTGCTCTGCTGAATGGTTTCTCCTAGATATTCTCATTTTTATGTCCTTATCTGCTGTGTATTATTTTAGTGATGGTCATTCCTTAGACATTTGCTTAGCCTCCTTTACACTGCGCAGTAGATCCATTTGACCTGCATCATTTTCTGACTGATTGATGTTGAACGTTGAGAAGGATCCCTATGGCAAGACATGGAGGTGGACAACTGTGGACCTGAGGAATTCTCAGAGGCCATGGCAGGACTCAGACTACAGCTATGTCCAAATCAGGGCCAGCTGGCTTTCCTGGATGTGAGGATGGTGGGACAGGCTCCCTCAGGACACAGTGTTAGAACCTTGTCTTGGGTTGAAGGGGGTTGTCTGTTGCCTTCTTTTTCTTGTGAGCTGGGATATGTTGCCACTTTAGAGACTTAGTAAGGGTGATTATTCCTCTAAATCTCTCCATCTTTGAAAATTAGGCTCATCTTTATTTGCTGCTGTTATTCTGGGAGGAAAAGAGTGGGGGAAATCCTGAGAGTGTGTTTATGATGCTGTGTAAGGCAGGCTTCTTTCTGCATTCGCTGCCCAGCATTCATTTCACTTTTCAAAGCTACCAGCTAGGTGAGTTACAGTCTTGTTACCATCCTAGACTGCCAAGAGTTCAAGTGCTACCTACTATTTATAATACAGGAACAGACTATCTGGCTTCTGAAAATGATACCTCCCCTTGTAAGTACTTTTAGTTAAAGGCCCCAAGCTGAGATGAGGTGGAAGGTACTTCTACATTTTGAAGAGAATTCCAGGAAACGGGAAATCCTTCTTCTAAACAGCTTACCAAAACATGGTAAGTTATTCTGCTACTGCCACAGAAGTGACCAAAAGACTTGAAATTTTAGGAGAGAATCAATATAAGGGAACTCAGAGGAGATGGCACTCTTCATTGGGTGGGGAGCCCGAGGATGGAAAGCTGTATGTTCTGTTATGTCATGACAGGGCCAGAGTCCTCAGGCTGCCACTCAAAGCCCCGATATGCACATGTTGAAGGGTAGTTGCAGACTAACTCAGCTGAAGAAATTCAAAGACTCATCTCCATATAGGCATGAGAGCCTTCTTAGGAGAATGTGATACACATTTTCTGAACTTTGCACACATATGGTTTTACTAGCCTGTCACTGTGCAGGGAAAAGGCTGGATAATATAGGGATACAGGGAAAGGGGGACGAAGGTGGGCCTGTTTTAAAATTTTTTTTGGATAATGTACAATTGTGTCCATTTCTATGGGCTAAAGGTCAGACCACCCCAAGATACTGTATTAGTCATTGTTCTGTTACTCTGAAGAGACACCAAGACCCAGGCAACTCTTATAAAAGAAGGTACTTAATTGGGGGCTTTCTAACAGTTTCAGGGGTTAGTCCATTGCCATCATGGTAGGGCACATGGGAGCAGAAGATAGGCATGGTACTGAAGAAGTACCTTAGAGCTATATCCTCATCCACAAGCACAGACAGAGATAGAGATAGAGAGGTAGAGACAGACAGACAGACAGACAGATACATAGAGAGGACCTGGCAGGCTTATGAAACCTCCAAGTTTACCCTCTGTGACACAGTTCCTCTGACAAAGGCCATACCTACTCAGACAAGGCCACACCTCTTTATCCTTCTAATCTTATCAAAGAGTTCTACCCTTGGTGACTGAGTGTTCAAATATATGACTTTAAGGGAGACATCCTTATTCAAACCACCACAGAGAGCCTCAAAGGGAACTGCCAGTACAACCTTCCCTGTACATTTTTGAAAGCCATCCTCAGTACCCCGAGGGGATAGTCCCACAACAAATCCCTAGCCCCCTGGAGGAGGGCCCAGGCACTGTTCCTCACTGCCCAACTCTACGGTCACTGGTAGCAGGACAGGGATAGAAGGAGTGTGGCTCAGGGTTTCTCCCTTTTCCACTGTATAGCTTGCTTGAGGGCCAACTCAGATTTTGACATGGGCTTGAGATTTAAGCTTAAGTTCTCATAGTAAGCCACATCTGCAAGAATCATTTGTTAGAATTGCCTTCTCACAATGAGCCAGAAAGCTCTGTTACCTGTCTGGGATGCCATCATCAGTGAAGATGGAGACCAACCAAACCTGTTTATAGTTGAACCTCATGAAGCTAGGCAGTTCACCAAGCTTGTGACTTGACAAGCCCTAGAGAAAGACATCTGGACCAAAATATTAACACACAGTGCTTTGCGCTCCTGGGGTTGCCTCTGCTGTCAAGGGTCTGAGGACCTGAGTTCAAATACAAATGGTCCTTGTACTTTAGCACTTGGAGAGCAGTATGACTCTTTTCAGAGTAAAGAATGATTGAACTATGATCATAATAATAATGATATTTTGTGTTTGATTAACTATATTTAGGTGGTGTGCTAAAATATATCTTGTCTTAATCCTCATAATTTCCAATTTTGTTATATTTACTCATTCACTAATTATGAGTCTATTTATTTGTATGCATATGGTAGTGTGTGTGTGTGTGTTGAGGTCAGGACAATCTGTAGGAGTTTGTTTTCTTCTTCTACTGTGTGGGTCTAAAGGATGGAATTTACAACATTAATCTTGGTAGCTTATCCTACTGAGCCATCTCACCATTCTACTTATGGACTCTTACTATCTTTGTTTTAAAGAAGAGAAATCTAGGCCTCAGAGATGTGAAGTCAGTTAGCTGAGGTTATACAGCGGGTGAGGTTGAATCTGTTTTTTTCTTGTATTTTGTCCTGTGTACCTTACATGAGGCCAATGTTTCTTTGAAATGATTCTGCCCCACCAGTGGATAATGTGAGGAGACAAATATAGTCGTATATAGTGGGAAAGGCAGTATTCTATTAGCTCTAGGAACAGAATGTCATGGCTGATGTTCAGCAAGCATCCATCAATGTCCACCGCTACCCCCATCCCTCAAATAAGAAATCAGGAGTGTGAATCCAAGAAGCCCTGGGGTAGGGCTCACTTTTCATTCCAGGAATACAAAAATATAAAATTTAAAAACACTTACAAAGTATACAATAGTTTTAGATTTGTAGAAGACTTACAAGGAGGCTTTGGGACACCCATGGACGCCATACCCAGTTGTCTTTATCTTACTTCAGGGTGGTTAGGGAGCAAGTCCACTTGATGTTTTGCAAGTAACCCAAGTCCATGTTCCTTTGGACCTTCAGTTTTCACAGAATGCCCCTTTTTATGGCCCAGGAGCACATGCTACATACATTTGGGTCATCCTGGTTTCCAGGACTTCTTTAGACAGTGACATTTGTTCTGAGTTTATCTGCAATGCCCTTGATAAGCTTGGAATAGTTTTGTAGTGTGTTTTCCAATTTAGGTTTATCTGATGCTTTTCATTTGATAAGTTGGAGTTTGGGATTTTTTTTTTTTTAAGAAGGAAGACCATTTGGAGGGAAATGTCATTCTGTTCATGTCATATCAGGGATGCAAATTATTATAATGAGTTGTCACTGCTGTATTAACCTTGGTCCCCTGGCCCAGGAGTGCCTGTCAGTCTCCCCTGTGGTGCAGATGTGGAAGGATGTACTATACTCAGGAGTTGGGCACTCCTTATTACTTGCTTGGGTGGGAAGATGCTAGATAAAATTACTTGAAAAAACTTTAAAGATTTTTATTATTTAAAAATGATATCTATATGTCTGTGTCTGAGTATGTTCATATAGGTGGGTACAGAGTCCTGAAGAAGGTGTCAGATCCCTTGGAGCTGGAGTTATGTGTGGCTCTGAGACGCTTGATATAGGTGCTAAGAACTGAACTTGGGTCCTCTGCAAGAAAAATGTATGCTCTTAATTATGAACATCTCTCTAGCTTCTGGAATCCATTCAAAAATTATATTTATTTGTGTCTGTGTGTGTGTACATGCATGCTTACATGTACATGCATGCACCCATGTCCATTTTTGTTTGGAGATCAAAGGACAATTTATGTTGGTTGTTTCCTTCCATCATGTGGCTTGTGGCAATCTATCTTGAGATGTCAGTATTGGTGACGGGCGTCTTTACCCACTGAGCCATCTCACCCACCTTACAATTCTTTTGTATGGAGATTTGTCTATTCTCCTTAATTTATTTATTTAGTTTGTAACCCACGAGCATCTTTGGGCTTTTGAGCATTCTACCTTCTGCTTCAGTTAGAGCTCTCAAGAGTAAGCTGTGGGGCCACATTCTTCTCATCCATAATTTCTAGCATACTTTTTTCCCCCCAGAAGGTAGATTCCCATGACATATTTTGTGTTTCAACCAGTTAGAAAAAACAATTCCCACCTATTCTGATGTACTGTGCAAGTCAGAGTTAAATTGTGATGGGAGGCAGAGGCTATGGTTGAAATCTGTAAAAAGACCCCAGGATGTTTGAAATTCCCAGGATCGGATTTCCACTCTCCCCTGTTAAAGGCACATTAAGATGAAGCTTCATTTTTCTCCGTTGCTTGAGGTGAAAATTGAACATCCTTTGGACTGTGTTTAAGGGGCATTCTGATTGCCAAGTCAAAACCAAGCCACTTTTCACTTTCTTTCCAGGTAGTTTCTTGAAAATGACAAACTTTAAAAAGTGAATCTAAATGTCACTTTCATTTGAGCCTGAAGAATAAAAGAGATTGCAGGTACAGAATAAGTGAGGATGATTTTTTACTTCTGTCTTGGCTGATTGCTTAATGCAGCAGTAAAGGACAGTGTGTGGGTAGAAGAGCATGTGGAAGGAGTTGCAGGATTATAGAAGCTCTGTGGATTTGCAGGGGACTCTCTGCCCACTAGTCAGGAGCCTGCAGAATTATATTCCTGGGAACATCAGAAAATTCTAAAGTTCAAATCTAAATCAGTTTTAAAAAATTCATTTTAATAAATATTTACTGATTTGGCTAACTGGCAAAGTAATTGTTTCTGAGAATTAGATTTCATTTTAGAAAAAAGTTCAGACTGCAGGCCCAACAAATGAAGTTGTGATAGAGCAAGTCAGTGCAGAGGTTTCATTCTGTAAAAAAGTGAGGTGATAAATGGAAAATAAAACCTTGAATTTTTGATGATACAATGAACTAAAAAACAATGAAACGCCGTAAGAAAAAATAATGCAAGTATTACTGTTACTGGGAGCCCTCCAGACCACTCAGAGAAGACCACTTTTCACAGGGCTTCTCATGAAGTAGATCAAATTTTATTCAAACGAAAAATGGCCCCACCAAGAACATAAGATGGAAGAGCTTCTGCACTGTCTTACCCTGTCACATTACAAAGAAAAAGGATGTTTAGTGAGGTAACCTAAAGAGAATCTCTTAAGCATTGTTCAGTTAAGCAATTCTTGCTTTTTCAAAAATAAAACAAAATCCCCCAAATCTAAAAAACAAAATTCTAAAATATTAACAAGAACTGTAAATGAGTATACTTGTCTTGAGCATGTTTCAGTAAAAATACAAACATGAAAACATCCAATGAAATGTTAATTTTGGACATCTGGGAAGGGGCTTTGACTTTTCCTGTCAGTGTCTGTATGTCCTTTGATTAAAGGGATGAGGGTATCTCTAAATGACAGTAAAGTACTGTCTATGGAGGGTGTCTATAGATGTCTATAGGCGTCAGTTATTTCTTTGAAAAAAGAAAGCTTAATAGTGTCAAACATTTTTTTATTTTTTTCTTTCCCTTTAAAACGAGTCCAGGGAGCTTTTCAACCAGGGCAAACACTGAATGAATGAGCCTCTGGCCATGTTTGTGTTAGCCTTAAGCACTGAGGCCCTTCCCTGAGCACAGTATTGGCACAGTGTCTTGAGTTATGAAGGAAGGATCTTTAAGAAAAGGCGAACTTCACTTAACACACTACTAAGTGACTTCTATGCTATTGCCTGACAGTTTTTTGAGTTTTAAAAATGTTCATTTAGAGGATCTTGTTTTAGAGTAATTCAACCATGTAGTGAGTGTAATAACGAATTCTACCATGACCAAAGCAGTGTCCCCAAACATTTTCTTTGGTCCCTATGGGTTTATCATCAGCAGGTTGGTCCCTAAGCGGATGAAATGTCTAAATTTACATGGAGTTATGTCATGTGATAAGCAAAGCAGAACCTATTTGTGTAGTGCCTCTGGTAAGAACTGTAGGCATTCAAAGCTGTAGAAACAAGTAAAGGTTGACGATTCAGATCAATTCTACAATGGAAAGTTTTGAAAAATAAGAACTCAGTAAAAGCAAATAGAAAGCCAACACTTAAACCTCTTTAAATTCCATAACTACTTCAAGGAGAACAATTCATAAAACATTGGGGAGGCAGTTCAATGGGTAAAGTATTTACCTCAAAAGCATAAAAGCTTAAATTGATTAACCAGCACCTATGTGAAAAATCTGAGCAAGACTACAAACATATGTTTGTGACCTTAGTGCTGGAAAAGCAGAGACAGGTAGACTCCTGGCTCCACTGGAGAACCAGCCCAGCTGGTGGGTGAACCCTGTCTTAAATAAGGTGGACAGCTCCTGAGGAATGACATCTAGCTTGACCTCTGGCCTCGCAGATGCATACCTATGGGAACATCCACATTCACACCATACACCAACACATGCCCACATTCACACACACCCACACTCACACACACCGATCACAAACCACACCACATAATACATCCAATACACACATACCACATACGTACTAACCACATACACAGCACACACATACACGCACACACACTTTCTTCACCACATACAAAAAACTATGTGGCTTAATGGGACAGGCCTGTAATGGGTATTTGTGAGTCCAAGACAAGGTTGAAAGTGCAAGGACATATTGGGCTATAGGTTAGGTTCACGGTCAGCCTGTCCCCAAAATAAGCATTTTACTTAGGGCAAGAGCGATAGCTCCAGGCCAGAGCAGTTGTCGGCACACATCAGAACCTGAATTCAGATCTCAGTGCTGCAAACTGTTTAAATAAACACCCCATGCACTAAAAATGAATTGGCTTCTTGTGGAAATTTTTCTATAGGTGACACCTACCATTTGACATTTAACTTGAAACCTCATTCGTGTTAGTTGTCACTAGAAAGGTAGCCAGTAGGAGAGGAGGATCCTGTGTTTGTTTTTACAGTTTCATAGATTCTGCCTCTTCAGGGTTTCCGAGGGAAGCCATGTAAGTCCTGCACTGGCAAGGCTCCTCTAAACATTTCTTCATTTCTGTAAGGAAATTAGATGGTTAGCCTCATCTCCAGGGGCAGCTCTGAGGAATCATTCTCGGAGCTCGGTGGGCCTGTCATCTTCTCTGGGCAGCCTTCCAGCCTAGGCAGGTATTTGAAAAGTTCATGTTCAGCCCTTTGTACATTAGTGGTTTCCCTGCAGAGGCTGCCTGTATCTAAACTGCTTCCTGAAAACCATGATTGCCGGAATGTGATTAATATTAATGATAGGTATTCATACCGTCTTCTCAGTTTGCAAAGTGCTTTACAATGATGTTCACTTAGTGCTTATTAGGTGGTAATGCCTAATTATAGGATGTCTTTGCCAAGCCTCGGAAGGCTACCTTGGTATGCTTGCCTTTTGGAGTGGGGTGCTGAATTTCTTCCCCAACTTGGCTGAGTGTGGTCTCATCCAGTATCCGCCCCAGCAAACAACAGCCTTTTTCCTCTGGGCCCTGATGATAGGAGACTGGGGCAGTAGGGCAGGGAGGGGGAAGCGGGGAAATGCAGACTTTATCATGGGCAGTGCTCAGCTCTTTGGTATCAGGTCACCAATTCCTGTAGAGGATTGGGTCCCTTTTGCTTTGTTGTCTGTTTCCTTTCAGTCTCAGGGGTGATAAGCATTATGAAACGCAGATAACAAAGGCATATGTAATGTGTATCCGTCAGCAATACAATGGCAGCACTTACCATAATGCAAGGTGTTACCAATATAGTGGTGGTAGTTACCATAACGTAAGGTTTGCTGTGTGATGAATGTCTACATTTAAAATAATTTCAGATAGTTAAAACAATTTCTATTGTATCTTACCTATTGGAATTACTAATATTTCACAACCCAGCTGAGCAATGCAGCACACAAAAGTTCCTGGCCCAAAAAAGGGTAGTTTGTGTTCCTTTTCTTTTTTATTTATTTTTATTAAATTCTTTATTAATTACACTTTATTTACCTTATATACCCCTGTAGTTCCCTCCCTTCTCCCTTCCTAATCCCTCCCTTCCTTCCCCTTCTGCACCCACGTCCCTCCCCAAGTCCACTGATAGGGGAGGTCTTCTTTTCCTTCCTTCTGATTCTAGTCTATTAGGTCTCATCAGGAGTGGCTGCATTGTCTTCCTCTGTGGCCTGGTAAGCTTCTCCCCCCTCAGGGTGAGGTGATCAAAGAGCAGGCCAATCAGTTCATGTCAGAAACAGTGTTCCTTTTCAAATATGAGAAAGACAAACAGTGTTGCCACGTTAGGACAAACTGGAGTCTGGGGTGTTCTTCATGGAAGCAGCCAGGCTGTTGGGATTTGTGTAACCCAAGGTAAAAGTGAGTGTCGGATGACATCACTGCTGGCTTTCAGCCTTTGGAGGGTTAGGAGTTGGTCAGAAAATGAAGTGTGGGTTTGTCTCAGTGTTAAAGTTTCTTTAAGTCCTGGCCTCTCTCTTCTTGCTGGGTTGTCAAGCAAAGATCCCCGTGCCTTTCAGCCGGGCTTTGCAGCTGGGGTGAGCAGTAGTGTTTCCTACTTTCACCAGGACCTAGTCACCCTGCCATCCTTTCCTTTCAGGAAACAGAGTGCCTCCATCATTTCACCGTGGGAAGAATGTAAGAAACATGGGTGATCTCCCTGTCTTCCTGAGTGTGGAGATTCTGAATAGGTGGCACTGATCATTCAGCAGTGATGGTCTATGGACCCTAGAGGAACACTTCATTGTACACCATTATTTTCCCCCTAAGGATGTAATCATGCTGTCTGTGTTTGTTCTATAGCTCTCTGAGAAAGAGGAGGTACATAGAGAAAAGATGATAGTTTAGGATCGGAAACTTCCTCTGTTTTGGAGACAGCCATGATTAATGAAAGGAGGGCTAGCTTCTCACTCAGGACCCTCAGTTTCCATTTTTGTTTGTTTGTTTTTCTTTAAAAACCTATTCTCATATAGCTAGGCAATGGACATTAAGCAATCCACAAGCAATCCATAAGCAGTATACAAAGAATCACAAAGAATCAGGTAACACTTGAGACTTCTCTTTAGGGTCAGCAGTCATTCTGGAACAGTGTGGTTTTCATTGATAGGTTCTAGTTGAGGTTCTGACCTCCTTTCGCATTCTCCAGTCTCTGTGTGTTGTTGACCAGCCTTTGCCAGAATCCTGTCATCTACCCCATATCTTTCTAATAAATTGCCTTTGTTTTTAAATCACCAGAGTTGGTTTGTATGATGTAGAATTTTAGTGTGTTTGTCCTGCTCCTAAGACATCAACTCCAAAGGTTAGTAGATACTATTTAGCCAAATGCCTCTTTTCTTTTCTTTTTTTTTTAAAACATTTTTATTTTATATTAATCACAGGTTATGTACTTTGTATCCCAGCTGTAGCCCCCTCCCACATTCCTTCCCTATCCCCCCTTTCCCTCCCTCATCTCCTCCCTGCCTCTTTCCAAGTCCACTGATAGGGGAGGACCTCCTCCCCTTCCATCTAACTCTAGCTTATCAGGTCTCTTCAGGACTGGCTGCAATGTCCTCTTCTGTGGCCTGGCCAGGCTGCTCCTCCCTCGGGGGGGCGGGGAGGTTGAAGAGCCAGCTATTGAGTTCATGTCTGAAATAGTCCCTGTTCCCCTTACTAGTGTACCCACTTGGATATTGAGCTACCATTTGCTACATACAAGCAGGGGTTCTAGGTTATATCCATACATGGTCCTTGGTTGGAGAGACAGTCTCAGAAAAGACCCCTGTGCCCTGATATATTTGCGGAGCTCCTGTCCTCTCCAGGTCATACTAACTCCCCCTTCTTTCATATGATTCCCTGCACTCTGCCAAAGGGTTGGTTATGTTTCTTGATATTTGCTTTGAAACCTTGCTAGGTAGCGTCTTCCCGAGGCCCTCTGTGGTAGGCTCTTGTCCTGCTACTTGTTTTCTCCTACATCCAATGTCCATCCCATTTGATTTTCTAAGTGAGGATTAATCCTCTTACCCCAGGTCCTCTTTCTTGTTTATCTTCTTTAGGTGTATATAATTCAGTATGTTTATCCTATCCTATAGGTCTATATAAGTGAGTATATACCATGTGTGTCTTTCTGCTTTTGGGACACCTCACTCAGGATGATCGTTTCCAGATCCCACCATTTGCCTGCAAATTTCATGATTTCCTCCTTTTTAATTGCTGAGTAGTATTCCACTCTTTTCTTTTTTAAGGGATCTTTTACTAGTTTAAAATGGTATTCAAATTAGTGGGGTTCATTGTGACATTTTCGTATGTGTTCTGTTGAGTCTCTCCTCTTCCTCTCCCCCACACCTGCTCTTTTCTGCTGGTCTCCTTCCTCCCACCCATTATCTTTTCTTCTACTTTGAGGTTGCATGAATTTTATTCCCTTCCTTTCCCCTGTTTTATACCCCATTATGATGACTTTTTAAATTATTATGTGCCCCTTTTCTAATTTCATGACCCATATCCCATAAGTTAGCACATACATATATGTGTATGCACACACACACACACGTACACCATATATAGCAATAAAAACCTAGGATCTGTGAAAGAAAATATGTGGTATTTATTTTTCTGAGTCTGAATTATTTCCCATACATTAACAGTCTGCAGTTCATCTATTTCTCTACAAATGCCATGGCTTCATTTCTCTGTGTGGCTAAATAAAATTCTGCTATGCCCATGGTGTAGTTTCTTTCTTTAAATCAACACTGTACTAACACGTAAATTAAAGTCTGGAAGGGATTAAAGGAGAAATTAAGAAACCTGGGTGACTCCCTGTCTAAAACATTGTCTAAAGCTACACTTCTAAATATTAAGGAACAGATAATTTCTGGTGATGAGATAATTTCTTGTTGCAACCACCACTTTTGAAAGGGCTAGATTAGGCTGGGCCAGGTTAGGACAGGGCAGGAGGGGTGGGCTATAGAAGTAGAACAGAAAGTACTCGAGATAACCTATCAGTCCAGAGAACTTTCTTTCAGTTATATATACCCATTTAATAAAGTACACATTCATCTTGATTAAAAACGTTACATATTTTATTCTCTACAATATCTTCACCCAGTCATTTGTTGATGTACTCCAGTACATCAATCATGTACTTTCAATCATCGGAGAAAGTTGTCGGAGTCCTTATGTGTAAGATCTTGTCAACTAACGTACGTGGTCTTCCATCAAGCCGCCGAGGCTTGGATCACAATGCTTATATGCTGTGCTGAATCTCACACCCCATGTGAGTCGCCATGGCACACACTCCCCTCAGGAAGTACACATTTCTCATGCAGTAGGCTCTGCTAAGGACTTCGCAGACGTTTCAGCGGCGGCTGCCTGTGAACTCATGCTGTGAGGAGAGGAGTCCTATAAATTTTCTTCGCTTTAGGAGGGAAAAATAATAAGTGCTCATGGAGGGCTCCAAAGAATGTTTTCACCATTACTTCAGGAAATACATTCTTTGGTTTGTTTTATTCCCAAATGTTCACCCAGACTTGCAGTTAAAAACCGTGTTGCTTCCTAAGGAATTTGTTTTTTGGTTTCATGCATATTTATGAAGTGGGTTATATTTATTTGTCATCTTGGGGAACTGTTTTCATAATGCTCATTTCACGTACCAGATTCCCATTTTGTGAATAGATACTATTTTCATCCATGTGGCACAAATCCTTGTACTGGGCTTTGGGGGCAGGCAGTGTATCTACTGGATTTCGTTTGTTAGGATTCCTTATGGCTGCATCTTGGTACATGTATGCGAGTACTTATTTAAGGTAATACAATCATATTAAAGTGTACCAACAACCAAGAATTATGTTGATAATTAACACACAATTTGCAATATGTAATGACAAAGTAAACTCTCTGAATAAATTGAACATTTACTCAATAAATGTTTACAGGTTACCAGTGCTGGGCTCTTTGAGGAGAACAGACGCTGACCTGCGTTCTACCCTCCAGGGATTTCCTATTTAATTGGGGAAACTTACAGTTTCATTGGAAGCTTAGGTTCTAACAATAATTACAGGTTTCTAGCCAACCCACCATATGAGCTCCTTGCTGGATGACGTGCTCCTGAAAAGCCTTTGGAAGAAAGAGTTGGAGGTAGAACACCAGGATCTTTGAGACCTTTCAGTTGAATACTATATCAAAGTATATAGTGTTTCTCTTCTGATTTTTTTTTTGTCGGGGGGGGGGTGCGGGGAGTGGCAGGGTCTATGGACCGCTGGGTGGCCTGGGACTCTATGCAGACTAGGCCAAACAAAAACTTGTGGTCCTACTGCAGAGGCCGGGATGACAAGGATGCACCCCCGCTATGCTTGGCTCTGTTAATGTTTGCAGCCCAATTTAGATAAAATGAAACAAATGAATAGACAGAACGCAGGGCTTCTCACATTCTGGACACTCTAGACAGTTCTAGGCTTCTAATCTGACTTTAATCTATCTTCATAGTGCCCCTAAATGGACAGTAGTAAGACTTTGAAGTGCCGAGTCCTAAAAAAGAGTAACAATGGAGATTCAGAACATCTTGACATGGAATGATGCCTAGACCATTTGGACCAACTGCCTTGGTTCACTGGGAGGTCAAAAGGTTAAATTTCAGGCACTTTGTGTGTGAAACATCCTCAGATAACTTCCTCTCTGTACATCTTCTCAGCTGAAGATTATGTCAAGGTACTCATTCTGTGCCTCATTTGTTTTGATTAAACAAATAATAAAAACGGTGATTGGCAGATATACCAATGTTAATTTGGGAATTATTTTTTCTTTTGATTTTATTGGAGACAGGGTTTCTCTGTGTAGTTTTGGCTGTTCTGGACTTGCTTTGTAGACCAGGCTGGCCTTGAACTCACAGCGATCCAACTGCCTCTGCCTTCCCTAGTGCCCGGCTTCCCTAGTATCCAGCAGATTGTATCCACTCTAGAGAAGCATTAGTGAATGTTCTTCAGGCAGGCCCTGATGAATGTGGCCAGGATTGGGACTCAAAGAAAATCAGCATAAATGGCACATAGCTGCCTCCGAATAATTCGAATCCCAGTATCTTAACCATTATTTTCTCCAAGTCTCTACAGTTAAAGATGGGTGGGGGTAGCCCAGAAATACCTGCCCACTGTGTCCTCATGGCAGGTTCCCATTTTGTGGGCTGATGCCCACCTGGTACTGTTGCTTCTTTGTTTATAAAAGTTATTTTCCTTCTTCCTCCTAATTGACAGTCTCCCTGGATGAAAGTCTTCTAACATCTGGGAGTGGGAACAGATTGTCTGCTTGTACAGTCCCCCGCCCCCCAACATCAAGCAGGCTTCCCAGGGGAGAGTTTTGGATAAAGCCCCATATAAAGAGGTGAGGCAGCTGTTGGGAGGGCTTCAAACTCCTGAGTCATTGCTGTGTCATCATTTACAGCCTGCTGTCTCTATTACAAGGCGAGCATGAGGGTGTGTGAATTTATGTACAGTTTATAAGATCAAAATCGGGATACATTTGCCAATAGCTTTATTCAGGGTGGATCAAAGTAAAAGACAAAAGCCCAGAGACTGAAAGAAAAATGAGATTAAGATGTCGTCATGGGCCCAGCTTTCAGCTGCACATCAAAGGTGTTTGGTTTAGTATGCTTCCTTTAAGGACAAGCTTTAGAGGGTTATTATATAATTTATTTCCCAGAGTGAGGATTCTGAATACTGATAAACTAGAGATACTATGAGTGAGAAAATTAGTCTTACATTTTAGTTATTCATCTTTTAGTTTTTAGTTTTTAGTTTTTTTTTTTTAACTTTAAGACAGGCTGGTCTTAGACTGAATCCTCCCCTCTGCTTTCTGTGTTCTGGGATGACAGCATTATGCCACCATATGAGGCTTCTGGTATTTGTTTTGAGATTAAAAAGTTTAAAGTGGGCTAGGGGACATCTCATTGGGTAAAGTGCTTGGGTGTGGACACACACACATACACACACACACCTTAAAAGCAAATACAAGTGTTCTGGCTATATAATTTACCTTTCAGCATTTTAAAAATTATTATCTAAATTTTGCTTGAGAGCCCCGGGTTAAATCTCAACCACATCCGTCTTCCAGAGGGAGCCTTCTGTCATTCAGGAACAGGAAAGGCAGAAAGCTGTTCCCCCCCCCCCCCCTCGCCTCCACAGGCACCTGTCTCAGGATGGGAAGGAGGTCTGGGATTCTGAAAGTTCCTGAAGATTAGAAAGATGATTTGTTTGAGAAAATCCAGATGTTTACCGTCACCTTTCAGCCTAGTGTCGCCTCCCATTCCTGCTCCCCACCTCCCCACATGGAGGGACCTGCCTTTCTCAGGGGCGTCTGAGCTCAGCTTGAGCTGTGAACTCTGCAGTTGGATGTTTCTGAGGATGTCATGGGTGAGGTGGCTATGGTGCTAAGGACATGGCTGAACCAGGAGGTGATGTACTCCCTTCCTGTTACTTTGGGGCCAGATGAAGGCCGCATGCCAGGGTCCTATAATGGTCATTCTAGACAGCAAACAAAAGGTCTCCTTAGAGGAGCAAACAACACTAAGAGGAAGGCATATCAGGTATGTCCCTTGAAGGAGGGATCCTAAGCTTTCTTTTTTTAAATTTAAATTTATTTTTTTTTACAGTTTATTCACTATATATCCTGATAGAAATCCCCTCCCCCAACTCCTCCCAGTCCCACCCCGTCCCTCTTCCCCTCATCCCCTTCCCCTAGTCCACTGAAAGACGGAGTTCTCCTCCTCTGCCATCTGCCCATAAGTTGTTAAGTCTCATCAGGACTGCCTGCATCCTCTTCCTCTGTGGCCTGGCAAGGCAGCATCACCAAGGGCAAGTGATCAAAGATCTGGCAGCCAGTTCATGACAGAGGCAGCCTCTGATTCCCTTTCTCTGGAACCCACATGGGGACTGAGCTGCCAATCAGTTAGTTACATTTTAGCAGGGGGCCTAGGTCCTTTCCATGCATGGTCCTTGGTTGGTGCATCAGTCTCTGCAGGAGACTGGGCTTAGATTTTTAGCTTTGTTGGTCTCCTTGTGGAGCTCCTGTCCCCTCCATGTCCTTCTACTCACCTCTTCTTCCGCAAGACTCCCTGCACTCTGCCCAAAGTTTGGCTGTGAGTCTCACCATCTGCTTTGATCCCCTGTTGGGTGGAGCCTTTCAGAGGACTCTCTATGGTAGGCTCCCATCCTGTTTCTTCTCTTCCATGTCTTCTGGTGTTTATCCTGTTTGCCCTTCTGAATGAGATTTAAGTATCCTCCTTAGTGTTTAGCTTCTTTAGGTCTGTAGATTTTAGTATGGCTATCTTATATTACACAGCTAATATCTGCTTATAAGTGAGTGTATGCCATACCTGTCTTTCTGTTTCTGAGCATTTGCTCAATTATGTTCATAGCAGCTTTATTTGTAATATCCAGAATCTGGAAACAACCTAGATGCCCCTCAATGGAGGAATGGCTGCAGAAATTGTGGCAATTTACACAATGCACTACTGTTCAGCTATTAAAAACAAATAAATCATGAAATTTGCAGGCAAATGGATGAACTAGAAAAGGATCCTAAACTCTTAGTTAAAAAATAAATTTAACCTTTGTAAAGGGAACGGATGGCAAGAGGTTAAAAGATGCCATAAACCAACCCTCAGGGGAGCTGGCATCAAACACCAGCCAGGAAAGAAGCTGGATCACACTGTACCTTCATCTCCATTGCTGGGGGAATCAGAAGTCTCACCTGGGCTGGGGTGGGAGTGGCTCAAGGCACCCTTCTTCCAATCTCCTGGAAGTGAGATCTAGAGTTTCTACACATGCATCGACATCTTCATTCTTGTGTGGAAACTACACTTGCGAGTGAGGTAACTAGAGACCAGTTAATAAGTGAAGAGATCTCCTATGGGATCCAGGAAAGATGACCTGGGGCAAGTCAGGATGGCAGCTAGAGGCAAAGAAAATTAGTTTAAAATGTCTTTGGATAGCAGGAAAGAAAAAAATGATAAAGATGTTTGTTTATTGTTCCCTGCTAGCCTCACCTATTTCATAGCTGTTTGACAGCTATAATTTACAACAGCAAGTGACAGAAATCCAGAAGCCTTGGTTTCCTGTAGTCAGCTGCTGTGGTGGACGCTCACAGGAGCATGGCTTTACGGCTTTACAGCTTTATGCCAGAGTCCTCAGTAAATGTTTCCCAAAGATTTCTTTTGCTAGCAGGCTTAGTCAATGATGACTTGTAACACTTCTCCCAATACTGAAGACACCTGTTAACAAAAAGTAAACAGGGGCTAACTTTATTTATGGAAGTGGAGTCAAGGACTAAAATAACATTAAGTATGTAAAATTAATTAAAACATTTGAATAAGTCTGGTGATATGAAGAACAGTGTATCAAGACTAAGAAGTTTGTTTGAGGAATGAGAGCTTGTTTTGACACTAGGAGATAAGTGAACATTATTCACTGTATTTGGGAAGAAGAGTGAAAATGTATGTGATGATTTTGCTACATTCAGAGAAGGGAGTTGATAGAATGTAGCACTCCTTTCTGATGTAAGTAGGAAAGGAAGCATCACAGACATAGGTAACACAAGCATCACCGAAGTGAAGTGCGTGGAGCAGGTGGGTTAAAATGGGGAGCATGAACATCTTGAGAAACCATCAGCTAAAGTAACACAAGGAGACAGTGATGTGTCAGCACAGAAAGATATATACAGTGTCCTTGGTAGTTGGTGTGTTTCTTTTTGCCTAATAAACCAAAGGAAAAACGCAAAATGTCTTAGAACTAAGAGAAACAGTGCATTGTCCAAACATCAGGCTGACACCCAACAACATCAGAGATCTGCTGTTATCCAGCAGGGCAGCACAACACATAGATGCTATTCACAACAATAGCGTCAGAACTCAGGATGCCTGGGGAGAAAGTTGACCAGGGGAGGACAAAATGTATATTAAGATGCTCTACTGTAATATGTAGAAAGTGGTGAGTTATGAACGATGTATGTTGGTTCTGGGTGAGAAGGCAGAACTGTAAACTGGTAATTTCTTCCAGAGTTAATTTATAAATTCACTGTTATTTCAAAAGAAGTTCTTCTGACTTTCTCAAAGTAAAAACATGAAAAAGAAAACATGCAGGATATTTAAACAATCCTTAAGTGAGGAGTATTCCTAGGATAGATTGTAGTAGGATATATAACTTTTTGCAGCTTTAAACTTGACTATGAGCTTAGCTAAAAGACATGCTTTTGACTGGAAAACAATAAACATAAGAATAATGCACAAAATGTTAATTTCTATAGTATATAAACACCCTCTAACCAATAAAGCAAATTACCCAAAAGCAAAATAGACACTGACAAGGTAAGATGTGTTTATAGCTTGGGAAAAGCAATAAATTAGAAGGCTAACTACCCACCAAATGAAAATTAAAATGAAAGAAGAATGAGTATTTTTTATACAATAGATGACAAAAGTAATATATTATTGAATATGGGGAAATGAACATTGTGCTACATTGTAAATGAAAACATGGTCTCTGGGGAGATTTTGGAAATTTACACCTTAATTTAAAATACTTACTTTACCCCTACCCACCAATCCCCTGCCTGCTGGATCTACCTAGGGCACAGTCAACAGAGGTGAGCTGCATGCTGTCCCTTGAGCTCCATGGTCAGACCCACAGCTCCGCCTGCCTTCCTGAGGAAGCCTTCTGAGCCTCAGGAGCACCCAGGTTGGAGCCCTCTCTCCCCATTCTCCTGCCTGCTGCTTCCATCTGGGGCACAGCCAGCAGCAGTGAGCTGTGCTCTGTCGTCTGAACTCCATCATAAGGGCCAAGGCTCTGCCTGCCTTCCTGAGATGTCCTACTGACATCAAGAACATCTAGCCAACACCAGGGACAACCAGATGGATAAAGGCCAGGGTAAGAACACAATCAAGAGCCACGGCAATATGGTACCACCAGAGCCCAGCTATCCTACTACAACAAGCCACGGGTACTCTACCACAACTGAAGCACAAGGAGATGACCTTAAATCCAATCTTATAAATCACTTCAAGAAATCAAGTGGGTGAAAGACATGAAGAAAACAGTTCAAGACCTGAAAATGGAAATTGAAGCAATAAAGAAAACACAAACTGAGGGAATCCTGGAGATAGAAAACCTAGGCAAGAGAACAGGAAGAACAGATGTAAGCATCACCTGCAGAATATAAGAGATGGAAGAGAAACCTTAGGTGTAAAAGAAATCGATATATTGATCAAAGAAAATGTTAAATCTAAAAAGGTCCTGGCACAAAGCACCGAGGAAATCTGGGACATTAGGAAAATACCAAACCTAAGAATAATAGGAATAGAAGAAGCAGAAGATTCCCAGCTTCAAGGCCCAGAAAATATTTTCAAGATGGCTGGCTCTTCAACCCCCCCCCCCCCCCGGGAGGAGCAGCCTTGCTAGACCCCAGAAGAGGACATTGCAGCCAGCCCTGAAGAGACCTGATAAGCTAGGGTCAGATGGAAGGGGAGGAGGTCCTCCCCTATCAGTGGACTTGGAAAGGGGCAGGGAGGAGATGAGGAGGGATGGGGAGAGTGGGAGGGAATGAGGGAGGGATACAAAGTACATAACCTGTGATTAATATAAAAAATAAATAATTATTTTTTGTTTCTGTAAAAAACAAGAAAATCATACAAGAAAATTTCCCCAATCTAAAGGAAGAGATGCCTAAAAACATATGAGAAGCTTACAGAATACTAAATAGATCAGACCAGAAGAAAACTTCTTCCTCCTACATAATAATCAAAACACTAAATATACAGAACAAAGAAAAAAAATACTAAAAGCTACAAGGGAAAAAGGCCAAGTAACGTATAGACAGACCTATCAGAATTACACCTACTTCTCAACAGAGCCTGTAAAAGTCAGAAAGGCCTGGACAGATGTTTTGCAGACTCTAAGAGACCACAGATGTCAGCGCAAACTACTATACTTATCAAAGATTTCAATCACCATAGATGGAGAAAGCAAGATATTCCTGTACAAAACCAAATTTAAACAATATCTATGTACAAATACAGCTCTACAGAAGATACTAGAAGGAAAACTCCAAACCAAGGAGGTTAACTACACCCAAGAAAACACAGAAAATAAATAATTTTACCCCAGCAAAATACAAGGAAGAAAGCCACACACACACAGAGAGAGAGAGAGACACATACACACAGAACCACCCCTACAACAAACATAAAAATAACAGGAATTAACAATCATTGGTCCTTATATGGAAGATTAAAATAAAATAAATAAAATAAAATGAGCATGACCTGTACATCATTAATAACTGGTAATAGAGGATTATGGAAAATCAATTTAACTCATAGTTTTATATGTATTGAAATTAGATGAACTCCAAGACATATGATGAGATGAAAAACATTCAGTGTTTCAGAAAAACATGCTTAGTATGCTTCTGTGTCACCAAGAATAGGAAGTGAGTAGCAGATTCTACAGTTAAGTATCTGCATCTCTTCATCTAACTGCATAGGAGAAGTGAGTGCCTCAGGGCATGGCTTTGCTGGAATGAGGTAAAGTGGATACCTTTCCTTATTCCTTCAAATACTTTAGAATTTTTGAATTTTTAAGAGAAACATGATCTTTGTCCTGAGTTTTTACTGATGAGTGCACTGAGCCTGCAGGAAGTATCTTCCATAATCCTTTGTAGGTGGACATATACTTAGAGTCATCTGTAAGGCAACATCACTCCCCCTGTGGGCCTGGTAACTATGGCAACCATACATAGATGGGTGGATTTGAAACACACTCTCATGGTGAAGCACTTAGAAGTTAGAATTCCAAATTAGTACGTAGCAAATAGAGTTCCTATTGACCAGAGAATTGGAAATGGTTTCATTCCACATTAGAAAGTGTTTCCTATGGAAAAACCTGTGTTTATAATGACTGTAATCACCATAAGAACAATTAAATAACATTCCTAGAAACAGTTATACAAGAATGAAAAGGTATCTCCTTGATGCTCTCCATCTCACAGGTGCAAAAAGGGAAGCAATGGACTTTCAGTGCCCCCCCCCCACTTTTTCTGAACCAGCTGGAGGTACACCAGTGGATGCTACTACTGTCTCGGTCACCATGTAACCAAAGCTATTACAATGGCATAAACTTGCAAGAGAAGCCATTTTTAGAACTATGATTACTTCAGGGAAAATGTGTCGTAACATAACTGAGAGTAGACTGTGTATAGGGTTATGGCTCTTAGGAAAAAAAATGAACAAATTCTACCCAGGGGAGTAACAAACTGTAGAGACATACGAGAAAGTGGATTGGCTGTGTAAACGTTCTTCATGGCTAGTCTTTAATTTTTAAGATCCAAGATATGGCTTAGAAAGGGGAATAAAGTGCAGTGTATTAAAATGAAGGGAAGATGTGCTCAGGCAAACAGTGAATAGAGATTGGACAAGAGCTTCCTGTACTCACTTAGATGCTGTACAAATTTTTTTACCACAAAACTGAGCATTAATGACCTGAATGGAAAGAATTCTTGATTATTGTGAGTAATCAAATCTCATGGAATGCATTAGATTGAGCTTAGTCTGTAATTTTTTAAAAATATTTTTTATTATTTTTAATTTTATGTGTAGAGGTGTCTTCCTTGCATGTATTTATGTGCAACATGTGTGTGTCTGGTGCTCATGCAGGCCAGTAGAGGGTATTGGATCACCTAAAACTTGAGGTAGATGGTGGTGGGAATTGAACCCTGATCTTCTGAAAGAACAGAAAGTGCTCTTAAATGCTGAGCTGTCTCTAATCCCTTTTCTGTAATTTCTTTTGAAAAATTCTTTAAAATTATATTTATTTATTATGTGTGTGTGCACATGCACACTCCACATATGTAGGGCAAGGGACACCCTGAAGGAATTGTTTTCTTTTCTATTTATTGTTTTCAGAGACTGAACTGAGGTCATCAGGCTTTATCTACTGAGCTGGCTTGCTGGCCCTTGTCTGTGATTTCACTGGATTTCATCAAATCTTTCTTGAACCAATCAGAAAAAATAATGTGGAGCATTGGAATTGTATCTTGTGATTTTTCAATGTGAAATTTTCTTTTCTAATTTTCTATGAAAAATCTCTAACAAGAGCAACTTGGGGAAATCAAAGTTTAGAGTAGTGCACAATTTGAGGGTGCAGTTCACTGTGGTGGGAAAGTCATGTGGCAGAAACATGGGGCCGCTGGCCCATTATGTTATGTTTACAGCCAGGAAGCAGAAAGCAATGGATACTGAAGCTCAGTTTACTTTTTCTTCAGTCCAAGATTCCAGCCATGGGTGTGCCAGCTAATTGAGCTTGGGTATTCTCTTCTCTATTAGACCTTTCTGGAAACATACTCATAGACATATCCAAATGTGCTTTCATGGAGATTCTAATTCCCATCAAATTGACAAAGATTCGCCAGACCAGCACCTTCTTTCTGTTTGATGAATTATTTCATTTTACAATACATATATCAATTAACATTATAAGTTGAGTTATTTTCTATAAGAATTAAATAGAGCTGGATATGGTAGTGCATGCCTGTAATCCTAGCTCGTACAGAGGCAGAGGCAGGTAGATCTTTGTGAGTTTGAGGCCAAATAAGTCCAGGACAGCCAAGACTGCATAGAGAAACCCTGTCTTGAAAAATAAAAACAAACAAACAAACAAACAAAAAACCCAGTATGTATTTTAGACTTTACCACACAACTAACCAAATCAGTCTCAGAGTATAAAAGGAGCCTCACACACTCCATGAAGGAATGGGCTTTGCTGAATTCCAGGTACACTTTATTCAGACATCAACATACTTCAAATATTTCCAGCATTGTGAAATATTATTGTTCTTTTGATTGTTTTCTTTTAGTTGTTTAAAAACAAACACAAGTCCTGGGCCATACTTGGCCTATAGGCTGTAGTTTCCAGAGCCCTCAATGAAAACCTTTGAAAACAAGACAGAAGAAAGGAAAAAGGAAAGAAAGAAAGAAGGAAGGAAGGTAAAGAAGGAGAGAAGGGAAGGAAGGAAGGAGGGGAGAAAAAAGTAAAGAAGAAAGGGAAGAAAGAAAGAGAAGAAGGAAGGAAGGAAGCAGGCAGTAGTATTAGGTTAGAGAGATGGCTCAGAGGTTAAAGAGCACGACTGCCTGTCCAAAGGTTTGGGTTCAATTCCTAGCTCTACATGGCTGCACACAACTTTCTGTAACTATAGTATTAAAGGATTTTATTTCCCCTTTTGGCCTCTGTGGGCGTTGCATGCATACGATGTATAAACATACGTGTAGGCAAAACACCCAAATAGATAAAATAAAAAGCAGTAAGTATTACATTATTTTTGTCCTAGAATTATCAAGAGAGAATAAATGGCTTATTTATTTATTTGTTAGCACTTAAGAATAGTAGAAACAATGCTTCAGACCTCTAGAACACGGTGTGCCTAATATTCTCAACAGACTTTTCTTTCTCAACTTTGTCCTCACAATAAGTCAACAAGATAAGTGTTGTTACCCACGGCTACTTTACAGATAAGGAAAACACAGGGGCACAGGATGTTCCCATAATTTCCTGAAGTTCTTCATCTCCATGAAGAGTAGTAGGGGCAAACAGGGCACTCAAGTGCTTTTCAGGAGAGTTCCAGCACGTGTGCATGCAGCTACCACAATGGCTTGTGCCACACGCTCTGCAGAACCTCATACTTGGCTCTCTGCTTAGCTGTTCCCCCAGTTCTGAGCAGATATGTATCAGGTAGTAGCAGAAGTGAGGGAGAAGAAAAATGCTATACAACCTTTTCTTTCTAGGTATACATATTTAATTTTTTTCCTTTAATGATGCAGCAGGCAAATTAATAACTTATAGGTAGCTTTCCAAAAATTTCAAATCTGGGGTGAAGAAGGCTCTGCCAGCTTCCTCGACACTGAGTGTGGGGCAGATTTTAAGATGTATTTGTGCATTCCTTGAATTAAAAATGGTGAGGCTGAAATTGAGGTCACTGCGGAGAGAACAGGTCCCCTATTGGCTGAGACTTTGAGTTTCAACTTAATTTACCAACCTACCAAACAATCCATCACGACAAAAGACTTTTTGTCTTATTCAGCAAGGACTCCCAAGAAATCTCTGGAAAAGCTTAAAGATATCATCCAACCATAATGAGTCTTTGAAAGGAGACATTTCTGTGTGATTTTGGGGTTCCCTTTGGGGAGGCCATTTTTCTTCATTTGTGTGTGAAGAAGATGTACCCCGTGGCAAGTCATGAGTTCTGCCAAAGTCATCTGTATAACAGTTTTTACACTGTATCACACAGTGTTCAGTTGTGTGGGGTCTGAGGATTCCTTTTTCTCCCCATTAGCCAATGGCTGTGCTAAACTCTAGGGCTGACAATATTACCAAATATCCCACAGGCATGTGGAGACGTTAAGTAATGTATGTGCCTTAAAATTGTAAAAGAACAATGCATATATTAATCTCTGAATAAAGCCAATGAAAAGATGAATCGAGTAACACTTTCCTGTTTAAATATAGAGAACTGAATTACTGCCTGCATCAGCATGTTCAGATAAAATGTTTGCTACTTATTTATTTTTACAAGAGCTGGAAAGCAGCGTATAGTTTAGCTGCCACCAAAGATGGGGCTGGAGATCTGTGGAATAATGCAAATTCATTTTAATTTATTCTAAAGTACAGAGTCAGCGTCACCACAGAAATGCCTCAGGGGTTAGATTTTATTAATGTATTTGCTTTTCTGTCCTTTCTAACACGAAGCATTTTTCCTGTTATAATATAAACTTTTCAAATTTAAAAAGGAAAGAGAGGAAAACCCAGGCACTCGAGAACCACGTGAGACACGTCTTTGGGAGGAGGCCTGTCATTTGTCAACAATCAGCACACTGGAGGCTCACAGTCAGGTCCGCTTTCTGGAACGGGCTGGATTTACACCCCACTGTGTAATGGCCTTTACAGCTGCCAATATATCTTTTCAAGATTAATTTTATTTTTACTAGACATCTCTTTTGCCATCCAAAATTAAATTGTTGGCTTTGTTTAAAATTGGCTTAGTTGTGAGGAGCGGAGAGCCGGTTCAGTGGTTAAGTACACTTGCTGCTCTTGCAGAAGACTCGGATTCAGTGCCTACTACCCCCATGCTAGCTCACAGCCTTCTGTAACTCTGGCTCCAGGGGACATGACCCTTTCTGCTGGCCTCATTGAGTTACATGCATGATATGCAACAGACAAAACATAACATATAAACAATAAATTGATCCGAAATTGACTTATAAGGCCGGAGGGAAGAAGGCTTGTTGGTTTCATTCCAGGCGCCCATATGAGATAGCTCACAGCCATCTGTATCCCCAGGTCCAGGGAACCTGACATCCTCTGGTCTCTGAGGGCTCTAGCACATATGTGGAACACATGAACTCACACAGGTATCATACACATAGATAAATATTTAAAAGATAAAATAAAATTGACTTATTATTAACAGAACAAAATTCATTTTCTTTGTGGTTTCCAGGTGGTTTGCTGGCATTTTGGCTGTGTGAAATTGGAAGTGAAACTGTTTGGGACAAAATCACTGTGGGTAGGTTCAGTGAGATGTGAAAACACGGAGTTCCAGGGTAGGTTCAGTGAGATGTGAAAACACGGAGTTCCAAGAACGCTTCCCAAGGAATGCTGAGTCTTGCTGCAGACTGTCAGTTGCGCTGTTCCTGCTTATGGAGATCGGATGGACATAGCAGTGATCAATTCTGCTGCCAATAATCAGGTCTGATGAATGAAAGCTGAAGAGAAAGAACCACACAGAACTGCACCTGTGACGGCTGAGGACAAGTTCAGGTGGCCCCCAGAGTCCCCTGGTAGAAGGGGAAAGGCAGCTCTTGCATGCTGGTAAGACTTCATTTAAATGAATCCAGGGGAGAGACAAGTAGCTTTGTTACATTCCAATTATGTCTAAATGGAACCTTATTAAGCGGAGCATGGAGGAGGTGTTATTTACTTGATTTAATTTATCTAAACAAAACAGGCATTCCATATCTATGTCCTGGTTTGGTTTTTTTTTTTATAAACAACATTTAATTTTAATCTTCTCCTTGTTCTTTATCACCTTGAGGTACCTGCCTCTGAGATAGTCTATCCTTGACCCCAAGTTCTCGCAATTTCCTTGCTCTCATTCCTTCCCAACCCTGTACACTCCTTTGAGACACTAACATAACAATGCCTTAACCACAGACAGCGCTAATTTTGAACCATAGCAGTGATTTCATTAAGTAGATCGACTGCTGTGTGGAGAGGGACTTGAGAACACATCTGTTCCACAGCGTTTTTCATTTCATATAATTTTCTGAAACCATACTGGCAAAGTGTCATTCTTATAAGCCATCCCCAAAGACACAGAGATAGTTTTGCTCAACAGAGCTCTAAGCTGAAATGCTGCTTATGACAACCTGAGCCTGCTTGCATGTGTCCACTGCCTTTCAGAGGTGATGAACTCTGAGTGAGTGTGGCTTTGGTGTGGTCTTGTGTGTTGCCCTTTCCTGGTTGTGGGGTTGACCTCTCAGGGTTGTTTGCTCTTTTCTGTTGAGCAGCAATTAGTGTTGATTCAGAAGAAAATCTATGGTGGAGCCATCATTATTTACCCTAATGTCCCTGGTTGTATGGAACTTGTATACACCGATTTCACATCCTAAAATTATGCTCAGCTGGCATCACAGATTTCAAGAACATGGATAATATTGGCTCAATGCTTTTTCCATTGCTCTGTTTATTGGACAGGTCAGCATGTGCCCTAGGGTTTCTGTTGCTGAGAAGAGACACTGTGACCATGGCAAATCGCATGAGGGAATCATTTAATTGTAGGATGGCTTACAGTTCAGAGGTTTAGTCCATTGTCATAGCAGTAAGCAGGCAGACATAGTGATGGAGAAGTAGCTGGGAGTTCTACATCTGGATCTGAAGGTGCAGGAAGCCACTGAGTCTGGCTTGAGCTTCTGAAACCTCAGATCCCAACCCCTGTGACACACTTCCTCAGACAACAACAAGGGCACACCTAATCCAACAAACCCACACCTCCTAATAGTGCTACTTCCTATGAACCTCTGGGGACCATTTTTTCTTTTTTTTTTAAACATTTTTATTAATTATTTATTACAGTTTATTCACTTAGTATTCTGGCTATGGCCCTCTCCCTTCTTTCCTCCCAAACCCTCCCTCCCTCCCCCATCTCCTCCCATACCCCTCCCCAAGTCCACTGGTAGGGGAGGTCCTCCTCCCCTTCCCTCTGACCTTAGCCTATCAGGTCTCATCAGGACTGGCTGCATTGTCTTCCTCTGTGGCCTGGGAAGGCTGCACTCCTCAGAGGGAGGTGCTCAGAGAGCCTGTCACTGAGTTCATGCCAGAGACAGCCCATGCTCCCCTTACTAGAGAACCCACTTGGAGACAGAATTCTCAATAGATGAATATTGAATGGCAGAGAAACACCTAAGGACCATTTTCATTCCAACCATCACAGCATGATTCCTTGAATAATATCTATATTGTTTCTTTCCAAAAGTCACCTATCTATCTATCTATCTATCTATCTATCTATCTATCTATCTATCTATCTATCTATCTATCTATCTATCTATCGATATAGATATTTAGCCCAAGGACAAATGCAAGTGTCTGTGATCATGGCTTTCAGATGAATAAATGGACGAAATACTTCAGAGCCCAAATGTTTAATGTCTACCTGGAAGCAGCTCCAGAATGATTCCCACAAGAGGAAATTGGGCTACTGTGGGTGTCACTTAAGTCTTTAGAATGAGTTAATGTCTATCTGCCTTCCAATGGTGATGTCTAGAGACATTATGGTTGTTAGACATTGAGGGTCTAGTCTGTCCAGGCTGAAATGCTGCTAAATAAGCTTCCTTGAATGCACAGACATCCCTTTGTAGCAACGAATGATCCATACAAAACCCTTGGTGGTGCTGGGCTTGAGGAACCTTGGGGCTTAGATGAAAGGCTTGTTTGAATCTTGACAGATAAAAGGCTGAATGATTCTGATCCAAAGTCCTGGCTACTGTGTAGCTACTGATGGATGAGTTAGAGCAGTGTGTCTTTTATTTCAGGAGTTGCTTGTGACATATCAAATGAATAAAGCAAAGTATCAAGTGATGATGAGAACTGTAATTATTGATAATTTACTCTGGTCAGACCTTGTGTAGAGCGGCAGTGACAGCCTCCTGTTTAATTCTTTCAGCAATAGGACCTTAGCATCGCTCCTAGTCCTATCTTATAAATGAGCAAACCGAGTCTTGGGAGAGTTAGAAAAAAATGCTTAAAGATGCGTGAATGATAAGGCCTTGGGAACAATGATACAGCATTAAAGGACTCTTGTTTTAATTATTAGAGAAATCCCTTTTTAATCACAACTCAATCATGGGACCCCAAAACATCAGATGTATTTGTTTCCAGCGACCATATTACTGTGATCTACCATTTTAAACAGCAGCCTAGTGTCTCATTCCATAAATTAAATCACAGGGGTCCCCTCTATACTTCCGTGTCTTACTCCTCTGATTGTGCCTGTCAGTGATTCTTCTCTCACCAGATCCAGGATCTTTACACGTACATGGCTTTCTAAGAACCTTCTGGTTTTTGGAAAGTTGGAAGTTACTAGCTAGATTTTGCACAGCTGTGTTGATGGATTAGCTCTGTGCATGTAGGATCGTCAGAAGCTTGGGTGCTATTTCCTTTTTTGCCTTGAACCTTTGTGGATAATTAGGGCACAGACACATGGATGTAATTGTTCTTAACAAAGACTATTGGTAAATCTCCTGTTTTAATCCCATGTTATTCCCAGGCACACTGTACATCCAGCATACTTTTGAATTCCAAAACAAATCTATCTTCTCCAACCCCATCTGTAATTCCTTCATGGCCTTTGAAAATTCTATCACAATTTGCAACTATTCTTCACCGAACCTTCCTTTTTATTAATATCTTATTTGTTCAGAGTTCCAATTGGTTCAGTGAACAACAACAATAAAAATGTATGATATAAATCTAGACTCCGGAAGGGAGTTTGGAAGGATCTCTTCCTTCTGATCATGGCTCCAGCATGGCCTCCCAATTAACAGAATCCATTTCTGACCTTTGAATACCCTTCTAAATGACTTGACAGTCATAGCTCCGAAGACTGTTGCTCTTGGCAACTGAAGAAGAAGAGCATCCTCTTAAGATAACAGCATGACTCTTCAGAAGCTTCTCACGTGAAGGGACTTTATGTCTGGGAGGGATGTCTGGGAGGTGGGAGCTTGGGCATCCACTGTTTATCTGTGTGACCTTGGGCTGGTATCTTTTTAAACCATGTTAAGGCTAAAGTGAATGGGAGTGACCGGGCAGGAGATGCTGGTCCTCCTCTCCTATGTTAATTCTGTGCATCTGAGTCATTTAGGCTTAGAGCTAGGCTGTCCTTGTGCAGGTTGGTGGGGAGGGATAGGGGCATATAAGCTGGAAATGCCCTTGGTTCCACATCTTTGGAAGATATTTCCAGAAACATCTGACTTCCTGTTGGTGTTTAAGTGTTGACCTGTGAAAAGATAACCCATGGAGTGTCTTCGTAGTGTGACTTCTTCCTGCTTCCCAGCCCATGACCCAGGTTAACTGAAGCTCACTTCTAAGCCAGAATCAATGCACAGTGGATGCCAAAGCTTCCACTCTAACAATTCTCATAACTCCAGCTGACCTTGAGAAGCTAGCAGGAATACTTTTACTTTGTATTCAAGAAAAAATTTAAAGTTTCTTAGTATATAGGGCTTCCTTTTCCATTCAGGGAATGATAGTGCTTCAGATGGATTTTCCTTTTAGGATAAAGCAGTGATTTGCTTGCTAGTCTATATAACTAGCTAACAAATAGAAGCCTGCCCCAAACCAGAAACAGACAAACAGAAAAAAATAACAAAAATTGATTTGAAAATAAAATATGATGCTTTGAAAACAGGAAACTACATCCCCTAAGGGGAGTCTCTGGTCCTGGGAGCAACATAGGGAAGGGCTCTTCTTGTGTTCCTTGGAAGAGCCAGTGACTACCTGGGAAGAGGAGGGCTCTGTCCAAAATGGCGCCTGAGAGGTACACAAGACCAGGTTGTCGTTTGGATCCTCAGCTCAGGATGAGTTTACCATACTCATGATCTGACTTTATGCTCTGTTATTGCTTGAAGTGCCCACAGGAGCTACCTCTGTGCAAGCAGTTCCCCCTGCACTTTTTTCTCTACAGATTTTCTCTTGTTCTCATTTGCTTTCTGTTACTGTGATAAAACATGCAGACCAGGAGCGACTGGGGAGGGAAGGTTTTTTTGTTTTTGTTTGTTTGTTTTTGAATACCTTACACTTCCAGGTCACAGTCTTCATTGAGGGAAGTCAGGAAAGGGACTAAAGCAGAACCATGGTGAAAGCTGCTTACTGGCTCACTTCCTGGCTCATGCTCAGCAAGCCTACAGCCCAGGCCCACCTTTTTAGGTGTGTTGCTGCTCACAGCTGGCTAGACCTTCCCATATTAATCATCAGTGCAGACAGTCTGGGAGAGGCAGTTCTTCAGTTAAGGACCTCTCTTCTCAGCAGACTCCGGGCTGTTTCAAGTTGACTCTAAGAACAGAACACTTTTGGAGCTGTGATCCTTCAGGGGTGTTTGGGGGTGCTCTTACAGTCACCGTAAATTCTTTGGTGAGAGGAGGAGGAAGAAGGGGAAGAGGAGGAGGAAGAAAAGGAGGGGGAGAAAGAGGAGGAAGAGAAGTAGGAGGAGGAGGGGGAGGAGGAGGAAACCCCAAAAGTTCCTACCTTTTAATGTTAGGTTTCAGTATCATCTGACTAAAAGTCCTCTGGTTTTTAAAGGCCATTTAAAAGATATTTAAAGAAATATCATGTTAAAGACTTAAAGCCCTTTCCTTAGGCTCCTTGTAAGGGTGTTTTGAGAGTATTCCAGAGCTGCCCTATCTTAAGGGATACATAAGAGATGTATTCCTGGTTTTTCTTGACCTCAAGTCTAACGAGATGGATTTGGCATGTTCCAAAGACATCAAATGACCTGTGATAATTTAACAAAATGAACACTCAAGAGACACAAAGACAGAATCTGTAGCATGTGGGGTTCAAGAGTCTGCATGTTTTAAAAACTCTCAGGATTTAGAGGCATCAAGGAGGGTTTATAGGCCTCTGGTTTAATACATACACCACAGCTGGCAATTTGTATACAAGAAATCTAATTTGTGGGCCTAGTTCAATGAGCATGGGGTTTTTATTTTTCAAAATCATTGGTAATATCTACAGAACTTTCAGGGGCCAGTGAAATGGGCATATTATCACATCATGAAGAGTTTCATAAAGGAGAGAACAGAGTATCAAGTCAAAACCTGTAGGCGTGGTGTGGCCTGCAGGTTGCGTGTCTATCAGGAAGTCATCCCTGCCAAGCATCTGTGAGATGCCAGAGAGTATTTGAGACACAAAGTTGGGACTTCCAGCATCTCTGACGCCTTTTAAAGGGAAACTGGAGAGGGAAAATGGTTATCTATGAACTGTTTCTTGGGAGATTGAACCATGAATGAGAGAAATGAAAAAGTATTTGACTGAGGCTCTGTCTAGAGCAGTGGTTCTCAACAGCTGGGTCATGATCCTTTTAACAAACCTCTCTATCCTAAAATATTTACATTACAATTCATGACAGTAGTAAAATTTTAGTTATGCAGTAGCAATGAAAATAATTTTATGGTCGTGGGTCACAGCAACACGAGGAGCTGGATTGGAAGGTTGTGGCAGTGGGAACATGGAGAACCGCCGCTCGAGAGCTGGGTAACTGTGGTGCATATGTCCCAGATGCTGCAACAAAAGACCAGAAACCATGAACCGGTAGAACTGTATTTCTCAAAGATCTGCAATACAGGACTTCCTTCCCAAGGTGATTTCATATTTGCTATTTAGAGCACTTCTTTTGCCTTCTTTTGCGGCCACACTTGGGGTCTGTATATGAAAATCTTGCTTTATCTGTTTCTGTTCCTTTTTCTTCATCTCCTGTTTCTTCCACCCTGCCCCCTTGCTCTGCTGTGGGAACCTGGTGTCCCTTCATCCATAAAAATAAAGATACCAAAACATTTTAATATTTCAAGGCTTAGGACTTAGTAGGCAGACTCTCAACTAGCTCATCTAAGTTAACCTGACCACCTGGCCCCATCCAGCCATGTGGCTGGTGGTTGGGAACAAGAGGTCTATAGCCCCTTTTCCCATTAATCTCCTACCTAAGGTCAGGGGGTTGGAAGGGAGATAGAGACATTTAAGAACTTTATATAAAGTAGGTGTTTGAAAAAAAATCTAAGGATACAGTCAAGTCAGATACTAATCTAGTTTATCACAAAAATGTGCTTCCTAGATTAATCAGATAGTAAATAGCTAAAAACAAGCAATGTTTGCCTATTCAGATGAGACAGATAGATAGGTAGATAGTCTTCCAAAACTTCAGAGACCTACAGAATATGACATTTAAAGATGTTTTTATTAATTTAAAGCTGTGTTGACTTCAGACATGTCAGCTCCTGGCAGCACCCCATTCATCTGGAAGAAAATCTGAGCATCAGAAAACCTCTATCCATATGGAGTTGCTTCAATTGTGGTAAGCTGCCACAGGGCAGAAACTGCCATTGTTCTGACTGCAAACAAAATGCTGTCCAAAATGGGCAAAACTTGGATTCAGGCTAAGTTGACTGCTTAGTTCTGCCAAGACAGGGTAAGCAAGTCCTTCATATTTTATGCTTCACAAAAATGTCTGTCAGATTTAGTGGGCCAGAGGCTCAAGATTAATGCTCCAATGTTATAGAAAATTCTGGGACTGTCAAGGCAGTCAACTGTCTCTGTTGAGAAGTGGTTTTGGAAGCCACTTGCTTGTACTTCCTACTTACTCAGGTGATATTTTTTTCCTTCTCAAGTCTCTGACAGGCTGAAGGCTAAATAATTATAGTCTTACAATTAAGCTAAGTTGTTTAGGAATTTAAAAAGATGTTTTAGGTTTAAGAAGATTTTTTTATGTTTGGTAATGTAAACAATTATAGAAAATGATTTAGATACAAAACTCTGAACTCACCAAGATAGGATAGATAGTTTTTTTGCCCCCCCTAAATTACCAAATGCATTGTACTGGACATAAAAAATGTATAGTATACTTTATAGCTTTCATAGTTGTTTCGTATTTACTATTGTACTAGTTATTATTAAAAGAAAAAGATCCTTTTATTAGACAACAGGGGAAATGATGGTATTGATCTGGAGCTACTATGTAATCAAATGTTAGTTGCATTGCCCCTCAAGATCCTTGTTGTCCTATGAACAAATTATCACATATCTAAAATAACTTTGTATAAACCCCCTTCCTCTCAAATTATCCCAGATTGGATAATTAAGGTTGCTGACAGCCTGTAGTTGGACAGAGAGAAAAGTGGGAGGTGGGATTCCTGGGAGGGAGAAAGGAACCCTGGGAAGAAGAAAAAGGAAGGCTTTTTTGACAGGAGACATGAGAAGAGACAGATATGGCAATGGGCCTGGAAGGTATAGCTAGCCATGTGACTAGCCATGGAGCTCGATTGTCTGGCTAAGATGGCAGAAAGAGCTGACAAACATCTTGTAGCCAGAGAGTTCCGGCTGCTATCAATTTCATTTTTCCTATCAGTATAAGCCCTTTTCTTTTCTCTATTTTTATTACTTATAATTTAGCATTCCACCTCTAGGTTTTCTCCTTACCGAAATCTGCTTTATATTGAACTTTCTTAGAAAGTGCTCATTAAACTGTGATCACTACTGAATATAGTGTAACTAGCTTTATGACAACAGCAACTAAAACAAAACTATACAAGATCCAAGTGCCTTCTGCTGTAGTGTTTTGCATCTCACCTGCAGCTTTTGCCTAGCTCTCTCTAGTGTGCCTGACTCTATGGCCTGCTTTTCTTCTTAGAGACCAGGCCTATTGTCCAGATAGCCTGACATTTTTTCTGTTTTTCACCTGGACTTTCTCAGGCTATAAGCATTCATTCTAATTGCCATAAATTGGTCGCCATTTTGTTGTAGAAACTTGGTGGCCCTTCATCCATAAAAATAAAGACAGCAAGACATTTTAATATTTCAAAGCTTAGGCCTTAGCTGGGCAGACTCTTAACTAGCTCATCTAAATTAAACCAGCCACTTGCACATCAGTAGCCTCATGGCTAGCTGTTCCTTCAAGGCCCGTAGTCATGTCTGTCTCCTCTCATGTATCCTGTCCAAAAAGCCTTCTTTTCCTTCTTCTCAGAGTTCCTTTCTGCCTCCCAGGAAGTCCCCACTTTCCATGTCTTTCTCTGCCCAACTACAGGCTATCAGCAACTGTTATTATCCGATCAGGGATGATTTGGGAGGCAAGTTACAATGTCATTTTGGATATGTGAGAGTTTGTTCATAGGATAATTAGGACCTTGGGGGGCCAAGCACTTAACATTTGAATTACATTATAGCTCCAAATCAACCCCAACACTGCACCTTCCCAGAAGACTCATCCTGAGGACCCCATTCTCATTCTCATGTCCTAATCTTAACCTTATTGTCTCTCAATTGTGCTATACCCAATTGTCATCACATTAGGGGGTAGGGCTACCACATGAATTTTAGGGAGTCATAGATACTCAGACCACACCGCTTAGAAAAATATTTTCATGGATTCCAGAGTGCTTCGCTTACATTGTTTTCGCTTATATCCATTGAGGTCAAACTCTATGCCAGATGTCTTTCTTAAGTACTTTTTACAAACAGCATATTTGTTCTTCATGGCAATGCTATGGAATAGTTACCACTGTTTTACATATTTATCCAGGAGGACACTGAAGTGTAAGGACTATTAAGGTACCCCTACTTTTACAGCTCTGAGGTATTGAAAAGGATGGTATGGAGTGGGTTGCTGAAAGATTTGCTCTTAACTCACTTAAATTTAATTTCAACTTGGTTTGCGGCAAAGCAACCTGGTCTTGTAACTGCTGTCTTGTGACTGACCACTGCCATTTGGCTGGATTGCTCTCTCCCTTATTGCAGTATCTGAGCTAGAAAAACCATGTTCTAGGCATCCTTCTGGTTCCTATTCTGAGACCAGGAAGCACTTCTTACCAGTTTGGAAGGGAAAGGGAGACTTGGAAATTCAATCCTATATTTGGAAGCTAATTTCAACTTATATGTTGAAGCTTTGACTTCTGGTGTGTTGGCATTTAGAGGTGGATATTTGGGTAACAATTAAATTATGAGAGTGGTGCTCTCATAATGGGGCTAGTGCCTTTGCAGTAAGAGGCACAGGAAAGGAAAAGTTGAGCTGGTGCCTATCTAGAGCCCTCAACCCCGTGAACTAGTGTTCATGGTACTAGAAGGTATTCTGCTCCCTAAGAAACACCAACCCAGCCAAAGCCCTTTGATATACAGTGCTGTCTTCCCTGCAAGATATCCTGGTGCAAAAGTAGCACAAAGCTTGCGGGAGTAACAAACCAATGTATAATTTGAACTAAGTCCATTCCGTGAGATGGGATCCTTACCTTACACTGCTTGGAAAGCCAAGATTCTGAGACTAGATAGATCATGGACCCAGGGAAAACCCAAACACTATTGCTCTACTAAAGGGATGTAGCAATAAAATGACATTCTGCTATACTCATACAGTGCCTAGCTCAGTCATCATGTCAGAGAAGTTTCCTCCCACAGCAGAGGGGAACAAATACAGAGATCCACAGCCAGAAAGTATGCAGAGTGAGGAACCTTGGAACACTCAGTCTGAAAAGGGATGCTTCCATCTAATCCCTCCCTTCAGGGCTCCTTCTGCATGTATGTGCTGTCCTTCTGCATTTATGTGCTGCCCGCTGTATGCATGTATCTAGAAAAGACATTAGTTGCACATATCTGAAGAGTACATTTGTAAAGAACTCAACCGAGGCCCCAGAACCATAAAAAACATTACAGACACCCATTGTATAGAAAGGCACTCAGCAGCTTGGGCTGACCAGTGTCTTCAGGATGCTCTGGGTTTCCCCTGCACATCACCACACATGCCTCCACATGTCAGTGGCCATAAGTGCCAATGGGTAGTAGTAATTTCTGAATCTTCTATAAGCCAAAGGCAAACCTGAGAGTAAGAAGAGCTTTGCCACGCTTTGTTCACCCACCACTCTCAGGTTTTATATTCATTGTCTCCATTGTATTACATTACTTTCAATTTGGAAGAGCTAAAGGATTAGCCAGAACAGTAAGTGATATGATTATATGTTTTATTTTTCTCTTGGAAAAACGGGATAAGCAGTGCTGCTGTGAGCTTCCTCATTAGCTTCTGTAGATGTAAATCACGAACGGATGAGGCTTTCAGTATAGAGGTTTTAAAAATGCACATTAGTTATTCTAGCACTATAGCTGTAAAGCACACAGCCTCTTACAGGCCACTTTTCAATTTTGGAACTGGGAGGAGGTGAGTCTTCCCTTTAGCTGCTTGTTCATTTGGAGCCATCTCAGTGATTGCTGAAAGCATGCATGCCTGACCTCTGTCTAAGGCTAAATCGGAATTCATGGTGCATTAACCCTTAGAACTAAAATATGAAATTTTACTATTTGTATGTATGCACCTTTGGCATGTTGTGTCCCACCTTAACTTCATTGTGAACCTCTGAGACAGGCTGGAAACCCTAATGGTGCCAGTGTCATTGATAGGTACTGACTCTGGCAGAGGGTTTCGTTTATCTTTTAAAAAATTATTTATTCACTTTACATCCCAATCACAGGACCCTCCCTCCCCTCCCTCCTCCTGGTCCTACCCTCCCTCCCTTTCACCCATATTTCTTCTTTCCTATCCCTCAGAAACGATGAGCCCTCCCTCCCGGAGTCAACCCACCAGAACACATTCTCTTCTATGGTGGTTTGGCAAAGCAACCCTGCCAGGGGGAAGGGATCCAAAAGCATGCAACAGAGTCCATGTCAGAGAGAGCCCCCCTTCCCTATGAGGGGACCCACATAAAGACAAAGATGGCTATTGGTACATATGTATAGGAGGTCTAGGCCCACTCCATGCATGGTTCTTGGTTGGTGCTTCCGCAAGGCCCCTGGACCCAGGTTAGTTTGCCCTGTTGATCTTCTTGTAGAGCTCCTGTCCCCTCTGGGTCCTTCTGTTCCCCTTACCCCCACTCTTCCACAAGGCTCCCTGCATTCCGCCCAATGTTTGGTGAGTCTCAGCATGTTTAGATCCATTGTTGGGTAGAGCCTCTCAGAGGACAGCCATACTAGGCTGTTCATCTTGGGTTCATAGGCGTTTCATCCAGCAAGGAACCCAGGGCCTTCTGTCCTCATGGTGATGTAGTGCAGAACTGCAAGCAAAGTGAGTGGAAGCATTTGATGTCTCTGAAGGCACAGGCGGTGGCTGCCATTCTTCTGATCATATGCTATAGGCTCAAGTCAGCCTCAGGCTAAAACCAAGATGAATAGACTCTGAGATGCCACAGCTTGGTTAAGCTGTCTTCCTAGGCTGTGCTCTCACTGGGAATATTTTGAGGAGAGTTATAGTAGAGAATTATGCTCATGTTGCATTTCTCTCTAGACTTAGGAAGAACTTAGGAAGTTAATTATTGTTGCCTCCATTTACTGAAATTTATAATTTAAAACTGATTTACCAATCATCATTTCTCTATGGATGTATTTTCAAACCTGTATTAGATGCTGAAATAAAAAGAAACCCAATAATAAAAAGTTCTATTTTGCTTCATGTTGAATATTAATTTTTCAAGTATTTTATTAAAATACTTTAGTCCCTGGAGTTGTTGTCCCCTCCTAGGTTCCAGCCCTGCTCATCACTAATGGATGGTAGCTGTGCTTCTGTCCCCAGGGATCTGGCCTTGTTCCTTCCTCCTGGGTTCCTGCTGGGTGGACCCAGGAGTTTTCTCTGCCCTCACCCCAACTTTTCCATAAACTCCTTTTCTAGAACACAACTCCAAGGTCTGTTCTCTTGCCCAGTAAATGTGCTTCTATGATTCAGTTTCCCTCTGTGCTCCGGGACTCTCTCTCCCTTGCAACCCAGCTGATTTCAGGGGTTCTACTGTGAGACACTCTTTGTCTCCCCACAGTCTCTGGGTTCAGGGATCTGGAGGACTCAGCAGTAAGCTGAAAGACTTCATCACATGTCCCTTCACAGGGCACCGGGCCATATGGTAGGTACAAATTAAAAACAGTAGCGACCTAGTTATCTAATTATTCCCCACGGCAATATGTAAAGCGAGCATGGTGATAATTCCGGCTCATAAACTTAGATCTCTTGCTATTTGTTTTATGAAACCAAAAAGGAGAAGAATGCCATTGTTTGGTAACCTTTCAGAAGGTGACTCTTAGATCAATAAAGCTAGGAGGTCTGAGACAGCCTGGATTGTACATCAGAAAGATAAGGATTTGTATCCTGGATAAATAAGGTATTGCTGTGCGACTTGAGAAAATGCCTTAACCTCTCTGAATCTCAGCTTTATGTGGACAATTCTCTTTCTCATGGAGGTTAACAAAATATGGATACATTTCATGGCACATAACAGAGCTTGGGAATTGCTAACCATGAAGTTCCCATGTTTTTGGTTAAAAACAAAACAAAACAAAAAACTATCATTGATTTGAGCACCACAGGTTTCCCAAAGTTTAGCCCTTATGTTTTACTTTTTTGTCATACTCCTTCTTCATTGAGTCTGATTTATCTCCAAATGCACCAAGGCCTTTGCCATGTGCAGCAGTTGTCTGGGTCTGAGAAGATGAAACTACTATTTGGGACTTCCTGATTGATGAGGGTGATCTGTCCTCACAGGCACAGTTCATGGTGTCAGCTTGTTCGTCTCTGTATCACACGGGGGTTTCACCCTCACTCTCTTGTCCTGGCTACTGTCTCTGCCTTAGCCCTTGCTAGTCCTGGGTTATGGCACATTTGTAAACCAGGTGGCTATAGCTCGGCACAACCATGAACATAAACGTCTGTAATGACCAAGGAAATCCTCATGTGCATTGTTCAAACACATGACACATGTGTTCCAATGTCCTCACTTCTTGGCTAGGTCTAAAGTGCAAAATGTTTCCAGTTGTCTGGGTTTGGGGTAGAAAGGTGGGATTGCAATGGTATGTGCTACTTTGCACGTGTGGAAGGGCTTTGGTCCTTTCTCAGCATTGCTGTTATAAAGCCTACAACCAAAAGCAACCAAGTAAAACTTATAGCCCATCATGGAGAAACATTAGGACAGGAACTCAAGCAGGAACCTGGAGGTAGGAACTGAAGCAGACACCATGGAGGAGTGCTGCTCACTGTCTTGTTTCCCATGGCCTGATCAGTTTTATTTCTCATACAAACCTAGGACCACCTGCCCAGGGATGGCACCATCCACATGCTGCTCCTATGACCTTACAGCACTCGATGTTATAACCCTGGGCCGTCTCATATCAATTATTAGTCAAGAGGATGCTTGCCAACAGGTCAATCTGATGGAGTCATTTTTTTTCAGTTGAGCTATTTTCTCAAATGAGAATATCTTGTATCAAAGTGACAAAAATGAAACAAAGCAAAACAAGAACAAGAACAAGAATAAAAACAACACCAAGACAAGAACAAGAACACTCATTTAGGTTTCCAGTTGCTTTCTCAGACCCAGGACTCTGGTCTGTGTGCCCTGGTGTCTTTCATGGAGCTCTGGACATTCCATATGTTCTGTAGCAGATAAGCAGTTAACTGTACTAAGAAAGATTTAATGAAACATATTTGTTTACAGAAAGATAAATACTCTTAAATCATTTTAACACAGGCTGAAAAAAATGCACCAATCTTTGAAGAAGACTTATTTCTGCCTTGAAAAAACTAAATGAAACGATTTAAGAGAAACTCTGTGATATTTCAGGATGTGGGGTGACGTCTCATAAGCAGGTACACCCACCTGGCACTGACTGTGTGAAGCTGCTTCCAGCTCATGAAATTTTCAGTGAGAGAAACATGTCGATCAGTTCCTTGACTGCAAGTCATTCCCTACAGATATAGATCAGAGTAGCGAGGAGCTCTGACCTCTCACTGGTGCTCTCTGCCCAGAAAGGCAGATTCCCCCACCCTCCCCCAGGACCCATCTGACCAGAAGAATGGCCTAGACCAAGTGCATGGGATGGAGATCTGGTAGGAGGCCTCTCTTTCTCTTGGATCAGTCCCACTAAACAAATGGGAGATCCCCTTAGGTGTTAGGGGAGTGAACTATACACATTCCATGCAATTAAATTCTAATTATATCGGACTCGGACATGAAGCTATGTTGGTTCCTGATGGTTATAAGAGTCTATTTTGAGGCAGGAGCCAAGGGGAACAATTTATCATCTGGGCACTGAAATTAGAATTCTAAGTGTGGAGAAGCTGGTATTTGAATTATTTGAGGATGCCAGGGTCTACTTTAAAGAAATGGAATGTTTGATCAAGGAAGTACAGTTTAATATATAGTTTAATTTCATCTAAAATCCTCTTGATGTCTAGATAAAAAATGTTCTGACTCATGGTCTGCATGGAACATTGTGGCCAATGCTTCTATTTACATATAATAGATGCTCATCAGAATTTGAGGAGGAAGCTGGGCCTCTCAGTGGAGGTGCTGCAGGGATGCTGTTCAAAATATGACCTGTGTTCCAATCACTTATGCATCTTATTAAGGCACAGAGCCTGTGGAGGAGCTCAGGGATGGAGACCGCCAGCTATAACCTCTCTACATGAGGTGGCAAACTCAGAACCAATTGTTTTTGAAAAAACATCAACTTTTTGAAGAAAGTTTGAGACATTTCTCTGAGGTAAACCAATGTGGAAATGCTGCTTAGCCCAGAGAGTAGGAATTTGAAAAAAATCTCATTTTAGTTTCACGCCATCTTACTTCTGTGACAGAGACAAACTCTTCACCTCCAGAAAGAGGTGAGATTAAAAAAAAAAAAGAAAAAGAAAGAAAGAAAAAAAACCAAATGATGTTCCTTTTCTTCTATATTGTAGAATGCAATAGGAGATGGGTGAGCACACACCAGCAATTGAGTGTAAATGTTTAGACAGCCGTGGCAATCCTCGGATAATAGATATTTCAACACCAAGAAAATATATTGTCACTTAAACTCAGAGATAATGCCACCAGCCATTCCCAGGAGCAGTACCCATTTCCAGTAATGATGAAGAATGGACAGCGTTCTTCCATATGGATTTCTTATGAAAATGCTGAACTGACCAACAGTGAAGACTGTTTTTAAGGTTAAATCCATTTGTTCACTTGAATGCTGCACCGTGATGTTAGTCTCAGGGACACTGTGATTCAGTTAAGTTACGTCTATTTTTTTTTGAGTAATTCATTAAACTGAGACAGAGAACCTAATATGTGCTAAGTATGATGGCAGGTATTACATACAAGCCAGCACCAACCAAAGACATTATGGAGGTAGCTGTGACTTGCGTGCAGAAAGCACTGAAAGCTGCCATGACTGAACAGCCTTTCTCAGGAAAACAATGGCCAGGAGGCTGGGGTGAGGGCAGAATTGGAGAAAGTCATTATAGAGAGCCACAATAGTGACCACAGGTAAATAGATTTCCCAGGAGCCATGCAGGGGCTACAAAAACTGCAAGGAAATGAGAAACTTATATAAAACCCATATATATATATATATATATAACTTATATAAAGTTATGTTATATATAAGTTATATAAAGTTGCATTATTATATTCTCATTATTTTTATGGTTCTATAGTTAGGAGTTTAGAAAAAATGTTTGCCAATTGTTAAAAATATCTTTTAAAATTATTGTTTAAAAATGAAAAAAAAATATGTGCCTGTGTGAAGGAATGTGTGGGCATGAATGTGTGAGCACGATTTTGTGCATTCATGTGCAAGTCTTAGGTCAGCCTTCAGTATTATTTCTCAGGACAAAGGACTTGGGACTTATTCGTATGGCTGGGCTACCTGGACAGTGAGCCCCAGAGATCTGCCTGTATTTTGATTCCTGAGCACTAAAATTACAAGTACATGCCACCATACTTGTGTGGGGTGCTGGGGCTAGAACTCAGGTCCTCAGGGTGGGTAGGCAACCCTTTACCAAATGAGCTTCTCTCCAGCCCTAGCTAGGAAGTCCTAGTCCTAGAGAGAACCAGGAGACTGACATGTTGAAGGTTTCTTGAATGGATTGTTTGGCCAAAGAATAAGCTTTCTTCTCAGACAGACAGGAGCTGTAAACTCTGTCTCGGTTTGGATAAAGCAAAGTAGAGAGTAGGTCTGGTGGCTTCTGAGAAGCATCACCTTATCTAAAGGATAGAAACTCCTGCTTCATACCTTACATTTTTGGTTTGGGTAATGGTGTGCCTTTGTTCTTCTTTTGGCTCTTTAAAAAGAATTTTTTTTGTCTCAAAATGTTTTAGGGAAGAATATTCAGAAATTCAATCTTATCCATTCACAAATCCCTTAAGGCCCGAAGCATTAGAGAAGGTTCAAACAGAATAGAGATGTATATGATGTCAGAGATGAAAACTGAGGGATATGAAAATGTAAACCTATGCTGGACTCAGCAGATGGCTACAGAGCATCATGGATATACCTGGATTCTTCAGAATTTGAGGTAAAGTCATTCCCATGCATCTTATTTAGAATAAATTTAATGACCAGACTTCCAGAGTCACTTGGTAATATCACAAACTTCTTTTGTTGTAGAGAGCTTCACCATTTTTTTCCCCAGGCAATATGCTGGGAATCATAATTCTGGATATAGACTACTCTGCTGCCGTCAGTCACAGAGAAACAATACGGGAGCCCAAGGATTGACAGTGGGGGCTGATTCCTTCTGTATATTTCATGGTCCTAGGGCCTGCTGAGAGTGCCCGAGGAAAGCCTCGAACGGCTCTGCTGGGAGAGTCTCTGAGTTAAAGGAACTCTGCAGTGTTAGCCTGGTTTATTTCCTCCCAACCCCTGACTCTAACACCCGGGGCCCCTAATGCTGTGCAGTTAGAGAGAAATTGTTACATGTACTGAGAAAGGACATTTTCGTTCTCATGGACCTTCCTCAAGATACTTGAATGCTTATCTGGACTCCTATGGCTCTGTAACAACAGGATTTCAATTAATCTAGTAGGATAGTATTCTTCAACCAGCCTTTGTTTTCTAGGAAGTTAGTTAGAGATTGCATGTAGCCTGAAGTCACATAGATAGAACCCTCTGAGCTGCTCCTGAGATGGGTGAGATCATGGCCAGCACAGCTTCCCTTTCCTGGACTTTGCATTTTTGTCTTGGAGTTCTCTCACCTCCTAGGACTCTTAGATATGGTATCATAGAGCTAGGGAAAACAGGCCTGGGGTTGGTGGCCACTGATATGAATGGTACTGTCAAAATGGCAGAGGTCCTGACAGGAGACTCAGAAGTGCTGTGCCAGCAGAACACACTTTTGGAACAGGAGTCTAGTGTCACCCAGAGGTCAGCTGCTCCAAACTAATTGAGTGTGCACATGATAATGGCCCCAGAATGGCTCCACAAGGGTCTTTGAGGTAACAGAACTTATATTTTAACTCAGTTCTTTGGCTTTGACATGGAGACATTTTCTCCAGCTGTGAATTTACTGGATAGATTCTAAAAGCAAAGTTCAGCCAAAGCATCCTTGGCTGTGCTGGACTAAACTGTTTTAAAATGTTTTCTTTTTTGTTGTTGTTTGATGTGTGTGTGTGTGTGTGAGAGAGAGAGAGAGAGAGAGAGAGAGAGAGAGAGAGAGAGAGAGAGAGAGAGAGAGAGAGAGAGAGAGAGAGAGAGAGAGAGAGAGAGAGCGTATAGAGACTAAGACATGGAGTAGCTTTCCTCCTTCTGTTCCTCTTTTATGTGGGTCTTGGGTTGGGTGGCAAGCGCTTCACCTGCTGAGGCAGCTGGGTCCTAAGCTGCTTCTTTTTGGTTATAAACTTAGTAAAATATGAGAGGAATGTCCCATTGACAACTGGCTTGACTTGGGTTATCAGTATGGAGTTTTGGTTTCACACCTGATGAGAATGGGAAAAGGTGTGTTGGAAAGCCAAAGCCACCACTGCTGTCCAAAATCTGCAGCTCTATTTGCTCATTCAAGGAACCTGCCATTTGGAAGCAGAAATAGATTTACTTTAGAAAGGGCAGAAAGTTTGACTAAGGCATGGCACTGCAGGATCACAGCCATATGTTCTAATGCAAAGCTTTCTGTGTTGGCCTAGCCTGTCATTGCTCAGGAGAGCCAAACACCAATGTGGGTAGAATGAATGAATCAATAGAGTGTTTCCAGAAATATTCCGAGATAAAAAGCTGATATTTGACCTTCTGGCAAGAGCTTGTATTCAAGCATTTAACTGAGTATTAATCGAGCACATGTTCTAAACCAATGCCCAGAAGTTGAAATGGATCATTTCTGTGTGCACTGCTTTGCTATTGAAGCAGAGGTCTATAGATAACTCAGCTCCAACAGGGCCCTTGATTGCCAGTGTTGTTTGTTATTTTCTGTAGAGAGAAAAAATTTTACAGTGCATCAATTTTCATCTACAATTAAAGAATTGAAATATCTTCAAAATAAACAGTATATATGGGATTGAATAGTGTCTTAGTTTTTTTTTTTTTTTTTTTTCTGTGACGAGACACCATGACTACAGCAACTCTTAGAAAGAGAAGCATTTCATTGGGGCTGGCTCACAGGTTCAGACGTTTAGTCCATTATCATCATGGCAGGAAGAAAGGCAGCGTGCAGGCAGCCAAGGTGCTGGAGAAGGAGCCGAGTGTCAGGAAGCAGAAAGAGAACGTAAGCCACTAGGCCTGGCTTGAGTGCCTGAAACCCCAAAGCCACCCCCTGTGACACACTTCCTCCAGCGAGATCACACCTGTTCCAACAAGGCCATAATTCCTAACGGTGCTACTCCCTATCGGCCTGTACAGGGCATTTTCACTCAAACCGCCACAAAAAGCAAAGGGAAAAATCACTTCACCTATCTAGTTTGCTATCGTTTGAGTGCATTTTCTGTGTACAAAGAATAACACCTAATTTAAAAATTTACACTTATTGAATGTGTGTGTGTGAGTGTGTGCACATCACAGCACACAGAGAACAACTCTTGTGAATCAGTAGTCTCCTTCTAAAAGGAGAGATTGAATTCAGGTGATTTCTAGAGATTGAATTCAGGTCATTAGGCATGGCAGTGAGCACCATCACCTACGAAGCATCTCACTGGCCCCTCAGCACACTCCAGAGAAAGAAATATAGTTATCATTGCTAATGTTGCCAACTTGTTAGGATCAAAAATCACCTAGAACACAAGCCTTTTTAAATGCCTGCAAAGGATTGTCTAGGTTAGATTTATTGAGGGCTGCGCTGGATAGTTTTATGTCAAACTGACACAAGCTAAAGTCATCAGAGAGGAGGGAAACTCAGTTAAGAAACTGTCTCCATAAGATCAGGCTACAGTGCATGGAATCTTACAAAAGATGTGGGAAATAGTAAGATAGGGAGAGGACAGGAGCTCCACAAGGAGAGCAACAGAACCAAAAAATCTGAGTACAGGGGTCTTTCCTGAGACTGATACTCCAAACAAGTACCATGCATAGAGAAAACCTATAACCCCTGCACAGATGTAGCCTGTGGCAGTTCAGTATCCAAGTGGATTCCATAATAATAGGAATGGGGACTGCCTCTGACATGAACTGATTGGCCTGCTTTTTGATCACCTTGTCCCGATGTGGGAGCAGCCTTACCAGGCCACAGAGGAAAACAATGCAACCACTCCTGATGAGGGCTGATAGACCAGGATCAGAAGGAAGGAAAGGAAGACCACCCCTATCAGTGGACTTGGGGAGGGGCATGTGTGGAGAAGGGGGAGGGAAGGTGAGATTGGGAGGGGAGGAGGGAGAGGTTTATGGGGGGATACAAAGTGAATAAAGTGTAATTAATAAAAATTTAAATAAAAAAATCAGGCTACAGGCACACTGTAGGGCATTTTCTTAATTAGTGATTGATGGGGGAGGGCCCAGCTTGTGGGTGGTGTTTTCCTGGGCTGGTGGTCCTGGGTTCCATAGGAGAGAGAGCAGGCTGAGCAAGCTGGGGGACACAAGCCAGTAAGCAGCACTCTCCATGGCCTCTGCATCAGCTCCTGCTTCCAGGTTCCTGCCCTGCTTGGGTTCCAGCCCTGACTTTTCTTTGATGATGAACATGATGCAAAGCCAAATAAACCTTTTCCTCTCCAAGTTGCTTTGGTCGTGGTGTTTCATCACATCAGCGATCAGGTTAACTAGGACAAGGCAGGAGGACCTGCCCACCCTGTGTAGCGCCGTTTCAAGCACTGGGTCCTAGACTGAATAAAAAGTGAAAGCAGAGCTGAAAATAACCTCTGCTTCCTCCTGACTGTGGATGCAGAGTTCAAGCGTATCAGGCTCACATTGCTGTGTCCTGGTGGTACCCAACCTTCAGACATATGCTAACAAAGCTCAAGAGGATTGGCTTAGAAAACAGAACTCTCCAAGCCTGAATTTTAAAAGTAGTGCTTAAATAACTAAAAATTTAAATCATGTATTACTGTTTCTGTAGCCTATTAAAGTTACACAAGCCTATGACAATCAGACCAAAAGTCTGGCCTCCAGATGAACAAATTTGAGCCGGCTAGCTGTTAAGCAAAATACTATAAACTCAGGCAATGCACTAAACACATAGATACGACATAAGTCTGGGAAGGAAAACTGTGAATCTTCATGCTTAATGCTGATCTTACTAACTATATAGGATCAATATGTTTAGGTGGTATTGAAAATAGTGAACTCTTTAATTTAAATGTCAAGATCTAAATTGCAAGGTTAACATCAAAACCAATATTTCACAAATGCACTTTTTAGATATTATAAAGGTTAGTATTACTGTCAGTAAATGGCTTCTTGGTATCCATAATCCAAGTTATAGATAATTCTGTAATGAAATTTATATTGTAATATGAGAATACATTTAAACTCATGGACATTTTATATAAAGCAAAAAGTACAGATCTCTCAAGTTTTGAAAATTCATTGTTATCTTTAGCACTCCTAAAAACAGGCTTTATTTATATGCATGATAAAGTTGAGAAAATTAGTTTCCCCGGCATTAATGAATCTAAGTGAGTTTTGTCCTTGATATCCACTTTATCTAGGAAAGAAGTTCAGGCTAGGTAAAGCACCCAGAATTTCTTTCACAGACTGTTTTTACAAAACCACCATTGGTTCTAGAATTGTTTTGACAAGGAGAGAATGCATTTACAGAAATTCTCTATTGTGTCTTAAGAAAAATAGGTGGGCACTGTGTAATTATGAGATTGCTGAGGCAGCATTCATTCATGAGTCTCCATGTTTGCCAATAACATGCACAGTTATAGTGTGTGTTGAAGGCGGTCACTAAGCACACTGCACAGCTGAGTCCATTCAGAATAGCCACAACCAACTTTGACATTATGCCATGAATAAACATACACACACACCCAAAGAGTCACAGTATATTCTGGGTGTTTTATTCTTTTCCTTTGTAAAACAGTTTTCCTAAAATGCTGATAAGCTGCAATGTTTGGAAATATCAGTTCATTTTGAGGTGATTTAGTCAATTACCATTATGTTTGGCACCCAAAGATACATCTTTCAATACAACTATTAAAATGAGAAAAGAAATTATAGATATTACATTTGCAGCTCATATCTTTTAGGATAATTTGGTCACAAATAGCGCATACTATTGGATATGTTCTCCCATGACATTCCTGCATTATGCACACTTCTTACTTAGGAGAAACACCATGAAATATGCTCCAAACTTACTCCTTGTGCTTGCCCATAGGATGGGTGTGGTAGCACACTACTGTAATCCCAGCACTCTGTAGGAAGAGGCAAGTAGATCTCTGTGAGTTTGAGGCAAGTCTGGTTTATGTAGGGAGTTAAAAAATAACCACAGCTCAATAGTGAGTCTCTGTCTAGAGGAAAAGAAGAAAGAGAAAGAAACTGACATGCTTTGGTTCTTTGTGTGGATGCTATCTGTCATCGCTGAATTGTAATCACCCTCAGTAGGACATGATTCTTTTCATTGCTCCTGCTCACAGAGCAAACCCATGGTGCAAGTTAGGTCTTTACAGGAGAAGAGGTTGATCTGACTTGTGGGAAATGGACAAATTCAGTAACTGACAGGGCTTCATGACCTCCTTTTTTGGGAAAGGCACTGACAGCAGTGTGACTATTGAGCTCTATTATGGAAGCTGCCAGAAGAGCCTTGGAAGGGATGGAGAGGGGGTTGAATCCTGATGGTATTTCTTACTTGCTTGATCACAGTAGTCTTTGCTTTCCCATACCAACTGTCAGTAAAGTCCTAGAGAAACCCCCAAAATGGCTGAAGAAGCATAAAGAAGTAGCTGACTAAAAACGTGATATCCAGAAGTGTGGGGGAAAGTGTGGTACACAACCATCCTTCTCAGTGCATGCTGGGAAAGAAGAGAGGGACTCCTGGGAGCTAACCAGCAAGCCAGGACTGAAAAATTAGCATCTGAGATGATACACATGCAGTGAGAACACAAGCCAAATGTGTCCAACATTTTTACAGTATAAGGAAGAAATAAAAAACAGACACTAAAGGACTAGAGTGGATGTGATGACAACATTTGAAACACAGTGTCTGAGGGCAACTTCCAATACTAAAAATGCTCCGCTGCAAAGAGAAAGATCGGTGACCTTGAGGATCAGTCTTTCTAATCAATACAAGAATGTTGATATGTTCTCGGGAGTGGTGTTAGGATGTAGATAAGTTTCGAAAATTACAACAAACTCTTAGAGCAAAGGGAAATGTTGGTGAGTTCCAGAATACATTTGAGAAGTGTATTTGAGCATTTTATGGGTACATTATGATAGCCTGATACATGTACACGTGTACAGCACATAGTAATCAAATGGGCAGTAGGCAGGTTTCTTGGGACATTAATCATTGACAAAGGTTGGGACTTCCACACTTCCGATTATTTTGAAACACAGCTTTCCTCCTGTACTCACCCAACTATGCTATAGGGAAGCATCGCTCATTTCTCATCTCTGTGTTTTTGGAGCCATACTGAACTTACGACTTCCCTTCTCAGACCCTAAAGAAAGCTCCCCATTCCATCTACAGTATGGCCAGCCTAGCCTCTTTCTGTGCTGGCTTATTTTACTTAGCACAATGCTCTCTTGTTCCTTCCATGTTGGTGCTAACAGAAGGATTCCATTGTGTACATGTACAACACTTCATCCATCCATCAGATACCTGAGTTGAGTCCCAGTGATCACTGCTACAATAACCACCAGAGTACAACTATCTTTTTAGTGTAAGGTTTTAATTTCCTCTGGGATATGTTCCCAGTATTGGAATTGCTGATTTTAGTTTTTTGAAGAATCTTTATATTGTGTTACATAAAAAGATACATGTACATTCTCAGCTATAGTGTGTACGGTTTCCTTTCCCGCCACACACTCACCAGAATTTCATTATTTATTTTTCTGCCTGTTTGATGATAGCTATAAAAGAGGAACTAGGTTGTGGGTAAGCTGCGGAGGAAATAAACTCCTTTAGGGCTATGAAGGGATAGCTGTAAGATGGTAAATTAGGAGAGCAGGCTTACAGATATCCGCATTCTTCCATGCTTAATTGTGTCATTAAACTGTCTCAGGCAGGGACATGTTGGTGTCAGGAGGAGGTGAAGGAGTGGTTGAGATCATGTAACGCCTCCATTTTAGGTGAAAAATACATGCGTGCTGTTTTAAATACCAGCTTTCAACATTCAGATTTTTCCCACTATGTGAATTACACATTTCTGGGTTTTACCTGTGTTTGAGGAATCTATGAGACTTTATTTTTAGTGTTCAAGCATTTCCAAGTCTCTGATGGAAAGTTTCCTTGACTGTAGTTCCTGATACAACATCCCGCTTTCTACCTACTGGTAGAGCTGTGAATGCTTTGCTTGTATGAACTCAAGAAAGCATTTTGTGTGGGTCCCGGCTACATCACAGCAGTGTTTATCTTGCCTTCTGAGAGCACAGTTGCTACACACAACTTCATTTTCTAAAGAATCAAAACTGAGTTTCTTAAACTCTCTAGCTTTTACTTACCTATCTTGGGCAGGACGTTTCTGAAACAAGTTTCATTTCTCAGCTGGAATGTAAGGGGCACAGCTTTGCCCTTATTCGGGAATCCTTTCTCATTCTGTTTTTAAGATGAATGTGCCACATCAGCTAAAAGCTGAAGACCACTCAGATGCACAGATATATTTATAATTTACTTGCTGGTTCCGCCACTGTTGGATGATAGGGACATTTCTCCCTACTTTTTTTTCCCTTTTTATTGATGATGTTATGACAAGTGCCTTCATACACACTATTATTAAACACATAAATTATTTGGTTTTATATAAAATCTGGTGCCTTCAGGGCCACTGAAGAATATGAGGCTTCTTGGCATTACACTAAAAGGTACAGAGAATTATGCTTTTGATTCTCAAGATCTTTCAATGCTTCTCCTTTGTTTTGAGTCCCTTTTTCTACTGCTTAGGCCAACTTTAACTTTCTCAGTTCCATGTCAGTGTCTCTAATCCTCAGTGAAACAGGAAAGCTGGTACCCTAGTGTTCTGTGCTTCGTTGTAAAGAATAGCTATAGAGTGAGGTCCTATAGGGAAAATTGCATGTGTTTTATTACATGGCAATATTTGTTTGTCTCAAATAATTTTTTAAAACACTAAATTTCAGGTTACTTGGCTGAAGTTCTTGTTACCTACCTGTATTTAAAAAAAGTTCTAAGAGAAATAATAAGGGGGTTTCAGATGAGGTGAATCTTTGCAAACAATAGCAATGAAGCCAGTGAGATTTGTGTTTCCTGAGTGACAGACTCCGGGAAGCATGGTGAGTTCAATAGTTTAGGAAGGAGAGAGATTTGGGCTGTAGGGATTTGAGGAAATGCAATGATCTGCTTGGTTGCACTCAGTCAGCACTCCACACCCAGCTGCCGCCTGCTTTAACTTGTGGGTGGACGCTCATTTCTCTAAGGCCTTCCCAGAATGAATTCTGTGGCACACAGACTTCTACTGACAGGTGTGGAATGTGATCTTCTACCTTCCATGACACTGCTGACTGTTGTCCTTACAAGCTTAGGAGCCAGTGTCCACTTCCTAGTGATAGTCACAGCAGCATTGAGGCAGACACTCACGTATAAATCGTTATGGATGACTTGGAGCTTGCAATCTCCAGGGTGATGTTTTTGAAGCAGGCTGGGCTGAATGCTAGAGTCAGAGTTTCTGGGTAGGATTCTAGGGCTTCTCACATGGCTACTGACAATTCTGTGAGAAGTCAGGACCACCTATTTAAAAAGGGATGGAAAGAAGTTGGGATGGCTGAGACTGCCTATGAACAGTGTCTCCTCTCATTAGGCCTCATACTTGCTAACCACAATATCTTCCTGGTCTCCTGAAGTTCACTGAGTGGAGATAACTTAAGTTGTATGTGAATTATATTGAATGACAATATTCTGAGATAATGTTAGATAACATGAAAGGATGGACTTCTAGAACTTTTTATTTCATTATATGTCACACACACACACAGAGAAACACACACGAGGTCTGAGTTAATTATACCCATTGAAATTTTCAACCTTCAATTTTAAGTCATTTAACTTTTCTTTGTCTTATCTGCTTGCTGGCTTGAATGGATAATCTGTAACAGTTTAGTTTGTAATAGATCAGAAGCTGTGTATTGATTAGGATGTAGTGAATGGACTATCATGAAGCGATGTTATTAGAAGTGCTTCAGAACTTATGAAAAAGCTTTGATTACTTCAGAATATTTTGCTTGATAACACTTCATAATAGCATAGTTACAATGTGACAGATTGCCAGTGCAACAAAGTCTAATAATTGGATATTATATTCATTTTTTTCTGATTTACTCTGCTATAGAATAATCATATTTATAGATTGGCTTTCTTAGTACATGCAAATCCATAGTCAATATTTGTGTTATGTTCCTAGTCACATCTATGTTTACATTATTCCAAGCTCTAGTATTCATCTTATTTTCACATGCCAGATTCTGTGCTTCCACAAGACTCCTTTGAACCACTGATTCATGCTGACTAACAGAGAGAAGGCACAGGAGCTAATTATAACAACAACAACAACCCAAACAACAACAACAAAAAGACTCAAAAGTAAGACCCAGGTATGGGAACACAGTAGCTGAAGCTAACTGTGTCCTGCTAACTTGATCTCATCTGAGGCAAACTGGCCCAGCAGAGACTCAGTACAGTGTAACCCTTAATGATGAAACTAATTTGCTCTCTGTACTCACAGCTCAATGTACTGCCAAATTCGTAACATATTCATACAAAGTAGCTTCCTTGGCCCCTTTCCTCTGGAATCTTCGGCTGATCAGCAATGGCTTTAAGATGTGCTAGGAGGTCTGGTTGAGGCACTGGATCAAGGTCCTCAGTATTTACTACATAAACCAAAGGGTCCCAGTTTTAGCTGCACATCACCAGCACTAGGGAGCTTCTAAAAATACAAACCTCTAGATTTATTTAGTTATTACTGTTTCCATGTTTGCCTTCCTTGCTCCTTTTCACAAAAATGTCCAAATGGACAACGTAGCACATGAAGCCTTGTTCAGCTTTGAGAACAGAGCTGGAGTGTGATGAGGTAGCAGTATCTTGTGAGCTTTGATAGCAGAGGGATGGAAAGCTTCTGCTCTGGGCTGGGCCTTGGAAGCATGAGTCTTCTGAGGGATGAGGTGCCCACATCCCTCCCTGTGGCAGAGGTGTCATGAAGGTACCAGATTCAGTGCTACACTGTTGAAGGTCTGGGCTTTTGGCTTCAGTGGCCAGATTGCTCAATTTCAGGTGACTGTGACACATACCCACTGTTGTTGCTTATTTGGAATCAAAGTATTTTCATTTGCTTTGGTCAGTGAGAGTACAAAGGATGCTGTTGATGTGGCTAAGTTCAATAACCATGATGAATGTAAAAGTCTACTTACCTCATATTCCCTAAAAAGCATGGTTGGAAATTTTTACCTTCATTAGTTCTCTTTCTCACCACCTTCAAACAGAGAAAAAAATAAAAGCTCCCCATGGGAGAAGAGTACATATGCATTAAAAATAAATCCCTGTAGCTTAAAATGTCTGGATATAGCAGGGGTGTGACAAATGATAGAATCGATATATTTGAGTCACAATGGGTGATCTGAAGGCTCACTTCCATTGTTCGTTTTTGTTCATGAGCTTGTGACTGAGATTAAATAGTTTGTCAGCAGATTTGAAGGATGAGATTTCGAGAGGGCTGGCCTGCCAGCACAGTGCTATAATGCTCCTAAGTGAAGGATGCATCAGTCCCAGCATGGCTAGCTGCCTTTGTTGTATAGCTTTTTTTTTGTTGTTGTTGGAAAACAAACAAACAAAAGCAAAACAGCAATAATACAGGATACACTGGGCCTCACAGAATGGTATGTGAATATGCAGTTTTTAACATCTCAGACAGAAAAAAAAAACTACTTGAAATTTGCCAAAGAAACAAAGGGACTAGCATGAGTTGTAATGATTTTACAGTAAAGAGAATTCTATTTTTAGAGCTATAGTTCTTACCTGGAGCGGGAGTGAAATCAGAACCATTTGTAAATGAGATAAAAGATCCTATTGTCTCTTGGCTGATATCCACCTGGCCATTCTCTTCCTGTTTATATTCATTGCTTGATTTGGTACCTCTAGTTTTCCTTGTTATGCCTGGCTTTCTGTCTGCTTAATTTTTATGAGCTCCATGATCTCGTTGATCCTCCATGATCTGCATTGTTCCTTGGGGGGAAATCAGAAAAGGCCAGTAAGTTTCACATAGAAGCACATGCCCCCCCCCACAACTACATACATGTACATACATACATACACACACACACACACCATTGTCCATGGTAAGAATACAGAGTGTTTAGTACAGTGCATTTTCTTTGAATGTTTATGAGCTAGGACTTGAAAGAACACAGTGATGAGTACTGTTAGAAGAAAATTCAATATAGTAAGTGATAGAGGGGGTCACAATTACTGAGATTTGACACAGTTGCTTCGGTTAGTCAGGGATGCTCTATGCTGAAAACAACACCAAACACAACAGTTTTCGTTGTGCTCCTTAGCCTTTAGCTTGCACCAGGATTCTTTGGAGGGTTGGGAAGCCTATATTGCTTCCCTTCCCCCACCTCAGGGTCTCCACTTCAGAGTGGGATGGTGCCCAAGGGTTAGGAATTCGAGCAAATTCCCAGGCGCTGCTGATGCTGTCCCAGGTGCCTTAGTTTCAGAACCACTGCTTAGGTGGCAAGATGTCATCACCCACATCACAGGAAGTCTGGACTCCAAAGTTTCTCAGGCCGGTTTCTCTGTCAGGGTATGCAGGGAATTGCCCTCTGACTGCACCAGGTGTGAAGTAGTTGTTTTCATTTCATGCTTATCTCCTCATGAGTACAAGATGGCTACTGTTATTCCGACCATCACATCCCCTGCTGCCTTTAAAACGGAAAGAAATGACTAAGAAGCCAAGGATGTCTTCTGAAAGCACTTGAAACTGATAGCAGAGATTTCTCCACTTTGACGTCATGTGACAGCAAGAGGTTCCCACCAATGTATTTAGTAAATATATTGATTTATTATTTCCTGTGCCCTGTGAGAAACAAAACAAAACAAAAACCCAACTAATCAATCAAACCAACCAACCAACCAACCCAAAGCTGAGTCATAGCTTTTAGAGTTGTTTTTGTTTGTTTTGTTTTTTCCCAGTTTGCAACTTTGGAAGTTTGAGATGGCGTCTACATGGGCAAATCTTCGGGCTTAGGAGTTGGCATATGCTTTGGTTTGGATCTTAAGTGGCCCCACAAAGAGCCATAGGCTGAAGGCTTGGTTAGCAGCCTGTGACAGTATCAGGAGATGGTGTGTCAGTGATTGAAGTACACTGGCAAAACACAGCTTAGTCAAGAAAGGGTTGGTTTGGCTTATGATTTCTGGTTATAGTCTATCACTGAAGCAACTGAGATAGAACCATCTCCTCAGTCAAGAACACTGAAGAACGAATGTGTGCATCTTTAGTGCTCAGCTAATGTTCTTCATGCAAACAAGGAAATGAGGCCTACCACTTTCAGGCTCGGTTGTCCATGCCAATTAAGGAAATTAAGATAAACCTTCACAGGCTTGCCCACAGACCGGCCTGGTCTAGACAATGCTGCCTTAAAATCTCTTTATGATGGGTCTAGGTTGTATCAAGTTTACAAAGGTAACCATCATAAGATTTCACTGCCTTTCTCTCTGCCTTTGCTTAGTGGCACTCTAGAGGTGAGCAGCTCTGTTCACCCCTGTGTTCCCACCAACATGTACTGTTTTTCCAGAGACCGAAAAGCACAGGGCCAGCTGACCAGGGCCGGAGCCCATGAAACCATTCGATTTCTTTTTATTTTCTGTGGTGTGGAGCTGTGTGCAGCCGTAGCTTTTAACGGGCTCAGTAACTCCTCAAGCCCTTTGTTTGTCCTTTAACTTGGTTCTCTGAGGCATTGTGTCTCAGTGACAGAAAGCTGATCACAAGAGCCTCTCAGAAGTCATATTTATGTCTCCTGCTTTGTCTGGGGCTTATAAAATATCGATATCCTTGAAGAGGATTGTCTCCCCCGCCTAACCAGCTCGGTCAGGGGCATCCCATAGGTGGGAAGTTTGGATCTTTTTCAACACAGCCTTGAGAAAATCTGTGAAATATTTTTTTTTGTCCTTATCTTGTGTGGACACTGATTGCACCAGAAAAATAAAGCCTCTTTGAGAACACCTCTTGATGTAGGCCCTAAATTTTATCATGGGGCACATCTTAATATCTCATGTTTTTTAATCAGAAATAGTATTTGGCTTGTTTTTGGTTTTGCTTCTGATTGTCCTTGTCAAAACACTGTAAATATTTTTCTTTTAATCTGATCAAACCAGACCAAGCCTGAAATCAGAAATGATTGTTGTTTCTGTATTTTTGGAGTTCCATATGAAATGCTTTTATTTGAGTAAACTGTACAGTTGGAAGGATGCTGTGGGGTGAAGAGATAAGCCAGACAGCAGAGGAAAAAAAGTGGAAGATTTTAGACTTCATCATGTTGAGAACAGCTAAAATGAATGGTGCCTTTAAAATCCTGATGAATTCGTGGCTCTTGTTCAAAAAGTTCCAGGGTGAAGTGTGCCTTCAGGGTGGGTGATTTGTTTCTGAGTTTGTGTGCGTGCCAACTGGAGAAAGCACTGTCTTGGCAGTCTGCAGTCTGTCTCAAAGGGCAGGATCTGTGGAGTCTCCCAGGAAGGTGTTTTCCTGAATTCCTGTGCAGGCCCCAAGAACTAGCTGTTCTGAAGGGCATCTCTGCCAGCTGTGTGCTTGACTGGCTGCTGGACAGGAGCCTCGTGTGCTGTATTCTCCTGAATCTTGGCTGTTTATGTGGGACCCTTGAGAGCCAGGAATGGCTACAAAGCCTCCTGGAAGGTTTTGTGAGAACTCCCACAGAGATTTTCGTTTTCTCAGGGCCCATCGTAGTCACTTTTCCTCAATGGGTCTCTGGATTTTCCTCTAAGAAAAGGAGGACCACCCTCAAAACGGATCAGAAACTTAGTTTCTCTCGTTTTGTTCATGTTTTTCTTATTCCATGCTCTTTGTCACTGAGATTTGAATTCAGAATCAAATTATACATTCTCTCGATGAAATTTTGTTTCCTTAGGTCCTGTGCATTTCAAGAACATGACTTAATATACACACACAATAAAAAATATACAGTGGGTATGTTTGAAATTATAAGAGAAGGGATTACGTTCTCCACTTGGGACAAGGGCAAGACTCACTAAAATAAGGGGCAGGAAGGGCAGTGGGGAGAGTCTGTTAGAAAACTCTGGAGAAACAGCGTAGCTAATAGTCTCTTCCAGTGCCTTCCACACTGCTATGTGGAGAATAACTGCAAGAAATCGATGAGAGACCTCTGGCCTTATTACAGATATGCTGAAGTAAGGTAGAGTGTGCCTGAAGATGTAGAGTGCACTTTGTCTCCTTAAACCTCATATACTGAAGTCTTCTCCCCACTCTCTCAGAATGGGATTGCTTTGGAAATAAGACCCCTGCAAAGGCAATTAAGAGTTTCCATTTGTGGCTGAGCACTCCACTGACGTGTGATCTCCACACTTTGACCAGCGGTGAGGATCCATATTAACTATTCTCCACTGTGTAAAGACTCTTATCTGATGACAATTGAGGGTTGCACTGACCTATGAGTACAGAGATACGTGCTTAGAAGGCATTTTGATGCTATATCATACCAGTCCCCACAAGGCTAAGGAACATGGTGGAAGCGGGGGGGGGGACGGGCAGGGGAGACTGTATGATCCAGAGGTTTGGAAGGACTGGGGTAAAACTCTCCCCCAGACATGACAGCACCACTCTCCACTTACAAACTCACGGCAACTATGGTTCCTGTACAAAACCTGAGCAAGGTCAAGCCAGGCATCATTCCACCACAGATAAGGAGGAGCACACGGGCTAGCTGGGAGCTATTGACAGCCACTGGCTGATAGGGAGGGAGAATCAGTTTTTTTAGGGTTGTAGTCTCTGGTAGGTAGGTTGGCCATGCTCTAGGGGTTGGCTCCCAACACATGAGACTATGGGCAGCACTAATTGGATTCCTGAGTTATTTAAAATAAACAGGAAATAAAGTTACAGAGGAGACATTGAAGGAGAGTTGGGAGGAGTTGGAAGTAGGAGGTGAATATGATTGAAATACATTGTAAGCATGTGTGAAATTCTCAAAGAACTAAAGCACACACACAGACACACACAGACACACAGACACACACACACACACACACACACACACACAGGGCAATTCAGCAGTTAAGAGCACTTACTGCTCTTACAGATGATCCGGGTTTGGTTCCCAGCACCCACACTGGACGGCTCACAACTGCCCGCAACTCCAGCTCTAGGAGATCTTCTGGCCTCTTCTGGTCTCTGCAGGTACTTCACGAATGCAACACATACACAGGCAGGCAGGCACACATTCACATAAAAAACATTTTTTTTTTAAAGGTGGTTAAGGTGGATTCTTCTAGTGTGATTGGTGTCCTTGTAAGAAGGCACCGGGACAGAGATATATGAAAAACTGTGAGTGCATACAGGAGGAGACAGCCATTCGCAAGACTAAGAGCCTGCAGGAGAAACTGAGCTTTGACCTCTGGCCATTGAACACAGCCTCCTTTAGTTATACGAAAACACATTTTTGATATTAAAATGGTCTGTGGAGCTTTATCGTGGCAATTGCAGCACTCACATGGAAAAACATGCATTTTCAAGATGTCCCTTGTGATTTTTTTTGTGTATGTGTGTGCATATGGAAGTTAAAGAATCATTATTTTAGGGTTTGAAAATAAATGTGTATTACCAAAAGTTCTGTGCATTAGTTACCTTTCTCTCACTGTGATAAAATATGAAGAATAAGACAATTCATAGAAGAAAGAGTTTATTTATTTGGGCTTATGATTCTAAAGGGTTAGGGTCACTAATGGCCCAGAGACAGTACAGAAACAGGTAGCAGACATGGTGGCTGGAGCTGTAACTAAGCTGAACAGCGAGCAGGAAGCAGAGAGAAAGTGAACAGGGACTGGCACAGCTTGGAAGCTGCAAAGCCTGCCCTCCTGTGACCCATTTCCTCCCGCATGGCCAGATCCCCAAACCTATCCAAACAGTGCCACCAATGAGAGCTAAGCACGGAGCACCCGAGCATGTGGGCAGGCAGTCTCAGTCCATCCACCACACGCTGTTTTAAAAGTTTTCTTCAGCAACTAATTAAATCGATCAACCGGAGTAATAATAACTGAGAGAAGTGAGGATATCGAAACCCAAATGCCGTGCAGAGGTGCTCTGACCTGGTGTACCATGCAGACCCACACTACATGGGCTTTGTTTGACTTCTGCTGTAAATGAGAGCTCAGAACTGAGAAGCCGCCAGGCCCAGGAGGAGGTCCTGTTGTAGGCACTGTGCTTTCTGGACTCAGATGCACTTTGCATTGCTTTGCTTCTGCAAAGATAAACACACACTTGTGTCCTTGGAGGAAAATATACCAAGGCCTGGCCCAGGATGAGACAGATGCAGAGTCTGGGGCATAAGCTATAAGGTCATGCAAGGTCATGCAAGTCGGGAATCTACAGTTACACAACCAAGAGGGCTGGGGGCTCTGGACACAGAGTGCAAAGGTAGGTTCTCACTCAGCATGAGAGCCCTGCTAGGGCTGTGTGAGCATTTTAGAATATCAAGTTCTGGATTTCATGCTCGAATTACTGCTTATTCATCCTAGATGAGGCCCCATTCTGCATGATATAAAAAACGCACTGCCTTTCAGAACAGCAGGGCTCGTTTGCTTTTGCAGACAGGGGAGGCCGTCTTGACCATGCTGAGTGAGCCCAGGAGGTGGCGAGAACACTCAGTCCCTGGAAGCTGAGCACCTGTGTGCCAGGGCTGTTTATGCTCTGTTATTATTTCTCTTGAAGGTCCAACCAAATGCCTGTTCTTGACTACAGTCAGGGTCAGAGAAAGCTTGGGAACAGATGGGGACAAAACCTCCCCCTTTCTGGAGCATCGAAAGAATTACCAACAAAACAGGAGATCATGTCTGTTGAATTTTCTATTGGTTGGAGTTTGTTACTCTTGCAGATTCAAGTCAAATCTAAGAATTATTTACTCCAAGGACCAACCTAAAAGAATCTTTCAAGTCCTTCAGATGTAAAAGCAAATGACTGTAGAGCCATAGGGCATCAAGGAATGTATGAACTCATCTTACAGGTGGGAAATCTGGGCAGCAGGAGTGAACTGATTAGTCCACACATCACCATAGTGTACTAGACAGACACGGAGAGGGACTGGCAATGAAGAGCAGACACAGGGGCCTGTGTTCTGTGTTCTGTTCTTTCTATAGTGCCATAATCCAGACTGTGCATTTAGTAGGCGGTTCCTTTAAGGGGTCCTATTGCCCCATACGTGATCTTTACACCCTAAGCCTATGCAGGAGCCCTTATTTAATGGCTCCTTGGCAGACTATAAATTCATGTAGCTTCTCACAGAAGACCCTTCCAAAAATAGTTCTTCCATTTTATTAAGAGCATTTAATTTACCAACCAGATTCTCCTAAAATAAGATCAGCAGGTGAATTTCAGCATTCATTTCTAAGATTACCCCGATGTTACTTCCCAGCCTAGTTCTGGCAGCCTTGCTGCAGCAACTCATGCTCCCTGGACATTGCCCCCATCCTGCCCTGGCCGGCATCATCTCTGTGTACACTTGGCATGGCAGCTTTCCTCCACAGTGGTCTAATCTTCAATAGGCTTTGCCAACCTTTTCACCATGACCAACAGGAGACACAGCTAAGTTTGCCCTCTGGGTAAGTTTAGAGGTCCGAACAGCATCACATTCTCTTTCCCACACTGTGCAGGCAGAATTTCACATCCTTCCAATTGCTAACATCAAATCCAGGTCTTTCTAGCCGTTGTCTTTTAACCATACCCAAAGCAAATCTCAGAACACCATGGCTCTACTATCAGGCAAGAAGATAAGACTCAAAGTCAAGAAAAAATGTTTTGGTTGATTATTTAAAAACAACAATCCATTTTTGTTCGTATTGGTGCTTTGAACCTAAGTTGTCTCATTAATGCCAACACACATAAACAGTATAATTATCCTTCTAATGCTTCTTATAGTTTCAAGACAGATCAAATAAATTTAGTATTTTTGTTTTCACAAAATATTGCTATTAATTTCTCCCCTTTGCCTTAGGCATAGAGAAATTGAAGATGTGTCTAGAATTTGAGAAACACATGTGTTTTCAAGGCAACCTCTGATTTCCGGATACCATTTGTGCATAAACACATTCTTAGATCATCTTGTGAATTGCATCATTATTTAGTCAAGGAGAACCTTTACATCTTAATATGTTACTAGGAGGGGTATACACCTGGCATAGTGGTGGGCCATGCATCTAGTCCAACTCCATGTGCAGAGATATTTACTGTTCCCCCAAGAGGTGTGTTTGTTTCCACCTCCAAGCATTTGCAGGTCTAGGAATTAGTGGGGAGGTTTTTAAGCCTTGTGTAAGAGTTTGCATAAGGGTGGAGTTTAATACAAAGTCAAAGGTAAATGGGGATTTAAAGTGACTGCCAAAAGATGTGTTAAAGGAAGTTGGAATGATCTTTATTTTTCCAGCAGACATTACACCTGGGGATTCCTCTAAAGAAAGCAATTTAAGTATCATAACAAAGTGATGCCAATACTGTGTAATTCTTAACTTTCCAGCTTTCCTTAAATGTGACAAAGAGTGAAGCTTCAAGTTTTCTTGTCAGTGATTTGGGTCTAAGGCAGGCCCAGTTAGTACAGCAATCAACCATTCAACTGTGTCTGCAATGAAAAGACCCAGGTCAAAGCAGCTTTTCAATATTAGCTGGAACAGTTGGTCACATGAACTGTTTTAATGCATTCTATAGATGCAAATATAGAAGATAGACGATCCAAAATTTGTCTTTAACGTCTCTTCTGTAGATGAATCTCATGTTTATACTCTAGGAGGGCAGTGCTAGTTTATATCTGTATCTATATACCTATATTCTATTAGTTCTTTGAGGATTTCATACAGTGTATTTTGATTGCATTTATTCCCAGCTCCTGCCTCCTCCCAGATCCATTCCTTTTTCCTCCTCCATCCAACTTTGCATCCTTGTTGCTGTTGTTTCTAAAGCCATCAAGTAAGGTTGATGCTTTCTATATATTCTTGATGTGTGGCCTTCTGCTAGAACAGAGGTTCTCGACTTTCCTAATGCTACAATCATTTAAGCAGTTCTTCATGTTGTGGTGACCCCCAACCATGCAGTTATTTTTGTTGCTATTTCACAACTGTAACTTTATACTGTTATGAGTCATAATGTAAATATCCGTGTTTTCTGATTGTCTTTGGAGGCCGCTGTGAAAGAATCTTTTGACTCTTAAAGAGGTCTTGACCACAGGTTGAGAAACACTGCATAGAGCTGGAACAATCTGCTAGGTGCTATACCCTTAACGAAAACAGTCTACTTCTCCCAGGAGTTATCAATTTCAGTAGCTTCTCAGCTAGAAGTGAGACTGTGAGCCTACCTACTCCTACATGCTGGAGCTTGAGCTTGTGGGAGTGTTAGTCGACACTTTGTTTTCACAAAATCTATTTCAGATTGCATCTTGGGGAATTTCGATGCTTCCCTGGTTTTGTCCTGTTTGTACTTGGCTGTTGGAGAACTAAGCCTGTGGCTCTTGTTTCCACACCTTCTCTCTTTTGTTTGTGTGTCAGTGCACTTCAGTTCCTGATGTCATGATTTTTGGCAGAAGCAGTAGCATTACAAAGTGGTGAGGTGATGACCTGTATCAACGAGGAAGTGTTCCAGAAAATCCTAGCTGGATTTTAGACAGCAAGGAATTAGACAGTAAACTTTAGACAGGGCAGGTGTTGGCTCTTTGATCGTATGGTTCAACAACATCACTGAACACAATGGGCTCTGTCTGCTTTTTATCACTCCAAGCTCCAACTGCCTTTTAAGCCTATTCTCTATCTTGTTGAGTCAATTGCAGATAAATGCCAAACTATTTGTTTCTTAGAAGAACACAAAAAGAAATCTTTTCTTTGGTAGGTGAGGTCAGCTTGGACCAGATGCCCAATGGACCTGAAAATTGCTGCTGGGAGAATGCTGTGTACTGCTTGACCTGCGTTCTTTCCCTGGATGAATTGGTTTTCCACAACTGGAAAAGTCATTGCTTTTCAAGTTTTAGAGTCAAACAGAGTTGCCTGAAGCAGTCAAATGGGCTTTACCCAAATGTTCTCTGACTCACCGGTTCTGGGGAAGGGCCAAGTAAGAATTTACATTTCTAACCACATTTGGAGAATAAGATCATGGGTCCAACACTATATCTTCAGAAAAGTTCATTTGGAATATGGAGAACCCAGTACTGAAGCTAATTTTAACTGTCAGGACAGCCAGGAAACAGCAAGCATTGGCATGAGCTCCAGACACTCAGCACCTTTCTAGGATCATTTGGAGTATTTCCTTCTACCACATGTGGCTTCCCAGTGGCTTTTCCTTATCTCTAGTCCCTGGATCCACAGGGTGTTGCTGTTGCTAATTTTCCTCCAGTGTAGCCTGACCTTCTTGCCAGACCAGCCTTCCAGAATGGTTTTCTCTTCTTTCATCTCAGCAATCTTTGTTCTGTAAAATATCTCCCTTCCTTTGGGTGTCTCAGCCATGAATTAGATCAAGATTTGACGGTGAGACCTGGGTGTTTCCCCTAAGAATTTTAAATTTATATAGTTAATATAATCAAGGTAAAAATTGCATACATTTCTGGGCCAAAGTATGATACTTCCATACACTTATATTATATTAGTTATTTTTCTTGTTGTTGCCACAAAAAAACTTGACAAAGCAACTTAAAGAAGGGAGGGCAAAGTTCAGTTCAGAATTTGAGGGTTTGGTCCATCATGGCAGGGAAGTCCCAGCAGCAGGAGCATAAGACAGCTGGTCCCACTGCACGGTGGTCAGGAAGCAGAGAGGAGTGAGTATTGTGTGCAGCGTCCCCTCTTTTGCTTTGATTTGGTCTGGGTTGTTAGTCCACGAAAAGCTTCAGCTTACATTTATGATGAATCTTCGTGCAGCAGTTAACCCAATCCAAAAAGCCCCTCACAGGCATGGCCAGAGGCTTGTAAATTACATGATCCTAGGTCCTGTCAATTTGGCAGTCATTGTTAACCATCACATGTGTATACATATAATGATCAGATTAGGGTAACTGGCATATCAGCACTACAGACACGTATCATTACTGTGTTTTCAGAATGTTGAAAGTTCTCTATACTAGTGATTTTGAAACATACAGTTAAATGTTGCCAACTGTAGACAAGTATACTATAGAAAAAATAGTAGTTATTTTTCCTGTAAAATCGTACTCTCCTGTACCCACACCCCATTTTTTCTGTATTCTGGCAACCACTATCCTATTATCTACTTCCCTGGCACCAACTGATAAACTTTCGTATATGAGTGAGGACTTGAAATAATTGTCTCTTTATTTTGCCATACTGAGAATTGAGCCCAGGTCCCCATACATGCTAGGCAAGTGCTTTTCCTCTGAACTATGTGCCTCAGTCTAGGCATTTTTCTTCTGTGTCTGACTTATTTTACTTAACATGATGTCATCCTAGCTCATCTGTGTGGCTATGTGTAACAGAATTTCCTTACTTCCTATGGCTGAATGATATTTCATATATATATATATATATATATATATATATATATATATATATATATAATTTATCCATCCATTGGTTGTAGGCACCATGGCATATTCAATAAATGTGACTATTATGCCCAATGTTGATATACATAGGTGAGTATAGACATTTCTCTGATATACTAATTTTATCTTCTTTTTATGAATAGCCAGCAGCAGGTATGCTAGATCACATAGCAGGTATGTTTCTAGGTTTTTCAATAACTTCCCTGTTATTTTCCATAACATTTGCACTAATTTACATTGCTGCCAACAATGTGTGAAAGTTATCATTTTCTATACTCTTACTAATATTCACTACCCTTTCCCTTTTTGTCTTTAAAACTGCATCTTATTTATTTCAGTGGTGTGTGTATGTGTGTGTGCATGCACATGAATGTGTACACAGCATGTATGCATGGGCCATGTGAGCAGATGGAGGTCAGAAGACAACTTGTAGGTGTTGGGTCTCTCCTTCCACCATTGAAGTCCCAGGGATTGACCTCAGGTTGTCAGACTTGGTGGTAAGAACTTTTGTCCACTGGGTATCCATTGTTCTGACTCACTTTGCTTTTTCAGGCAATGGTCATCCTGCTGAGCTGAGCTCTCATTAGAACTTTGGAATGTTTTTTTTCTTAATGATAATTAATGACACTGAGAAGTTTTCATATACTTGTGTTTTATTTTCATAGTTTCTTTTATTTTCTGTGATGCTGGGAATCAAATGAAAGTCTCTGTCCTTGCTGGATAATCACCATGAGCTATACCTTCAGCCTTCTCTGAAGAAACGAAGTCATTTGCCCAAATTGTCTGGTGTGTATGTGTGTGTGTATGTTTTGTGCATGTGGGTGTGCATGTGTGTGTTGAGTTATTTATCTAATAAACAGATAATATTTCTAATTCTATAAGTTGTTTTTCTATTGTGTTGATTGTTTCTTTTGCTGTGGAAATTTTTCTAAGCTTGACAGAATAATTCCAATTTGTCATATTTTGTTTCTCTTATTTGTGCTTCTGAGATCATATCCAAAGTCTTTGCTTAGTCCTGTGTAAAATACTTCGCTGGATTGTGCTCTAATATTTTGCTTTATGTAGTATTTTTTTAAACAGAGTGTAATACAAATTGCACTCTAAATTTCACTGAACCTCACTTTTATAGGTAGTAGTTTAAATAGTGACAAGTTTCAATAGTCAATATGCACATAAGGCCTCAAAATAGACATTTAATAAAACATCTGAAGCAAATCTGTACATTCTCAGGCCTTCTAATGTAAAATTTATATGCTTTGCTAGTCTAAGTATAGCTTGAAATGAAGTGAGGTTGAGAATAGATGAAAATTCTTGACAAGTAGTAGAGTTCTTTCAAATGAAAACTTCTTAAAGGTGATTTTACCTGTTTAAAGAATGAATCATTGTATTATTTTGAGTCAACAAAGTTTGCAAACATACACAGAGGCTCATGGGAAAGGTGAAGTTTGAACTTAACTCTGAGGATAATAAAGATTTACCGAAGAATAGAAGAGAAGAAGAGACACCTTCCCCCTTCCCCCCCACCCATGCTTGACAGCAGCACGAAGAGCCAAAATTGGGAAGGATGAAGTACGTCCTAGTTAGGGTTTCTATTGCTATGATAAAACACTATAGCCAAAAGCAACTTGTGCGGGTGGTGGGGAAGTTTTGTTTGACTCATATCCTGGATCACAGCCTATTGAGAGAAGCCAAGGCTGGAATGCAGAGGAAGGGACTGGAGCAGGAGTCACTGAAGAACACGCTGTACTGACTCGCTCCTCAGGGCTTGCTCAGCTGCTCCCTATACCACCCAGGGCCACCAAAGCAGGGTTGCACCACTTCCAGCGAGCTGGGCCCTCCCACATCAACCGTTAATCAAGAAAATGCCCTAACGACCTATTACAGGCAAACTTCTTCCCTAATGACTCTGGCATGTGTCAAGTTGATATAAAAATAACCAACACCAGGTATTTCAAGAGTGTTACTCATCAGTGGAGAAGTTGCATCATGAGAAATAGTGTTAGATCTTAGGTCAATGGCAATAGGTAGTAACTGGCCTTAAAAGCCAAGAAGTTTGAGGTTGGTAAAGAAAACTATTAGCAGGTGCTTTGGATTGTTAAAATTTGGTGCCAATTGTGAAATACATTTGAGGAAGAATAATATGAAAGCATTTCCCAGAATAAATTTTAAAGTGAAATGATGGTGTGTGGCCAGTCTGGACAAGGGATGGCGTGACAAGCTGAGCAGCGCAGCATCAGCCCACAGACTGGAGAGCAGCTTTCTTTCCAGTCTGCTATTAGTAGCAAGTGAAGGCACTGCTCCATCTTTTTGAAACCTGGCCTCATCTTTAACGTTCTCTAATCTTTTGAGTCCATGAAAGTTTGAAAGGTTCTCTTGTCATGTACATCCCTGTCTGCTCTCCCTGTCCTTTGACTGTGGCATGGGCCACTTCGAAGTAGTTTAGTTGGGTTGAAAAGCTGAGTTGAGAGGGAGATGGGAGGGATGATTATTTAAGAAGTGATGATGGTTGATCTTAGAGCCTGTGCTGTTGGTGTTCTGTTCAGGAAATTGTCTCCTGTGCCAAGAGTTCAAGGCTCTTCCCCACTTTTTCTTCTAACAGGTTTAGTGTGTCTGGTTTTATGTTGACTCTTTGCTCCACTTGGACTTCAGTTTTGTGCAGGGTGATAAATATGGATCTATTTGAATTTTTCTACATGTAGATATCAAATTAGACCAGCACCATTTGTTGAAGATGATGTCCTTTTTCCATTGTATGGTTTTTGACTTCTTTGTCAAAAATCAAGTATCTATGGGTGTGTGGGTTTATTTCTGGGTCTTCTATTCGAAGACACACATGGTATATACCCACTAATATGGATATTAGATATATAATATAGAATAAACATATTAAAATCTGTACACCTAAAGAAGCTAAGCAAGAAGGAGAACCCTGGGTAAGATGATCAACCTTCACTCAGAAAGGCAAATGGGACAGACATTGGAAGGGGGAGAAAACAGGAACAGGACAGGGGCCTACCATAGAGGGCCTCTGAAAGACTCTACCCAGCAAGGTATCAAAGCAGATGCTGAGACTCATAACCAAAATTTGGGCAGAGTGCAGAGAATTTTATGAAAGAAGGGGGAGATAGAAAGACCTGGAGGGGACAGGAGCTCCACAAGGAGAGCAACAGAACCAAAAAATCTGGGCAAAGGGGTCTTTTCTGAGACTGATACTCAAACAAAGGACCATTCATGAAGATACCCTAGAACCCTTGCATAGATGTAGCCCATGGCAGCTCAGTATCCAAGTGGGTTCCCTAGTAATGGGAACAAGGACTGATGTGAACTCAGTGGCTGGCTCTTTGATCAACTCGCCCTGATTGGGGAGCAGCCTTACCAGGCCAAGAGGAAGACAATGCAGCCAGTCCTGATGAGACCTGATAGGCTGCTGCGGTCAGAGGGAAGGAGAGGAGGACCTCCCCTATTAGTGGACTTGGGGAGGGACATGGGAGGAGATGAGGGAGGGAAGGTGGGATGGGGGGGGAAGGAGGGGGCTACAGCTGAGATACAAAGTAAATAAAGTGTTATTGACAAAAATAAATAAATTAAAAAAAGAAGTGGTGATGGGCTGTCTAAATGGAGAGGTCTCTTGAAAATTAAAATCATAGCATATATGCATAACAGATGATGAAGTCACCCACTGAGAGTCTTGTGGAAGTAGATTCATTTATTGAAGGCAAAACCATAAAGGGAGCATTGAACCTTAAAGAAGTCTTAATATAAAGGATTGTTGTGATGATATGACTATAACATGTTCCCTGTAGAATCTCATGTTTACATGCTTGGTCCCCACTTAATGGTTCTATTTTAGGAGGCTGTGAAACTTTAGAGGTTGAAACCCTGCAGACAGAGGCAGACCACTGAGGGCGGGGCTTGTGCTTGGGGGCATGTCATCTTTGTCTGCTTCTTGTTTAACTTTCTGGTTCTTGGCCCACTGTGATGTGACTAGCCTTTGCCACACACCCCTCTTGCCATGAACCTAGCTTGGTCATCACAACACCTCTGCCATCATGATCGCCTGGAGCTTTCTGAAGCCTCCTCAAGTTCTTTCTTTCAGGTCTTGCGGAAACAGTGATTCCAAACAACTGTACAACTGTGTATATTGAGCACATTGTGGGGAGTAAGTGGGGGAAGGATATAGAATATGTAGGTATATAAAGAATATGAAAATTAAAGCAACAGAAGTACATAATGTGAAAAGATAAGAAAAAAATCCAAGAAAGAGCATGAACAAACCTGAGGACATTGTGTTAAATGAAAGAAGCCAGGCATAAAAGGATAAGTACTACATGATCTAAATTAATTGTGGACTCTAGGTTGGAGAGCAGAATTTTAGGTGCCAGAGGCTAGGGGAGCAGTGGATGGGAAGATTCATTTAGAGGGAAGTTTTTAACATCCATTGCACAGCTTGGAATCTATGGTAATAGCGTGGTGTATATTTTCAGCTTGGCAACATGAAAGACTTTCAATACTTATGCATGAAAAAATGAGTATGAAAAGTAATGGATATTTTAACTATCTCTAGTTAATCATTCTACAACATCAATTTTTATTGAAACACCATATTGTGATGGAATAGAGTATTGTACCATATATATCACATATTATGTATGTATGCATTCATATATATGTATAATAGCTATATATATTGTTCACAACTTTAGAACTTAACCAGAAGATATGCTTTGTAGGAGTAAATATACTTACAAGTTACTTATGAAAATATTTTAAAATAAATGGTAATAAACATCATACGCATAATTTGAATGGATATTCCAAAAATAATATATCCAAATGAGGGGGAAATTCCTCTTTTAAGGCATCTTAAAGTCACTGTGAGGGATGCAATGTACAGCATGAAATGGCTAAAATCTCAGAGAAGTTACCAAATGTTGAATGGTGTATGGGGTCACCGGGAATTTCTCAATCTGGTGAGCAGAACCAGTGAAGTTTTCATTGTCTATCAAGTGTTAATATATTTTAGTATATGGATTATCCTTGGTATTGCAATTTTATTTTTATTTCTTTATTTTTTTGGCTTTTCAAAACTGGATTTCTCTGTGTGGCCTTGGTTGTCTTAGACTCAGTTTGTACATCAGGCTGGCCTCAAACTCACAGAGATGTTCCTGACTCTACCTCCCTGAGAACTGGGGTTGCAAGTATGTGCCCCCAAGCCCAACTGCAATTTAATACTTTTTAAAATAAATTTATTTATTTTTATATCAATCACAGGTTAGGTTTTTTGCATCCCTTGCGTAGCCCCCTCACTCATTCCCTCCCACCCTTCCCAACCCTCCCTCAACTACTCCCTGGCCACTCCAAGCCCACCAAAGGGGAAGGATCTCCTCCCCTTCCATCTGACCCCAGATCATCTTGTTTCCTCAGGGCTGGCTGCAATGCCCTCCCCTGGGATCTAGCCAGGCTGTTACTCCCTGGCATGTATGGGGGAGGGTCGAAGAGTCAGCCATCAAGTTCATGACTGAAATAGTCCCTATCCCTTACTAGGGTCTTCAGTTCGACAATGAGCTATCATGGGCCACATCTGAGCAGGGGTTCTAGGCCATATCCATATATGGTCCTTGGTTGGAGAAACTGTATCATATAAGACCCCTGTGTCCTGCTCAGTTTGATCTTAGTGGAGCTCTTGTTCTCCCCCAGTCTTACTAACTTCCCTTATTTTTATTATTACTTCCCGCCCTCTGACAAGGGCTTAATTGTGAGTCTTAATATCTGCTTTGATACTTTGCTATACTGATTCTTTCATAGGTCCTCTTTGGTATGCTCCTGTCCTGTTGCTTGTTTTCATCTCCAGTCAATGTCCATCCTATTAGTTCATCTAAATGAGCATTGATCGAACCAACCTGGGTCCTCCTTCTTGTATATCTTCCCTAGGTGTGTAGATTTCAGCATGACCTTCCTATCCTATAGGTCTATA
>CM053753.1:100005588-100032526 GCA_028658305.1 Pachyuromys duprasi | reverse complement strand
AGAGAGAGAGAGAGAGAGAGAGAGAGAGAGAGGAGAGAGAGAGACCAAAAACTCAAGTGATAACACATGCTGGAGAGGTTGTGGAAAAAGAGGAACCCTGCTGGTGGGAATATAAACTTGTAAAACCACTATGGGAATCAATCTGGAGCTTTCTCAGAAATTAGGAATAGTGCTTCCTCAAGACCCAGCTATACCACTCCTAGGCATACATATATCCAAAAGATGCTCAAGTATGCAACAAGGACATTTGCTCAACCATGTTTGTAGCAGCTTTATTCATAATAACCTGAATCTGGAAACAACCCAGATGTTCCGCACTTGAATAATGGATACAGAAATTGTGGTACGTTTACACAATGGAATACTACTCAGCACTTAAAAACAAGGAGATCATGAAATTTGCAGGCAAATGGTGGGAACTAGAAAGATCCTGAGTGAGGTGTCCCAGAAGCAGAAAGACACACATGGTATGTACTCACTTATAAGGGGATATTAGACATAATATAGGATAATCATACTAAAATCTGTACACCTAAAGAAGCTAAGCAAGAAGGAGGACCCTGGGTAAGATGATCAATCCTCATTCAGAAAGGCAAACAGGATAGATATTGGAAGAAGGAGAAAACAGGAAACAAGATAGGAGCCTACCACAGAGGGCCTCTCTAAGTCTACCCAGCAGGGTATTAAAGCAGATGTTGAGACTCAGAGCCAAACTTTGGGGAGCATTCAGGGAATCTTATGAAAGAAGGGGAAGTTGAAAGACCTGGAGAGAATAGAAGCTCCACAAGGAGAGCAACAGAACCAAAAAATCTGGGCACAGGGATCTTTTCTGAGACTGATACCCCAACCAAGGACCATGCATGGAGATAACCGAGACCTCCTGCACAGATGTAGCCCATGGCAGCTCATTCTTCAAGTGGGTACCCTAGTAAGGGGAACAGGGGCTCTTTGCATGTCAACAGCTTGGACAACCTCATCCTGGGAAACAGAAACCCTTGTCTTTGGAATGCCTTTTCTACCAGCATCTTTGGAGGAGCTTTTTCTGGCCCCTTTCAGTGTGTCACCTGCACCTCAAAATGTGGGGAGGACTCACGTTTTCCCACCTGCACTCTTTGTCATCCCTCTCCTGACTGTTGATGCTTCCCTTTCTTCTCCCGAGGAGTTCATCTTGTGCCAGTGGCAGAGCAGTTTAGCTGTCTGTTTGCTGCCCCACTTTCTGCTGTGAACAGTGAGTGCTTCCGGAACCTTGTCTTCCGCTCTAAGGAATTTATTAAAGCAGTTGAGTATGTAGAGAGTCAGGAGCACATCTTTCACAATGCAGAATTGGCTGCTGGCTGTGAGGGAATAGTGTCCTGCCACTACACACGGACAGCACAGTCTTTGGAAATATTTGTCTTTGCTTTAGTTCCAGCAGTATGTCCTAAGGATATTGGGTTTTTCCTTACTGTCATTTTTTAAAAATCAAATTTCTTCTTATTTTTGATACAGGGTAGGTCACTCTTAGGAAGCCTACACTGCTTTCCAACTTTCTATATAGCCAAGGATGCTATATAGCCTTGATCCTTGACCTTCCAGCTTCTATCTCTCAAGAGCTAGGATTCTAGGTGTGCAGCACCTGGCCAATAGAGGAATCTTCTTTTAGGCCGGTACTCTCTGCAATGGAGGAAAAAAAAAAATAAATGCCTCTGTCTCTGTCTCCATGGTGATTTGATATCTCGTGAGCTGATCTGGCTACAGCTATAGAAAATATCTGGATATCAGATACATTTAGTCATAGCTGCTGTGGAGTTCAAGAAATCATGAGTCCCATTCCTGACTCCCAGCTGGGAAGCTTTGAGGACTAAGTATTGGAGGTTTGGGATCTGCACCTCATTAACTGCATACAGCACAAGGCTGTACACGACTAGGAGAGTACTATAGTTTTAAACCCACAGAACTTTTTATTTATTTATTTATTTATTTATTTATTTATTTTGGGAAAATCAGACCCTCCCAACAGCTTATTTTAAATGGAAGGAAGACAGAGTGGAGAAACATTTCTTTTGAATTTCTGAATGTTCCATACATTACTTACTTAACCCTTTTACATATCTTTTCAGCAGATCCACTTAAAGATAAGGAAAGGGTCTGAGGACTGTGAATGCCATGTTCAAGATCACAGAGAGGTGAGTGGTAGAGCGATCCTCTCATTTACATTTTTTTATATTAAGCGATGAGATAATATAGGCGGCTTGCCCCCTCCTCCCGTTTCATCTAAATTTCATGCACTGCCTCAGGAATTGGGTTTTCTGTAATGAAAATCCAACATGGCATTTGAGAATCTAGAAAACTTACTAGTTCTTTAGGCAGTACACTTTTGTCACCTTGAGTCTTTTTGGTTATTTGTAGTGCATGCATGCTTTTCCCTCTTTCCTCCTAAAATCTAAGTCTAGTCTTTGCTTTTTTTTTTTTTTTTTTGGCGTGTGTGTGGGGGGGGGTATTAGGATTTTTTTCTTCTTTTTCTCATTCACTAGCTTCTCACCCCATTATTTATATCACATCCAAGACACCGACATTCACCATTGGTCACTTCAGTTACAGCATTGTCTTAATCAGAGGAGGGTGATGTTAATCATTGTAATTATGATTGTGTGATTTTTCTGGGTCAAGAGTCCCCAGGAGGCTGTTAGCAAGGAAGTCCACCAGATGATAGCAGGAGAAAATTTATTCTTTCACTGTGTGGTTATAATTTAAAAGTGAGAGTGAGTACAGCATAGATAAATAGAATTATTAGTTGGTGTCAAATATTATAATGTTATAAGCAGTGAATAATGTCCTTGCCTAGAGTTCCCTTCCAAGGTGTTTGTAGACAATTTATAGTCCAGCTAGACCACTTCATGCAGCTTAGAACCAGTGTTTTTGTTTTAATGTCCTCTAGTATAAGAACAAATCGAAAAGTATTGGCCATTAATTCACTAACCCTGAAGATGTGAAAACCGTCACACTGACTTCAGGAAGTGTTAGGTCAATAGCACATTTGGCAATGTAGGTGGGGGTAAATACTGGGAGGATTTGGATTTGAATCTCTAACCCTCTTGGGCTAGGTTCCAGTGGTGATGTGAGATTACAAACTTTCTTATTGGCAGATTCCAGAGCCACTTGCTCACTCCATGGCTCCCTCAGTTTTGCCTTTCCTTGTGGATGGCATCTCCAGGTCCCACCAAACGGCTAAGTCAGCCATTGCCTTTCCCCATTTGGAAATCACCAGGCTGCCTTTGTGCCTTCTGGATGGATGGAATATTCATCTCTTCTTATTTCAAAAATAATTGGATGTAGACTGCAATCCTGAACGACAGCTTGCTTTCTTGTAGGGTCCTTTTATGTATGAATCACAAAGCCCGCCTCACACTATAACTCGCTGCTTGCAGCTCCCCACTGAGGCAGCTCCATTATCCTTGTTTTACAGGCGGTCATGAAACAGACCCAGGAGCTTCAGTGGGGAGCCTCTCGTCAGGCAGTGAGTCAGTGGGAAAGTTAGGGAAGGAACTACGGAAACTGTTTTTTAATTGATAGACGAAATTGTATGCACCTAGCATATCTAACAATGCTTTGCATGTGGTCTGGGTACATTGTAGAACAGTTGCATGTGGCTGTTCATAGTTAACAAATATGTTACCACAGAGTTGCCACTTCCATGGTGAAAACCCAGCCTCCGCTCTCAGCGTTCTTGAGGAACATAATAGATCACCAACCATGGTGTCCATGCTGTGCAACAGAGCTCCTAATATAGTCCTTTGATTTAAGTGTAATGTGTTCTTTGTCCAGATGGTCTCCATGCTCACAAACACCCTAACTGCGGCCACCCTCCTACAACCTGCTTCTGTGAGATCAATGCTTTTCCATTCCAACAGGATTGAGGTCACATGCTGTTTCTCTTTCTGCACCCGGCTTGTTTCTAGCTCATGGGGGGTGAAAACAGCAGCATCTTCCTTTTATGGCAAAAGAATATACCAGTGTGTGTTTACACCACATTTCATTTATCCATTTGTAAGCCGATGGGTGTGTGGGCTGATTGCACATGGTGGCTGTTGTGACTAGATCTTTGCTGGAGCTGGGGTGCAGCTGGCCCTCCAGATACTGCTTTCGTCTCCTTTAGATACAGTCTTAGTCCACTGAGGGCTCATATGGCAGTGCTGCTTTTAATTTTTTGAGGAGGAAAGAAATGAATGAAGGGATAACATGGAGCATCTTACATTTCTTTTTATTTCTGCAGTAGTATTTGTAATTCTCCCTTTACCACCCCCCCTTTTTGGTTAAAGGTTTATTAGTTGTGTGTGTGTGTGTGTGTGTGTGTGTGTGTGTGTGTGCGTGCACGCGTTAAACCCCGTGTCTTTGTCAGTCTTTCCTGTTGTTTTTCTATTTTCTGTTTTGTTTATCACTGATCTGATTTGGATGCTGCAGAATGTGTGTTGGATGGAATGTTTCATTTGTCTCTCAGGTCAAGTTATTCTAGCACATAGTTTGAACTCAATATTATGTTTGGATTTGCTAGTGAATGATCTGTTAATTGATGAAAATGGGCAGTAGAATCTCCTAATATCATTTCACTGCAATATATCTCCCTTAAGATTGATCAGTTTTTGTGCATAAAACCATAGCTATGTTGGATTAGACTGTGAATTTATGTGTTTCGCCTTAATTACTTCTCAAAAGTCCTATTTCTAAATATGATAGTTGGATTACATTCCAAATTCTTTTAGTAGTTCACAATAGAGAGTAAAGATGAGTTGTTTTCCTGAGAATATTCAAACCATAAGGGAAATGGAAATAACATGAAAGACACATCATGCTTTTTAGGTCTTCAAAAATACATTGAAACACTTTTCATAAAGGTCATTCAGTCTGCTCAATTTCTGCTATACTTAAACCATTAAAAATAATTCTGTTTGCTAGGACTACTTGGGGGAGTGAGCTTCATTAGATAATGTAGAAAAACATATGCTAGAATATGCATCCTATATGTAGAGGATGAGGTTCGGTTGCTGACAGATGGATCCATTGTAGACTGGAGCTGGTGTGGCCCTTGGATGGGGGCTTGGCAGATGGTCTCCACAGGACCAGAGTCCATTTACATGGCTGCTGAGGCTTTAGTTTTTATTTAGGCTTAACAGGTTCTAGAGCAGAGAGTCAAGTTAAGTAGACTTTATTAATTATTATTATTAATAATTATACTTATTTGCAGATATAACCACATTATTCAAACAACAATTCATAAAACTGTTCTTTGGAATGGGAACAAATAGTCTGTTAGTGAGTGCTCTTCTCTGTACACCAAAAATCTCTCCAATGGCCTCTCTCCCTTTGGTTCTCACCAGTAGCTTATAGATCACTTAACCATTTGGCCGGGGTCTATCAGACCAGAATGGGCAACCCATCCTTTCCTAGGTGGACCTCACGAACAGTGCAGGCCTCTAGGTTGAGGGATGAAGTGCTTGCCCATGGGAGCTTTACATCACAGAAGCTTCTTCAGGCAGAGTTGGTTTCTTGTCCTACCATGTGACAAGTAGATCTACATGAAAGCTGCTTTTGTCACTATTTTTGTGTGTATGATGTGTTGCATGTCTGTGTACTTGTGTGTATATGTGTGTGTGTATGAGAGAGAGACAGAGAGGAGCCTTGATATGAGTTATGTATATCTATATCAGAAGACTATGCTGATCTATATCGGAAGACTATGCTGATCTATATCGGAAGACTATGCTGATCTATATCGGAAGACTATGCTGATCTATATCGGAAGACTATGCTGATCTATATCGGAAGACTATGCTGATCTATATCGGAAGACTATGCTGGGTGTTGGTCTTTCTACCACCCAGCTTGAGACAATGTCTCATTCTTGCTGCATATATCAGGCTGTCTGGCCCCAAACTCTCAGGGATTCTCTTACCTCTGCCTCCCATTTTACTGTAAGAGGCCTGATATTACACACCTGTGTTACCATGTCCAAGACTGATGTGGGTTCTGGGGATTCAAACTCAGTTTCTCACAGTTGTGCAGGAAGTAGTTTACCTACTGGGGCATCTAATCATGTCAAGTTAGGTAAGACTTGATAAGTTATACTTACCAAGTAGGTAGGTAAGATTTAGGTAAGTTAGGGAGACTGATACATAAATGTGTAAGTCAGGTAAAATTACACTGGTGAGTTGGTGATGTGTAACGAGGGAATTATAGTTCTAGTAAGCAACTGGAAAACTAACATCAGATGTATATCTGAGAAATCGTGTTTATGGTTTAGCTGATCTGAATGCCATGTTCATTACACTTGAAAAAAAATTCCCAGTGGACAGGGAGGATATCTGCTTGACTGATCATCCGGCCTGCAGGCTTCTACTCTTCTGTGAAGATAGTATCAGTCTGGAAGAGGTCCTATTAGCTGGACCACCAGCTTGTACTTGTAGTTGTGCTTTATTATAGGTGCCCAGAGACAGTCATCTGGCAACAACTGGTTCTGCAGCCATTTCTTCCAAACTTGATTCTTTCTGAAGAAAGCACAGGTTGACTCTGTCTCTTCCCTTCTGTCCTGATTCTCATTACTTTCTATTGGCATTCTCATGTTTTGACATACAACTTCAGAGCCCAGGGCGGTACTAAGTTTGGCATTACTAATATTCTTACTAGTATAATACAGGATGCAATCCACTGAAGATTTCTTTTGGCCCTTCCTACATATTTTTACAATGTCTTAGAGTAGTACCTAAGTCTGGGTTCCTCAGAACTCAGAGTTGCTGTGGAGCTCACACTGGAATTTTTTTTCTTTTCTTTTCTTTCTTTTTTCTTTTTTCTTTTTTTCTTTTTGCACAAGGGAAGACAAGTTGGTGGCTGTGTTGATGGGAAAATTGGTGTGAAGTTAAGCAGTGAGGTAAAAGACAAAATGGAGCATCTGTCCCAGATTATTCTTTTCCCCATGAGCCCTTTCTGTCAGCAATTCATGTCTCTTGTCATTTAGTGAAAGCAGCTGGAGGCATCAGGTTCACTTGCTCACTATAGAAGTCAGCTGTGATGGCAGAGCAGGACAGACCAGTGTCCCAGGGCTACTGTCTGATAGCAGAGCCTGTGCCTCATATTGTGACTTTGTTTCCCCGTGGATGAGGGAGGAAAAGACAATGTAATTCCCTCCTCACTTGGCACAAATGTGCCTGATAACTTCGATGTGACTTGCATTAAATTCCCCTTAGAGGTTAATGTCTTCTTTGACCCTCACCCCACATCGTGATGGGGACTTAGCAACCCTGAGAGACCGTTCTAAGGAGGCCAACTCCACAATAACAAAGTTAATACAGAAAATAGAGGGTAACGTGATCATGGGGAACAACTCTCAGTTCAGAATCATAGCTGGCACCGCTGTCTTCCTCATATTAACTCTATCGCCGTCTTTTTAAATCATTGTCACGGTTCCATTGCAAAATATTCCTCCCCAGACACATATCTGAGTGCTCAGTCCCCAGCTTGTGCTGATATATTCTGAAGGCTTGAGAAGATTTAGAGGCTGAAGCCTGTCTGGCAGAAGCAGATTGCTAGAAGCAAGACTTTGAAGCCTTTGCCGACTGCTGGCTGGTTCTGGTCTGTTTTCTCTGCTTAGTGCCTGTTACTATGAAGAAGCCGACAGGGCATCCTCGGGCCACCATGAGCTCCGCCATGCCTCTCCTGCAGTGATAAACTAAAACTCCTGAACTCCCAGCTAAAAGAGACTTTGCCTCTAAGAAGTGTTTGCGACAGGCACCTCGTTACACCCACGAGAAAAATAACCAACCATACAACAAACCGCAAAAATCTTCAAAACTCTAAGCCTCCATCGTTTGTTTTCAAAGGTCTGAGCCTTCTAGACTAGCGAAGTGCTTATCATTTTAAGTACCTTTTGAAAGTTGCTTTGTGCCCTGAGCACAGGCACTCTCCAAGACGCTTCCTAATACTCGGTAGAGAAGCCAGCCAGATTGCTGAGGTGTGGATCAAGCTACTCGAAAGAAGTGATAACTGATTTCTTTGGCGAGATTGGTTTTTTGCCTACCTTAGGGCAAGCAGCTTGGGTCTCAAGGGAAAGTTGGGCTTAGTGCTCTCCTGGGGCCGGCCATTCCTGTAGGATCCCTCACACTCTTCTTAGACAACGAACTCTCTATTTAGTTTGAATACCCACAGCCTGAAGAAACATGAAAATCAGATTCTGTGAGAGTAAACAAACTCTACCTCAACAAGTGTAATGATCACGCTTGAAAACGTAGGAAACGGCAGCAAGTTGCATCTCATGGACAAAACATCCTCACGCAGACCTGTGACCTTTCTCTACTAGCAGGAACGTTTTACCACATTCCCTTGGCTTTAGTGACATCTTGGCACACAGAGGAAGGGAGGGATGCTAAATGGCTTCTGAAATTAGGGTGGAAGGTCCCCGACTCTTCCTTTCCAGGACTATTAAAATCATCGTCACATTGGAGAAGTCCTGGTCACGTGATGAGGCATCCCACGTGAGAGTAAGCACTGCCGACCAGGACAGTGAGCGAGTCTGGAAAGCCACAGCCTCATGTTGTCCCCACCTGTCCTGGAGCAGAGGCAGCCTCCCCTGCTTTGTTTTGTCCAAATCCTTGAGCCATATGAGCATAACAAATAATTGTCTTATAATAATTTGGAAGCAATTAATTCCAAAGTAATCGATGATTAGTAGAGGGAACAGGTGATTGGAGTATGAAGTTTGTGCTGACTGTGTCTTACTCACTGGACCGTCTCCTGTGCTAGAGAGACTTTTGAAAATTAAAAAATTAATTGTCCACTTAAAATATTTATTATTTTGAAATTCATTAAACCAAACTGTAAACATTTATGAAACCACTAGCATGATTTTTAATCTGGACAATTTTGCTATATTCTATATCAACATGTTATTAATATACTTACCTATATTATATTAATATTATTATGTTTCTATCAATTTAATTTTTTACTTTATTGATTTGTGTATGTGTATTTGTGTGTGCTTGTACGTGTCCACACACGTGCTCCATGGTGCAATACGAGGGAAGTCTGAGAAAAACTTGTAAAAAGTCAGTTTTCTCAGTCTTCTATGTGGGGACCAGGTATTGAATTCAGATCAGCACGCTTGGCCTCAGGCCCCTTTATTTGCCTTTTTTTTATGAATCTTTTTTTTTCTGGTCCTCAAGTTACTCTTAAAATTTTAGTTTCCTTGTAGCCCTCCACCTTTCTCCATCCTCTTCCAAGGTGGTCCTTGAGCCTCGGAAGGAAGGGGAGTGATAAAGAGGGCCAGTGTAGGGCTGAGTATTCTGCAGTGCTAATCACCATCTCCTGTAGCCTCTGCTGAGGGCCGGCAAGTGCCCTAATCTGTGGGGATAGAGAGAGAAATATAGGGGGCAGTTTATTCCTTGCCCATGTAGACGTAGTAGCAGGCTCTCTCCTTGGGTTCCTGATTTGAGTGTCAGTTCAACAAATACTGAATTCAGGTCAAGCTTGGTGGCAAGTGCCCTTTCTCACGGAGACATCTTGTTGACCCTCAATTTACTTCTTATACAGTAATTCCTTTCTTAAACCTTATACTATCTGATAATATTCATGAATTTTTTGATAACTCAGTCTAACTTTTTAGTATATGCAGAAATAACTTTTGTCCATGAAAACTAAAATGGATCCACATGCTTAATGCTTAAAATCTTTCCCCCCTTCCACAGTTGGGATACATCTCTCTTCAGAAAAAGGAAGCATCCTTTACTTTTTGGAAAATAATCATGACATCAAACTGAAAATAACAAGTCATATGATCCTGTAGTAATTGGGAAAGCAATGCTTAGGCACCAGCCTGTGCTGAGGGAAAACATCATTCTCTTCGCTTTGAAGCAGCTTAGCAATCACTACAGCATAAGGCTGTGTAAAGACTTTCATGGTCATTTCAGAACAATATGACTTGTTTAAGCATCAGATTGCATCTAAGATAGTTTCTTGGTTGCATGGATAGAGACACAAGTGTACCTTTAAAGGCACTGAGGTGGACATTAAAAGGTGTGCTATTATTTCTAACTATATATATTAATATATATACTAATATAATATATAATATATAACACATATAATATATATAATATATACTAATACATATATATTAGTATTGGAACATGGTGCCCCAATCTAAATTTCCCTTAAATCAGAACTCAGTATAGTTGGGGTGATATTTTTATTGAGGGGAATTATTCAGAGATAGTGATAGAGAGCAGGAAAAAGACCCTCAAAAGGTCCACCAAGCTTGTCACTGTTTCAAGATACTGGGTCAGGCTCTGTGGGACTCTGAATTAAGTTTACACACAGCCTACCCAGAGGAGAAAAGATAAAATCCTTGTCTTCAGGTTTGTGGCCCTTATTGTGCAAGTAGGATGCCACTTCTGATTGATACATGCAAGAGCTCAGAGAAGGTTGGCATGGGCTACTTGCCATGTTATCAGAGAGGATCCAGCAAGAAGCAGGAAGTATATGAAAGGACCTAAAGGCAAGGGCACACTGGTTTTATTTCCAGAAAACTGGCTTAAGCTTGAATGAAGACTACAGGATGAAGCAGGGTGAGCCCAATGAAGTAGTACACAAGAATGCCTGAATCCACAAATCCCTCCTTGGGGCTTAACTTCTTCCAACCCTTCATGCCTCAGAATGTCAAAGCCTGCTCCAGTAGTCTAGCTACCTACAATAACTGACCTTCTTATTCCCTAGACAGGTAGATCTGACTAAGAAAGGATGTAAGCACAGGTCAGTTAGATCATGGGAAGAGACATTCCGTCTAATCCTGTGTCTATGTTGTTGATAGCATCCTTTCTCTGGCCAGTACCTCATAGGTCAGGGATGATTGTCAATCAGGGAAAGATGATACACAGTGGGTGAGCTAGTGCCTTTCATCTTAGGCCTTGTACACAATAAGCACTACTCACTAATGTCTGCTAACCAGTGTACTGACCCTCCCCGCCCCGTTGATGTGGGAGTACAGGCCAACTGCATACAGATCTTCCCATGTCAACCCTTGAGATTCTACTCACCTTCCCAGGTGGGACCTTCATTTTCATCTAGGGAAAGAAGCTCACACTGAAAACCACATGAATGTGATATGGATGGAGGGAGCATGGTTTATTTCAGGAATGCTCAACCTCAGTAGCATCCAGTGAAGGCTTTGCTTGCTTTATGCAGATCACAGGGCTTCTCACTGATGTCTAAGCAGCATCTGTGCAGCCATCTCAGTGGTCGCTGCTGGCTTTTTTTCACCTCTGCTTGCTGTCTCTGCAGCTGGCACCGTTCCTCTTATGTCAGGTGCTTTTTGAAAAGAGTTTGGAGTACAAATTTCAGCTTTTGTGATGTGTATCCCTCAAGCCTCAAGTGTCTCAGTTAGGGGGCTTTCTGGAGAATCTACCTAGAGTCTCCACTAAGTTAAAAAGAAAAGCAGAGTTGCTCAGCTGAGATAGAATTAATTTTAAGTTTCACAGCAACTATAATGTTCTCTTTATAAAAATCTGATTTTTAAATATTTCTCAAGAGAAAATGAGTATCTTAATTTTAAGAAGACAATCACTTTCTCAAAGAAGAGAATGGCTAATCTTTGTTTTAAATGTATTAACTTTTCTGCAAATTCAACATGCCTGTATTTGATGAGACTCAGTTTGTTATTTTCTCTGGACCAGTGCTGGTCAACACTACTCCCAACTTTCTGATGAACAGTGTCCTCTCTGCATTCTGAGACCTCAGCCCCTCACACCTGCTTACCTCATTTTATTCCCAAATGGTTGGCCTTGCAAGTGATTGCTGTGATTCAGTTTGAGTGAGAGAAGTGCTCATTTCCAGGCTGTGGTAATTATTGTATAAGATTTAGATCATTCTATACAAATGAGAGCAAATTACCCATCTGTGATGAAGATAATGGGCAAGAGTGGTTCTTTGATCTCTCCTCATTTGGTCTCATCACACTGTCCCCTCACTTTATGCAAATGGAGACAGTAAATAATCCTTACCAGTTACTTTTTTTTTCTGCATTGAAGTTTCATACTGTATAGACTATGGAGTGATAGCGGCTAGTTGGCTGAATGATTTTTTTTCTTATAATTATAATGAAAGTATGATTCATTAATTCTGTTTAAAATATTGTCAAAGAATTCTCTGGAGTTTATTCGAGTATCACATGATTGTCAGTGGATAGATCTGTCCCTACTTCATGGCTGTGAGCAAACAGGTTAAGGGAGGAAGGTTGATTTTGGCTCAAGGTTTCGTAGGCTTTGTCAGCATTTAGCAAGTTCCATAACTGCTTGGATTATAGTGAGGCAAAAGAGTGTGATGTATGTATGTGTGTGTGCACACATGTGTGAACAGGCTGCTTGCTGTATAGAAGCCTAGAATCAGAAGCGGAAGAAAAGGAAAGGGAGAGGGAGAGGGAGCGGAAGAATCCATGAAAAGTTTCTTCAAAGACATGTTTCCTGTGGCCCAAGTCTTCAGTTAGGCTACACCATGCAGTCTCCACCACTTCCCCACCTTCTGTTCACTTACAAATATATCACAGGATGCAACCATTTCCCCAAAGTCTGCGGTCTGAGCCTTGCCCTGCAGATCGAGCCTTCAGTGTAAGATCCCACCCCCCTTTGAGGACACCATAGCAGTTCACTTTATTCTTCAACTCTGAGAGTAAATAAACATCAAGTAAAAGATGCAAAGATGCCATGCTCCTAAAAAGAAAGTGCACACAGGCATGAAGCAGCTTTCTCAAGGCTCTGGCTGCACCTTCAGAGGTTTATTTTCTAGGTGGCAAGGTCTTGGCCTCTCTGAAAAGTATGACTCACAAACGCTGAAATCATTTTAATATAAGATTTCAGGGCTTTCAGCCTCAGTGTAAGCCCAAACCAGTAGTTATGTTCAGTAATTAAAATCCAAGGAACCAATCCAACCAATTGCTTTAATTTAACATCTGCAAAATGGCAGGTTCTGTGTAAAATGGACAAGCCAATTCCCTCCTCTGCTATTCTCTGAAAATTAGTTACATGCATAGCCATTATAAATAATTGTGAATTCAAACTGTAGTTTCTAGTAGTGATGGCTTTGGTTTTGCTTTATTTATAATGACCTTGAATCTCATTCTAGTTAAATAAAAAGTATTAAATGGTATGCAGAATGACTTCTTTCATTTATTTTGTTGCTAAATGGTTAATGACCTGGAGGAGAGAGTTGTTGTATCTTTTATGCTAGCTATTATCAGTGTAGGGTTGGTGGTCTGATTTAAATAAATGAATTCTTCATCACACTTTAGTGAAGGCATCCCCACACATTTTAATCACCCTGGCTTTGACCAGGTTGCTCTTAGGCTCTACTCTATTTTCATTTAGTCAGATATAAACTGAATGACTTGGATAGCTAGTGGGCTGCCTGAACTTTGCATCTGTCGTAGGGCCCGATGCCTCCTCTGTGGAGCTTCTGGAAAGGACCAGATGAGATGAGGTACATGGAACTCCTGACTCACCAGAAGAATGAGAACCATATGCTCTAAAAACACTCACTTGCTTTCCTCCTAAAGCCAACAGAAGGTATTTCCTAGGGATCCTTACTTGTGATTTTTAACTTTCAGCAGAAAAGTTTAATAGAGACAGATAAAGACTTTTAAAATTCTACCAGGGCCTGGTGAGCTGGTAAAGGTGTTTGCCTCTGAGCCTGATGGTGTGAGCCCACATGTTGGAAGGAGAGAACTGACTCTTGAAAGTTGTCCTGCAACCTCCACACACAGACACTGTGGCATATGAGTTTGCATGTACACACACACACACACACACACACACACACACACACACACACACACAGACACTTTAAAACATCTCTACCATTCTAGGAAAGTGCTAATGGGTACTGGCAGAGTCTCCTGCCCTCACTCTTTTTGCTTTTTTGCGTTTGTACTACTGAGTTCTCGTCCCTTGTGTCCTGCAAGTCCTCAGCTGTAGAAACCTGCAAAGGACTCATCTATTGTAAAACAAACAAGCCCATCCCTTGACCAGGCACTCTGACCTTTAAACACCATCTGAGACATTCTTGCTGGTGGAAAGAGCATGGTCACAACATTGTGGAAAGTAGTCATCTCGTTAATTTCTTTCCCCGGGGCTCCTGAGAACATGCTTGGCGCCATTGAAGCTGATCCTCAGGATTTCTAACAAAGCACATATGCTCCAGCATCCTTTTCTTTGAGTGTATCATCAGCCTACAATTAGGTAAATGATGCTTTTGCAAGGAGACCTCTGATGAGTTCTGACGTAAAACTGTTCTCTCTGTGGCTCTGTCTCCAGCCCTCAAATATATGTAAATTCATTTTTGTTACCCGTGAAAGCCAGGTCACAAAACTTGTCAGATTTTATAGCTGTTTTGAGGTGGAAATATTTCTGGTCACTTAAATTGTGTTGGAGTGATTCATTTTGTTAGCCTGAAACAGGTGATTTACTTGTGTTCAGATGGACTAAAGGAAACAGTCAATTTTCTTTCTCAGAACTGACTTTATTATACTGAGAAGAAACAAAGGAGAATAGAATCAGTATGGCTCCTCAAGCATAAAAGGAATAATTATATATTACAGAAACCTCTTCATATATCCATTTACTACCAAGCATTGATTAAGTGCCTGACACTGCCCACCCTTGCCTATCCTTATCTGTGATAAAGACAATGACCTTGGAGAGTCTTTAGTTTATCCCTGATTAAAATGCATCCTGTCTATAAGAACTTTCATGAAAATAAATATATTTCAAATATATTGAGAAAAATGGGAGAAAGATACTGCAGTCTTTTAAATTAACATTATAATAATTTTAAAATTAATGAAGCCTGTCTCCTGGCATCCTAATGAGGCTGATGAGTGATGTTATCCATTTTTATTAGACTAAAACTTTTAGGGGTAATTCTCACCCAATTCATTTAAAAAGGGTCTTGGCTGTGAGTGCAGCTCCACTAAATTAGCATCTAACTTGCTGCCTCAGTGGAATAAAAAGGACCCAGTGCTCTCTCTCCTTCCTGTGCACTTCCTGCTTTGGTCCACTAAGGAATGAGGAGGATCTGAGTATTGCCTCCTGATGTCAATAAACCTTCGTATCCTTTTCCTTGGCTGATCTCACTATTGCTACCATGAAGCATTCTGAAGGAGCAACTCCCCTTATTAGAAGCCCCGTTAGCTGTGAAAGAGTGGCTGATTAAGTTATGTTTAAAGTGGCATTTATATATTAAATGCCAATGACAAACCAAGCAGGTGAGCTTGCAATAAGTGCTGGCCAGAAGGGAGAGAGAGTGTGATGGCAGGGCAGTGGCATGTTTGGAGTTGTGGCTGGATGGACAATCATCGGATGCAAGAAGATAAATGGAGGATGAAATGTGGGTAAGGATGACCAATAGCTTTGAAGCTGTCAACTAGCATTCTTAACCCAGACTAAGTACAGTACAGGAGACTTATGATTTAGTTACCAAACTACTAAATGTCCTTTACGAGGGAGAAGGCTTCTCAAGAGACAATTAACTTGTAGATTCACAAGATGTTCTAAGGCAAGGTTGTGTGAGCCAAAGAAGCCAAGGAAACTTGCATGGGAGCCCCACCCATGAGCAAGGGTATATAAAAGCCCAGGAGCCCGAAGTGGCACTCACAATTCAGCTGACTTCAAGCACATCCCACAGCCCTCTCTCTGCCAGCATGTCTTTCAACTGCTCCACAAGAAATTGCTCTTCCAGACCAGTCGGAGGACGTTATACTGTCCCGGTGGGCCCAGTTGCTACAGCTTCAGGCCGTGAGGCAGACTGCCTGAGTGGCATATACTTGCCCAGTTCTTTCCAAACTGGTTCCTGGCTCCTGGACCACTGTCAGGAGTCATGCTGTGAACCCAGTGTCTGCCAGCCAGCGTGCTACCAGAGAACTTCCTGTATCTCCACTCCTGTCCAGGTAACTTGCAATCGACAGACTACCTGTGTCTCCAATCCCTGCTCTACTCCCTGTAGCAGGCCACTCACTTTTGTGTCCAGTGGCTGTCAGTCTTTGGGAGGCATTTCCGGCTCCTGCCAACCAGTGGGAGGCGTCTCTACCACCTGCCAACCAGTGGGAGGCATCTCTGCTGTCTGCCAACCAGTGGGAGGCATCTCTACTGTCTGCCAACCAACCTGTGGAGTCTCCAGGACATACCAGCAGTCCTGCGTGTCCAGCTGCCGAAGAACTTGCTAAGTGCATAGGAGCCGCTGAGCCAGTTGAATCTCCGTGCCCTGCCAGCTGTGTTTCCAGAATATTCCTGTATGCTGCCTGAATACTTCATCGTGTTATTGACAGCCAGCCAGGTTGCTGGCTGCTAGCTATGCACAAGCTGCCTTTGATGCTCTCAAATGTTTCTTCCCAGCACTAAGATAACGTTAAGGTTTGATTTCTGGTACTGTGTAAGCTTCTTGATGCTTCCAAAGGCTTCACCACTCTCAGTCCTGGCTGAGGTCTCATGATGCTTCCAGAGGCTCTACTGCCAACAGCCTGTTGCTTCTTGCTGCTGCATCTCCTGGTTTCTGCTTTTGTGTCTCTGAAAAAGTGAGCTTGTTGCTCTGTGTATTTCTCAATAAACTTGCATTAGTTGGCATTGCAACCGTGTGTCTCAGCAGACTTCTTTATTTGTGAGGGTTTTGTTATTGGTGAATCATTCTTCCCTGATTAGTTCCTGACTCCCCCCACCCCCAATCCCCCCTTCTAAGCATAGAGGAAAGGTGTAGAGATTATGATTCTGGGCAAGCCAGGCATCATCCTGTGTTTTTTGTTTGTTTGTTTGTTTGTTTTTGTTTTTTTTTTGTTCAGAGACTGTGGCAAAGTAAGGGCTGTGGTGAAACACTATGAGATTTGATAACTGATTTGACCTCTACAGTTCCTTGAAAATTTAAGGGATCCAGAGAATGGCTACCGTGGAGGTAAAAGATAAGCTATTTAGGGAGGGAGTTCACGTTGTTGTTCAGTGAAGCAAGCAATAGAGGACCAGAGTTCAGAGGATTTTCTAACCAACAGGCCACTGTGGAAACCTTTGAAACAACCCTTCCATGATCACCTGGACTAGACAGAGAGTGAAGAAGGAAGCATAGTTGATTCTAGGCCTCAGAAATCATCGAATCCAAAGGACTGACTCTAGTTAAATCCTCCCCTTGTTTTCCAGAATAAACCTGCAGTCTCCAGACATGAAGAGCCAATGATATTTAGTGTATCTGGCAAAAATGACAGTGTCTTATTTCTTAAAATATTTTTCTTTTGTGCATGTATGGTGCTAAAAACAGAACCTAGAGTCTCTACTAGAACTAGTCAAATGCTCTACCTCTGAGCTACAATCCCTGCTCCTGTATTGGTTTGTCTTTACCCCAATAATCTTGCTTTTTGATTGCTTTTCCCTGCAATCCATATGCTGATACACCAAGCCATCTGGATGGGTGGGAAGTCCACATGCCAACTCCTTTGCTTTTCATGGAAAAGTGAGACCCAGCTTCTGATGGGTCTGTTTTTGCCCTTGTCATCTGTCATGTGCACAAGCACATCTCAATATGTTCTCTTCTGAACTGCTCTAACAGACGCACAAATGGACAGTCATCAGATAGAATAGAGACTTGTGTGGTGCAAGTGCTGGGAGTAGCGGATGCCTTTTCTCCTAGGAGTAGCTGCTCAGTGAAGAGTCCATGAGTCATTCATTCTCTGTTGTCAGTGCAAAGTGTTTTTCTTATTTTACTGATGGCTTTTCAGAGGCAAACGGTATAGACGATTTCTATAGAGATGCAACATTTTCAATTTTTCCCTCTGCTGACTCGTCCTCAAAGGTCTCCTTTATCAAAGAAATGTTGGATATGACTCACATTCATCTCTCACTAAAGCAAGACATGGCTTTTACTATACGCTCATTCCTCCCCCCCCCTTTTTTCCAAAGAATTGCCATGACTTTAAAAAATGCCCAGGTTTGTCCCAAAATGCAGATCACTGTGTGTGTGTGTGTGTGTGTGTGTGTGTGTGTGAAGGTTCTAAATGCCTCTTTCAAAGCTGCAATTGATGTGATTCTCAAATACTCTTTCTCTTATTCACTCCACATATGATTTGAATAATTTGGAGGCTAATAGACTATTTTACTTTACTTTTATTTATTTTTTTTTATTTTCAGCTTTCTAGGTTCCAACTAAAAGATTGGCCTCTCTCTTTTTATGTGACTTATCAATGCCAATAAGTAAAATTGATATATTCAATATAATAATGTCGAGATAGGCGTTATAGTTTGACATGACAGTGTTTTGCTTAGGCTGTTTGTTGTACTATGAACACTGAAGCATATTACAGCAATTTTACTAAGCTGTTGCTGAGCTTCATTTCTGTTTGGCAAATTATTATTATTGCTTTGCTATTAGAACATTTTTTATTTATATTTGAACTTTGGAAGTTCTCTCCATCCTGTGCCTTATTACATAGTAAATATTAAGTTTGTCTTAGAGAACAATCTTAAAGATAGAGATGTGATGATTCTTAGCCTAAGGCCTAGAAATGCAATTTGTGTCCAATGTTCTATCACTGTGGGAAGCGAAGCTTTTGCTGGGCTGTGCATGTTTGTTTGCCTGCCTCCTCAGTCCTTAGCACACTTGGGAACTAGAAGCAATGATAGCATCTCCTGCCTCTATTTTCAGGAAGAAACTAAAACAGTATGTGTAACCCAGGTCTCAAGGGGGCCATCTGTCCTTTGATGCAGGCACAGTGAGCTATCTCTTATTAGGGGAAGTGAGGATGTTCTTGTTTTTTTTTTTAAAGCCATGGCTGCCCCAGCACCGCTGCGGAGTCTGATGGAAGAGAAGTTGAGGGATAATATCTTGTTTTTTTTCCCCCTTTGGCCTTGACTGTCTACTTTAGAAGGGTTAGGTCACTCTGTGGAGTGCCTTCCTTTTTATTGTCTGCCTCTGCACAGACTGCCCTGATCCAGCTGCTTGACAGATCTCCACTCTTTGATTTTTATCTCAGTCTTTGATTTACTAAGGCACTAGCTTGCTTGCATGCCTAAAAGATTTTATTGCAAGTTTGGGGACATAGGGGTCATTTATATTCTGGTTATAAGATATGTTATAAAAATTGTATGTGGCAAAATACACATAGCATAGAAGTCACCATGTTAAATACTTTTAAGTGACATTCTGTTGCACTCAGTACACTCATGCTACTATGCCATCGATAGACATTTAGACATTTCTCACCTTTTCATGCTGATCCACTGTGACCTTTGTCTTCTTTCTTGCCAACTCAGGACTAAAATTTTCCCCTCATCCTCCCCATTTCTATCTCTCTGCCTTTCATTCAACAAATGCAAATGACCTTCTAAGGGTAGCTCTTCAACAGTAAAGAGAAATATGATTCCTGGGCCTTAGGAAGTTTGTAGTTCAGCATTGTAGAGTCATAGCTAAGACATCTTTCTTCTGTTTCCCTCTACAGATGTTATGGGTTACTTTCTCGGGCTTTATTTAACATTGCATATAAATGCTTCTGAAGATGCTGTGCCACTCAAGGTCTCAGTGACTGGTGATATTGTACTGTTTTTCTTATGGATGGTTGCTTATTTTAAAACTGCAATAATTACTGAAGACATGTGCTACCTCTAGAATATTTGACTTTAAATATGAGTGACAAAATTGTAAGCATCAAAGAATGTTTTGAGAGTTGGTCAAAGGACTGGAGTTTCAGAGTGGAGTCTGGTAGTACCCACAGGGCAAAGAGGGTAGGTCTGTTGATGCCTTGGTAAAAGCCCATTTGGTCTCTTTGGATTTTTATAACATCTATCCATGTTTAGAAGCTTATAAATATTTCTTTCCTCTTCTTCATTTCCTCCTTCTCATCATTATTATCAGTATTTACAATTTATTCACTTTGTATCCCAGTTATAGCCTCCTCCCTCATCTCCTCCTTGTTCCTCCCACCCATCTTTCTACTTCCCCTGCCCCATACCTCTCCCTTAGTCCACTGATAGGAGAAGTCCTCCTCTACTATCTGACCCTAGCTTATCAGGTTTCATCAGAGCTGCATGGATCATCTTCCTTAGTAGGCTGTCTAGGTTGCCCTGCCAGGAGGAAGTGATCAAAGAGAAGGCAACCAACTTCAGACTTCATGTCATACACTGCCCTTGCTCTCCTTACTAAGGAACCCACATGGAGACTGAGCTGCCGTGGGCTACATCTGAGCAGGGGCTCTAGGTCCTCTCCATGCATGGTCCTTGGTTGATGCTTATAAATATTTTCATGAAAGACTTTATGCTTTAGTTTTATGAATCTGGAGTCTCCTCTTATAATCCCTGGCTTCAATCTATGTCATAAATTGTATGGTTTTGAACTAAACTGCATGAGGGGCATTTCCAGAGGCAATTTTTGGTTCCAGTATAGTGTGATCTATTGACTAGGCTTGACTGATATCATACATTTCAAATCATAACCCAGTTATGGTTGGGAAGTGGGGCTTACTAGCATCAGGACAGCTATTTTTAAATATAATTTTTTATTTATTACAATTTATTCACTTTGTATTCCAGCTATAGCCCCACCCTCCACATTCCCATTCCATCCTCCCTCTCTTTTCTTCTCCTATGCCCCTCCCCTAGTCCACTGATAAGGGAGGTCCTCCTCCTCTTCCACCCAACCCTAGCCTATCAGGTCTCATCAAGACTGCCTTTCATAGTCTTCCTCTGTGGCCTGGTCAGGACAGCTATTTAAAGCAAAAAGCTGTATGTTTTCTATAGTAGTAAATGATAAGGATAATGAGATTGATTAAGAATTCTGTTAGCGATAATGCTGATGTGTGTAAGAAATGCAAATGATCACGATCTAGGGGAGGAGTTTCTATGGCTGTGCAGATTTTGTAGCTGCTACTTTCCAAAGGAATGGACTATTGAGATTCCTTCATAAAATGTGACTTTATCATTTGGAAAGGAAACTTTATCCTATTTGTCTTCTGTAAAGCACTTGTAAGTATTTGTTATTTATTTGAGGAGGTCTGAGGACAGCTTGTAGTGTCATTTCCTTTGTCCCACTGTGGGAGTTCCAGTGATGGAATGCAGGTTGCCAGGCTTGGAGGCATGTGCCTTTCCTGCTGAGCCATCTCACTGGCCCTAGTTAGGCATTTTTAATGGCTGTACATTTTCGCTTCTTGTAATCCTAGCACCCCGGAGGCCACTGCCAGATGATAGTAGGTTTGAGGTCAGCCTGGGCTGCATAGTAACAGCCTTTCTTAATAAGCCAAATCCTTACATGAACAGCCAGACAAGATGTTAAAATCTGTATGAGCTGGCAGTAATGCAGAAATTGCACAGGGCTAGAGAAGACTATTTCACTATAAGGAAATAGTCTTTAATACCCCTCACCAGACCAATTTATCTTTCTTTTTTTTTAATTTGGTATAGATCCTTTAAAAACTTTATTATTAATATTATTTATTACAATTTATTCACTTTTTATCCTGGCTGTAGCCCCTTCCTCATCACCTCCTGGTTCCATCCTCTCTCCCTTTCCTCCCTGTGCCCCTCCCCTACTCCACTGATAGGGGAGGTCCTCCTCTCCTACTATCTGACCTTAGCCTATCAGGTCTCATCAGGACTGTCTGGATCCTCTTTCTCTGTGGCCTAGCTAGAGGGAGGTGATCAAATCTGGTGCTTTCTCAGAAAATTAGGAATAGTGCTACCTCAAGATCCAGTTATACCACTCCTGGGCATATATCTGAAAGATGCTCAACTATACAACAAGGACATTTGCTTAACTATGTTTGTAGCAGCTTTATTCATAGTAGCCAGAATCCAGGAATAACCTAGATGTTCCCCAACCTATGAATGGATACAGAAATTGTGTTACACAATACTACTCAGCAATTAAAAACAAGCAAATCATGAAATTTGCAGGCAAATGGATGGAACTAGTCTGTCTTATTTTAGCTAAGGGTGCCAGTCACTGCCTGTCAGGTTGTCTCTCCCTCCTACCACAAATGACTTCATATGTGTAAACGAAGCAACAAGAGCTGTTCCTCCTTCCTGAGTGGCAATAGCGGTTCTTTCAAGCCTCTTGCTTTACGCTTCTGGGAAAGGTTCCCTGTGCTCCTCTACCATCCTACAGTGGGCCTTTTGATCTCAGTGTTTCTCTTCCTGTCGCACCCTCTCTTCACACACCACCAGATGTGTGTAGATTGGCTCACTGTAGCTACCTTGGCAAAATCCCCCAAGCTGGGCGGTGGCATAAACACTGGCCTCTGTAGGCATCCTTCCTTTTTCATTGTTAACAATGGAGAGTAAAGCAAAACCTACTCAAAAAGATCCCCCTAGAGTTTACCCCAGAGACAAAAGCTGTAAGTGCAAATCCTGGGATTGACAGATGTATTGGTTTTCAAATGGATTTATTAAAATGAGGACAGAACTGAAGCTATTTGGTAGCTCTTGCCTGGGTAAGAATCCACAGACTCCTCTCTTATCCCTGCATGAGATTTTGGGATGAGACTGGAAAATGTTTCACTTATGAAATAAAGTCTTCAAGTGGTATGCAAAGCACATGTAATCTTCTGAAAATCAAGGGTTTGGGGTGAGAGGCAATTTTATTTGATAAAAGTCACAGGACTCAGAGGCAGAAGGTCTTGTATTGAATTTAGTTCAACCGTACTGACAATAAGATAAGCCCTTTGGTCTCAGAATCCCTGACCACTCCTGTGGAAACGGGTGGTGGTGGTGTTAATACCATGTGCCAGTGATAGCCAAGATGAGGCTCATTACTGTCAGAGACAAACGCTGCAGCCCTGCGGGTTTAGCACAACAGGAATTTCTTTCCTGCACATTCAAATTGTGAAGGTATGTTCCTGTTTAGTCGGTAGCCCTTTTTCTATGAAATGACTTAGAAACATTGGCACTCTGCTTTGTTCTTTTCTGATCTTCTAGGGAGTGTTTCCAGGTAGCTGCAGGAGGTCAGAAGATAGGAGGTTGCACAGGGAAGATGTGCTGTGTCCTCTCACACTGCATGGGCATGGCTACCTGGGAAGCATCATTTCCTGTCACTAGGCCACGATCATGAGGGGGGAGTCAGGCTCACCCTGTGAGAATGAAGGGGTGTTTATGAAAGCTTGAGCTGTCCCAGGCACTCCAGGAGTGTGGCAGTCTGCAAGATCCTGCTTTCCACCGCCCACCACAGGAAGCCTGTTCTAGAAAACAGAATTCCAGGAAGAATCCATTTGTGCACTAATCTTCTTCATTCAGGAACTGATAGTGGGGTGTAAAGACCTATCTTTCTAGGAGGCATTTCTTTCAAATCCCAAGGAGAATATTTCTACAAAAATATTGGGACATAAATTCTTAGTCAATAGTTCTCACTTCAAAACATCCAATTCTGGTAATGGCTTGTAGCAACTGGAAATAATTCAGATAGTTCTGGCTTCAAATCGACATAAAAGGTGATGGGGCACCAGCTTCGTAAATGAGACACAGGTCTAAGATTATTCCCATTTTCTTCTGCTACACATAAGCCACACAATTGTACTTTAAGTTATCTAGCCTGACCCTTATTTTTATGGCATGTAACCTCATATTTTAAGGTATTTATCAGGGCAGAGGCCTTACAGTTAACTCATGTAAGTCCCACAATTAACGGATCAGGAAATAGAGGGGTGATGACTCATTTCTCAAGTAAAATTCAGTTATAGGAGGAAGTGACCTCCAAGATGGAGGCATCACCGCTGTGAGCTCCTGGCTCCACTGTCTCTTGTTTCCTGATGAGCTGCTATGTAAGTAGGATGCAATGTATGCTTATCATCACTGTGTGATTCTGCGCTCTGACAGGGGAGCCCATATGTCCTCAGTCCCTGAAATTCAGAGGTGATTAGTAGCTCTGTCCTGACAATTGCTGTATCCTCCTGCTATCTGCCCCACCTGTTTGGCATATTCCACCCCTTCAGGTAGACGGTGGCGGCTCAGTAAGCCGGGCCTCCATACACATGAACGCCTGCTGAGAGGACCGCTGCCATAGCTGTGGACTCTGCCTCTCCTGTCCTGCAGTCTGTCACCTGCTCTTTTCATCATCTCAGCACAACCTTACAAGAACTCTCTGCCTCTTTGCTGCATCACATTCTCACTGTTGAAGGCTTAGTCTCGAGATATGTTTTTAAGTGTTGGTAGATCCCATTTAGAGTAAGCATTTGGCCTGGAAGTGACAGGAGCTCCAGAAGGAGAGCAACAGAACCAAAAAATCTGGGCACAGCCCTCTTTTCTGAGACTGATACTCCAACCAAGGACCATGCATGGAGATAACCTAGAACCCCTGCACAGATGTAGCCCATGGCAGCTCAGTGTCCAAGTGGGTACCCTAGTAAGGGGAACAGGGACTGTCTGACGTGAACTCGGTGGCTGGCTCTTTGATCACCTCCCTTGGATCGGGAGCAGCCTTACCAGGCCACAGAGGAAGATAATACAGCCAGTCCTGATGAGACCTGATAGGCTAGGGTCAGAGGGAAGAGGAGGAGGACCTCCCCTATCAGTGGACTGGGGAGGGACATGGGAGAAGAAGAGGGAGGGAGGGCAGGATTGGGAGGGGACGGAGGAGGGGACTACAGCTGGCATACAAAATAAATTGTAATAATTTAAAATTTTTTTAAAAGAATAAGCATTTTGGACATATTTTGTTGCATATCTAAATGCAAATGTCCCTGGGCTCCTGTATTTAACTGTAAAAGTCTTGCTTGGTATGACGTCAATAGCAGCACAGAAAGGAGAGCTCCAAAGGGCAGGCTCTTCGGAAGCTCAGATCCAGGTAACTGGATATGATTTGTTTTCTTATTTTCGTGTTTTAACATTACTCTTATGGATTAGGACTCCCTTCTAGGGGAATACATCATCTAGTCATGTGTATCTTGTGTGTTTGTGTTCAATATGTGAAAAGACATTTTATTTTTTAACATCAAATTTTCTTTATCATGTATATGATAATACATGACCATATCCCATGTTCTGAGCCACAAACTCTACTTTTCTCTACCTCAAACTCACCCACAAGTTTTTCTCAACAGAGTACTCTCTAACTTTATGTTCCTTAATGGTAGCTCACCAAGTGATGTCTGTATGTTCATGAAGCACACCAAATCTGCTACTTTAGCAGACTGGAAAAAGAAGTCCCTCAGATGCCAGCCCAGAAGACAGCTTCTGTTCTATCTCTACTTCTAAATAAGGATGAGGAGGGTAGTCACGTGATTCTTAGGAGGCAAAATGGAAATGTCACAACTTGTACAGGATCCAGTGTGGATCTATCTCCATGAATCACTGCGTTCTTTCATCACATACGCCGTTCTGTGATCAATCAGGCAGGATAGGAGCTCAGGCTCTGATTCGGGGTTAAGGCTGTGAAGCTCCAGTGTTCCATAAATGCTTTATATGAGCACAGGCTCTGATTCGGGTTAAGGCTGTGAAGCTCCAGTGTTCCATATGTGCTTTATGAGTGCCAATCAGTGTCATCGATCATGGCTACCAGTATCTCTGGTATTATAGCAATTGGGAACGAAAATTAATTCATGAAGACATGCAGCTGAGCAGCTTTGTAATGTTCTGATAGGAAGCTCCATCTTCTCAGGGTGATTTGTGACATTCGCAAGCCCCATAACCCCAGGGCGAAGCCTCTGACTTTTATACCTGTTTATGACCTTTTTCTTGTTTTCCTCTTTGGAGAATGTATTTTGGAGTAGATGCTATCAAGTGAGTGATGTTCTGAAGATGCTGACTGGTCTGTTTAGGGTCACTGAAAAATGATGGTTTAGAATTAGATTAAATCCTCCTGCTGCTAGCTCCCTTCTCTAACCTCGTAACAGAAGGTTCTACATTCTCATTTTCTCTTAACTTTGCATACCTTCCTTGAGAAATCGCATCAGATCACCTCAGAAGATATATCAAAGGGAGCTGCTGGGAACTCTAAGGTGGCCTGACACAGGGAAATCAGGGAAAACTCAGATGACTTTGCAGCATATTAATTGTTCAGTGAATTTTTCATTCAAGGAAGAGTTGTTGGACATCTGAGAGTTTTTGGTCTCTCCCTCTTCTAATGATTCTCAAGGAGTGGAAAAGCTGCCTTGAAAATAGCCTGATTGCACTCTAGAGGTGCTAACATGGACGTGAATTTATGGAGAGAAGTGGGTGCATGGAATTCTTAAGATCGCTTTCCCCCTGAGACATATGGGAGGGGTTCTCAAGGAAATACTTGAATCTTAATGGAACAGGATCTGGGTAACATGATGTATACCTGTAATCCAAGCATCTGGGAAGCTGAGACAGGATAATTGCAAATCTGGGGTGCCTCAGTCTGGACCAGACACTATGTGTCCCGGTCAAGGATGGTGGCTGGAGGCATCGAGGGAGGCTGCGCGTTCAGATCAGGGCTGTGCACAGCCGGTCACCCAGAGTTTTTCAAGGGATTAACTGGGTGTCCCTAGGACTTTCTCACTTGATTTCCTCACTGTAGGAATTCTGCTCACATGGAAATCAAAAATGCTGCTGTTTTAGGTCCCAGATTTCAGTCTCCTGGTCACTGTGCCGACACTGCTGTCCTACTCCTCAGTCACAGTGTCCTCCCTGGCCGCCATCTTGGATCCAAAACTGATTTTTTTTTTGTATAATAGATTTTGTTCATATTCTTTTTTTTCTTTCTTTTTAATTTATATTTTCTTTTTTGCATTTCCTTTTCTTTTTTATTTATTTTTATATCAATCACAGGTTAGGTATTTTACATCCCAGGCGTAGCCTCCTCCCTCATCTCCCTCCTCCTTGCCCCCTCCAAGTCTACCAACAGGGGAGGACCTCCTCCCCTTCCATCCAACCCCAGCTCATCCTGTCTCCTCAGGGCTGGCTGCAATGTCCTCCCCTGGGATCTAGCCAGTCTGTCACTCCCCAGCTTG
>CM053753.1:99982027-100005088 GCA_028658305.1 Pachyuromys duprasi | reverse complement strand
TTCTTCTCCATTTCTTTGAGGGCCTTGGTCATTTCCTCTTTTTGTCTCTCCTCTTGTTCCTCCAATATCTGCATAATCAAAGCTTTAACATAATTTTCCTGTGTCTCCGCTGAATTAAAATCTCCACTGCTTTTGGGTGTTTCTGGTGGGGCCATGGTGTCCTGATTTTTGTTGGGTGAGTTCTTTCGCCAATTTCTGGGCATTTGTTTATATATAATCAAGGAGCTGTTTGTGCTTTAAGGCTGTACTTCAGTCTGAATCTGTCAATCTCTTGTGTCAGGAGTATTCTTCAAGAATATTAGGGATTTCAGGTGGTTTGTTAGTGTGTGTTGTGTCTCATTTGAACTCTGTTGTGGGCTCTGTGTGCCCGGCTTCGTGCTCTGTTCTAGAAGCTGTGAGCACTGCAATGCTGGTCACCCCTCTGGTCTGGAGTGTTTACTCTTCACTCTGTGCTAGAGTTTGAGTGTCCAGTTTTGAGATGTCAGCTGGGGGCGGTGCGCTCTGCCGTGGGCTTGCTGCTAAGGGCTCTTCCCTGGAATGGAGATTTGGTGCCTCCTTCTGGGCCAGGGGCTGTGCACCACGGTCTGAGATGATATTTGGGGCACACACAGGGGGTTTGGGTTGGTGTGCATCCGCTGTATGCAGGCATGTCTGAAATGGTGCCCGAGGCCTTCTCTGTCTGGCCCGTGGACATACACAGGAACTGAGGTTTTTGCTGGTGGATGCGTGCGCCCTCAGTGTGCAGACTGGTCAAAACGGTCCCAGACCTTCTCAGTCTGGTGTGGGTCCGGCGATCAGTGTGAGCCTACAGCACACCCGTGGGTTGAAGCAGAACCCGGGTGCAGTGTGAGCTGGCAGTGTGCAGGTCAGTGAAAACGGTGTCCGGTTCCTCCTCAGACTCTCTGCGAGACTGTGTGATCCAGTCTATTATGGTGGATGCGGGTGCCCAGAGTGGCTGCTCATTTAGATCAGAGCTGTGCGCTGCTGGTCACCCGGAGATTTTTTCGGGCAAAAACTGGGTGTCCCTAGGGTTTTCCCACTTGATTTTCTCACTGTGGGAGTTCCGCTCACTTGGCAATCACAAATGCTGGCGTTTTAGGTCCCAGAGTTCAGTCTCCTGGTCGCTGGGTTGTTTCTGCTGTCCTACTCCTCAGACACAGTGTCCTCTCGTGGCAGCCATCTTGGATCTCCTTGTTCATATTCTTTTTTTTTTTTTAATTTATTTATTTTTATCTCAATCACAGGTTAGGTACTTTGAATCCCAGGCGTAGCCCCCTCCCTCATTCCCTCCTATTCTCCCACTCCCTCCCTCATCTCCCTCCTCCCCGCCCCCTCCAAGTCCACCAACAGGGGAGGACCTCCTTCCCTTCCATCCAACCCCAGCTTATCCTGTCTCCTCAGGGCTGGCTGCAATGTCCTCCCCTGGGATCTAGGTTCTCCTCACTTCCCTACCTATCCAATTATATATTCGCTCTCTCTTTCAAATAAATTTCAGTTGCAATGTTTGCCAGATCATCTGTCTACCATGGTAATATGGCCAAGGTGAATGCAGGTTTTTAAAAATTCCAACCTTTAAAAAATTAGTTAAAATATAATTGTATAATTCCCCCTTCCACCTCTTTCCCCTCCAACCCTTTCCATGCCCCTGTACTCCCTCTGAAATTCATGTCTTCCTTTTCTTTAATTATTGGTACATACATAGGTGAATCACTGTGCCCATTTCATGTTGCCTGTATGCATGTTTTTTAGGGCTGAGCACTCGGGATTGGATTACTATTTAGTGGGCTCATCCTGGGGGAATACTGATCCTCCCTCTTTCAGCATTCTTTAATTGCCTGTTGCTCTTCATGTTGGGGTGGGGCCCTGTGAAATTCTTTCGCCCATATTGGCATGTCAACTGGTGCTGTCATTGTTTGGTTCAGTTTAAGCCACTATGTTGTTGAGATTCCATGGGCATGGTTTTCATGTTGTATCTAGAAGACAGACTCTGGCAGCAAACTTCCTGATCCTCTGGCCTTCCCTGAGCCTCAGAGACAGAGGTTTTATCAGGGATGTCTCCACCGAGATGGACATAATCTTTCAGTTATTCTCTGCCTTTTGACCAGTTGTAATTTAATGGTCTTTTTCTGTAATGGTCTTTGTCAGCTGCAAAAGAAGCTTCTTTGATGAGAGATGAGAACCACAATTCTCTGTGGGCATAAGGCATCTAGAGTGCTGTTAGAAATCATACTGGCTTAGTAGTAAGTCTCCTCCAGGATCCATGGCTTTCTAATAATAATTCTCATATTATGTCACACATTACACAGTAAATACATTTTTCTATATATGCATAAATGTGCTTTACAAGATTAACGTAAGTTAAAAGGCTATAGCTGATTTAAAAAGGTTTCAGAAGTGGCCCAATAGACATGCTAATGGAGTCTGTACTGATGAGATACAGGGACCAGAATCAGCCTCAAGTAAGATACTGTTGCTATCAGGCCAAAACAGGGTCAGCTTGAGAGTGAAGAAGAGCCAGCATCAAACAAAATCAGAACTGGGGATGCAGCAGGAAATGGAGGGCTACAGGCCAGACCAGTGAATGGGTGGACTGACAGACAATTGTCCAGTGAAATCCTTGGGCAGCTGCAAGTCCCCAGTCTGTCAGATTTTGATATACACTGGGTGTCAAGATGGTGCATCCATACCATTGTAGTGTTAACTGCCTATCACTCAAAGGTGGTTGGGCATGAGGGTTGCACTCTTTCCAAGGTCTGGCGTATCTGATGAGTTCATAGACCTGGTTTTCCAGACACTGTTTTAACACGTCCATATGCTCCTATTTTCTGTCCCCCAGAGCAGCACATTCATCAGCATGTATTGCATGGATGGTGCAGGACAGAATAATGGTGTTTGCGGCTTTATCCAGGATCTCATCTTTCACCCTCAGAATGGAGTCTAAAGCTGAATGTAAGATGGAGTCTCAGAGGGCAAAGGCAACCTGAAAAGTCACTCTTTTGTAAAATATGGGGTGTATTAGAGCAGGATGTAGCCTGACCTCAGCGTCAAGAGTCTCTATTCAGAACATCTTGATCTCAATGTAATAAGTTTAATCTTTTAATTAAAGAGTAAAGAGTGGCGAGAGGGTTTTTAAGAAGCTATTTGCTGTTCCCTAGAGATACAGAAATAATTGAGCCTCAAAGAAGGCTTTGGGATTCCTGCTCTAGAAGACTGAGGAGATACTAGTGTCTTGCTAAGACAGAGGACACAGGACGAACATGATTTTAATTATTATCTTTAAAGAATCTGGTGATCCCACAGTTGGGAGTAATTATATTGCATCTGGATGTTTATATGTATTTGCTGTGTTACTCTGGCATGTTTTTGTTTTTCACTGTAGGAAAAGGTGGAGGTTTGATTAACCTCATCAAGATTTGCATGCAGACTGTTTTAAGAACAAGTTTGATTTGCACAGGACTTCAGTTTCCATGGATGCTCTTGTCTTGTAGATGGCACAACGTGGTACTGACACAAGATCTACACATCGTTTCTCACTACTTTAGACATCATTAGCTTTCTAACAACATTTAATGACATATCAAGTCTATGTACATAGCTGTCTTCTTATATTATTCATGAAATGCATGCTCATTACAGCTATCATTTTTATTTTATCTTCAGTCTTTAGGTCTGGAAAGCTGCTTTGGAGGACAGGTTCTGTATCTGTTGGTCCCTTGCTGTAGCTAGAAAGAAATGTACATGACTCTTCCTCTCAGAGGCAGGTACATTTTAGTTACCACAAATAGTATAAAGCATTAGGTTGACTGTTGTTCATCAATGACACACAAAGCATGTTCCTTTGAGAAATGTCAAAGTGTATGGGTTTAATAGCTTACCCATAACCATTGTTCCTGGAAATGTTTCAATTTCTGTGCAAAATTAAGTGAAAAATTAATAGTTAGAAAGTATTGCTACTGAAAGATTTAAAAAATGTTCTTCTGATTACTCAGTGTGCTCTTTGACAAAGAATGTTTTCAGGTGGTTAAACACTCTTTTTCTTGTTTTATTTTTATTTCACATAATAATTGTATACATTTATAAGGTACAATGTCATGTTTTGGTATATTATGCATAGGCTCATGATCAAGTCAGGGTACTTGGAATAAACAGTTTTTTGAAGCCTGAGGACAATTTTATTAGAGTTTAAATGAAAAAAGCAACCCAGGGCAGGTGAGCTATAAAGCTTAGTAGTTACCCAGGGGAGGAGATTAGACAGAAAGAAAAAAAATGTCTGTCTGTTTAAGTCAGTATGGAGGTCAGACACATGTGACTCAAGTAGCCACATGGTGGATGCAGGGTTTAGAGAGTCAGGAAGCCCAAAGTATCAGAAAGATTATACTTAGGTTCTAGCCAGAATTAAAAGAGAGATAGAAAATGGAAAAAAGAGAAAATCTGCTGAAAACACTCCAAATTTTCTCCTTCAGTTGAAAGTCAAACTTTGTAACAAGGAAAAGATGATATCTGTGTCTGAGGAATAGATAGAAGAAAATGACATAAAAACAAGGAAGTGGTTCTCTCCAGCTCTCCCCAGCCCCATCTTTCCCTTTCAACACAGAGACCCATTTTTGGACTCTGAAGGACCCTATAGCCTGCTTGGAGCTTTGGGTTTTTGAAATTACTTTACTTATGGGAGAATAAATGAGCACAATGAGAATAAATGGGAATTGTAGGTGAATAGATGGGTGTGCTTTTCCATGGCACATTTCTAATGTCTGAGAACTGCAGCGTTATAACATTATCACTTAGAAAGCATGGCTACCGTGTGTCTGCCTCTGTGCTCTGTTCTAAAATTGTTATCTATTGAAGAATATACAAATACCAGTCTTCACACTCTTGCTTGTCTGCCTTTAAATTTAAATTTCTGTGACGTTGTTCCATCACCTTCCCTGTATTGTGCTAAGGCTCCAGATGGTAGGGTGACGAAATATCAGAACAGTGTCATATGAGCACTGGTTTCCTGAAGGAAAGGGATAAAAAACTCTAAATTATCTTAGCATACACATGTCTTAGGTTTGAGATGAAACATAAGGAACTTTGTTTTCCTCTTAAAATAAGTTGCAAGACAAGAGGCCTGTGAAGTACACTTCCTACAAGCTTGCACTAAGACTTATCTATACTCAACTTTATTTGATTTTGTTAAAATGTGTGTTTTATCTGGTAGCCATTTAATGTTTTCTTATCTTCAATATGTATAAATATTCATATTTTAAATGTTGCATAATAAAGATGTTTATATATAGTACAGGCTAATTAAAACATTTAAAAAATTTTAGAGTTCAGTCTATGTACTCTGACTGTCAGGATATAACAGCTTCCTATCATTTCTTTTAATGTATGCATTCTTTGCCATTAAAATGTTGTATCTTAGCTCATATAAGTTTCATATTTTTAGATGGTCTAAATGTGGGCAAATATGTATCTAACTATTTTAAATCTATCTATCTATAGATCTATCTACGTACCTATCTATTGTTTTCTTACTTTTCACGTACTTGATACAAAGCTGAAATTAGCAGTTGTATGTGTATGTTTGTGTGTATGTGTGTACATAAAATATAGAAATACCACATGCTTAGAAATTAATAACTAATAGGTAATTGGAAAGAGACAAAATATTTCAGTAATAAGGATATAATCAGCATATATATATACATATAATTGAAAATAGAAAATTTCACAAGAAATACAACCAAATTTGGCAACCATGCAGAGCTAAAAATCTGCTTGTACTTTCTCAACAATATTTATCTATACCCATAATGACACCATTTTAGCTTACTATACTTTGATGGACCTGCATTAACCTCACCTTCACTTTTTACTTTATAGATAATAGTAACTATTATAACTATTATAATAAGCAGCTGATAATGTTGCCAAATTTAATTTTTCAGACATTTTTATTATTTTTGAGAATTCCATATGAGTACTTATTTACACCATTTACATCATTCCCCAAATCCTCTAGTGTCCTTTCCTATTATCTTTTGAACTCATCATCTCTTCAAAATTTTACACAAGCACACACACAACAACAGAATTGAGTCCACGTAATATTGCTCATATACATGCGTGTGTGTATGTGTGCATGCATGTGTGTGTGTGTTTAGGGCAGACCACTTGGGACTGGGTGACCTATCAGGGGATCGTAGCTGGAGTAGAGAAACATGACCCATCTTCTTAGAGCAGCTGGACATGCTTAGAGGTTTTTCACTAAGGGTGGTGCCTTGTGAAAACGTTACCATCCTTAATTTATCATAACCTAATAGAATTTCCTTTTTGTTCAATGCTACCTTGTACTTTTTATTTTTTATATATTTTTATTTTTATTATTAGTTACATTTTATTAACTCTGTATCCCAGCTGTATCCCACTCCCTCATTCCCTCCCAATCCCACATTCCCTCCATCATCTACTCCCTGCCCCTTTCCAAGTCCACTGATAGGGGAGGACTTCCTCCCCTTTCATCTGACCCTGGTTTATCAGGTATTCTTCAGCACTGGCTGTAAAGTCCTCCTCTGTGGCCTAGCAGGGATGCTCCTTCCTTGCAGGGTGGGGAGGTCAAAGAACCCGCCATTGAGTTCATGTCAGAAATAGTCCCTATTCCCCTTACTAGGGTACCCACTTGGATATTGAACTACCATGGGCTATATCCAAGCAGAGGTTCTAGGTTGTATCCATACATGGTCCTTGGTTGGAGAAATAGTCTCATAAAAGACCCCTGTGCCCTGATATATTTGGTCCTTGTGGAGCTCCTGTCCTCTCCAGATCATATTAACTCCCCCTTCTTTCATATGATTCCCTGCACTCTGCCGCAGGTTTGGTTATGAGTCTCAGCATCTGCTTTGATACACTGCTAGGCAGAGTCTTTCAGAGGCCCACTGTGGTAGGCTCCTGTCCTGTTACTTGTTTTCTCCTATTTCCAATGTCCATCCCTTTTGTCTTTCTAAGTGAGGATTGACCATCTTACCCAGGGTCCTCTTTCTTGTTTATCTTCTTTAGGTGTATACATTTCATTATGTTTATCATGTCTTATAGGTCTAAGTAAGTGAGTACATACCATGTGTGTCTTTCTCCTCCTGGGATACCTCACTCAGAATGATATTTTCTAGATCTCACTATTTGCCAGCAATTTTCATGATTTCCTCATTTTTAATTGCTGAGTAGTAGTCCATTGTGTAAAAATACCACAGTTTCTGTATCCATTCCTCAGTTGATGACCATCTGGGTTGTTTCCAGGTTCTGGCTATTACAAATAAAGCTGCTACAAACATGGTTGAGCAAATGTCCTTATTTTGTACTTGAGCATCTTTTGGATATATGCCTAGGAGTGGTATAGCTGGGTTTTGAGGAAGCGCTATTCCTAATTGTCTGAGAAAGTGCCAGATTGATTTCCAAAGAGGTTGTACCAGTTTATATTCCCACTAGCAGATTTCCCTTTCTTCACAACCTCTACAGCATGTGTTGTCACTTGAGTTTCTGATCTTAGCCATTCTGATGGGTGTAAGGTGTATCTCAGGGTCGTTTTGATTTGAATCTCTCTGATGGCTAAGGACGTTGAGCATCTCTTTAAGTGTTTCTCTGCCATTCTATATTTCTCTACAGAGAATACTCTGTTTAGTTCCATACCCCATTTTTTAATTGGATTGCTTGATTTATTGCTTTTTAACTTCTTTAGTTCTTTATATATTCTGGATATTAGCCCTCTGTCAGATATAGGGTTGGACAAGATCCTTTCCCAATCTGAAGGCTGTTGTTTTTTTCTGAAGTCAGTGTCTTTTGCTTTACAGAAGCTTTTCATTTCCATGAGGTCCCATTTATTGATTGTTGCTCTTAGAGCCTATGTTATTGGTGTTCTGTTCAGGAAGTTGTCTCCTGTACCAATGATTTCTAGACTCTTCCCCACTTTTTCTTCTAATCGATTTAGACTATCTGGTTTTATGTTGAGGCCTTTGATCCTCTTGGACTTTAGCTTTGTGCAGGGTGATAAATATGGATCTATTTTCATTTTTCTGCATGTAGACATCCAGTTGGACCAGCATCATTTGTTGAAGATGCTGTCTTTTTTCCATTGGATGGATTTGGCTTCTTTATCAAAAATCAAGTTTCCATAGGTGTTTGGGTTTATTTCTGGGTCTTCCATTCGTTTCCATTGATCCTCCTTTCTGTTTCTATGCCAATAGCATACAGTTTTTATTACTATTGCTCTGTAGTACAGCTTGAGGTCAGGGATGGAGATACCTCCAAACGATCTGTTGTTGTACAGGATTGTTTTGGAGATTTTGGGTTTTTTTTGTTTCTCCATATGACGTTGAGAATCTTTCTTTCAAGGTCTGTGAAGAATTGTGTTGGTATTTTGATGGGAATTGCATTGAATCTGTAGATAGCTTTTGGCAGAATAGCCATTTTCACTTTGTTAATCCTACTGATACATGAGCACGGGAGATCTTTCCATCTTCTGATATCTTCTTCAATTTCTTTCTTCAGAGGCTTGAAGTTTTTTTCAAACAGGTCTTTCACTTGCTTGGTTAGAGTCACATCAAGGTTCTTTATGTTATTAGTGGCTATTGTGAAGGGTGTTGTTTCCCTGATTTCTTTCAAAGCCCTTTCGTCTTTGGTGTACAGGAGGGCATCTGATTATTTTGAGTTGATTTTGTATCCAACCATATTGCTGAAGGTGTTTATCAGTTGAAGGAGTTTCTGGTTGAATTTTTGGGGTCGCTCATGTATGCTATCATATCATCTACAAATAGTAATACTTTGACCTCTTCCTTTCCAATTTGTATCCCCTTGATCTCCTTTAGTTTTCTCATTGCTTTAGCTAGGACTTCAAATACTATGTTGAAGAGATATGGAGGGAGTGGGCAGCCTTGTATGTCCCTGATTTCAGTGGGATTGATTTAAGTTTCTCCCCATTGAGTTTGATGTTTTCTATAGGCTTGCTGTATATTGCCTTTACTATGTTTAGGTATGTGCCTTGTATCCCTGACCTCTCCAAGACTTTAAACCTGAATGGGTGTTGGATTTTCTCAAATGCTTTTTCGGCATCTAGGGAGATGATCATGTGGTTTTATTCCTTCAGTTTGTTTATGTGGTGGATTACATTGATGGTTTTCCATATGTTGAACCACCCTTGCATGCCTGGGATGAAGCCTACTTGGTCATGGTGGGTGATATCTTTTATGTGTTCTTGGATTCTGTTTGCAAGTACTTTATTGAGTAATTTTGCATCAATGTTCATAAAAGAGATAGGTCTGTAGTTCTCTTTTTTTGTTGGATCTTTGTGTGGTTAGGTATCAAGGTGACTGTGACTTCATAGAATGAGTTCGGTAATGTTCCTTCTGTTTCTATTTTGAGGAATAGTTTAAAGAGTATTGGAGTTAGCTCTTCTCTGAAGGTCTGGTAGAATTCTGCACTGAATCCATCCAGTCCAGGGCCTTTTTTGGAGGGGAGACTCTTGATTACTGCTTCTATTTTCTTAGGGGATATAGGTCTAGTCAGTGTTTCTACCTGATCTTGACTTAACTTAGGTAGATGGGATTTATCAAGAAAATTGCCCATTTCATTTAGATTTTCAAATTTTTGTGGCATATATGCTTTTGTAGTACGACCTAATGATTGGTTGGATTTCCTCGGTGTCTGTAGTTATGTCCCCCCTTTCATTTCTGATTTTACTGATTTGGATCGTTTCTCTCTGCCTTTTGGTTAGTTTGATTAAGGGCTTGTCTATTTTGTTGATTTTCTGAAAGAACCAACTCTTGGTTTCATTGATTCTTTGAATAGTTTTATTTGTTTCTAATTGATTGATTTCAGCCCTGAGTTTGATTATTTCTAGCCATCTGCTCCTCTTGTGTGTATTTGCTTCTTTTTTGTCCCCCTAGGGCTTTCAGTTGGGTGGGCCATTAAGTTGCTTATATGAGATGTCACAAATTTCTTCTTAAAGGCACTTAGTGCTATGCATTTTCCTCTGAGCACTACTTTGTGTTCCATAAATTACGGTATGTTGTACCTTCGTTTTCATTGAATTCTAGGTAGCCTTTAATTTCTTTTTTTATTTCTTCCTTAACTCAGCTGTCATTGAGCAGCAAGTTGTTCAGTTTCCATGTGTGTGTAGGCTCTTTGCTAATTCTGTTGTTGTGTAGGTCCAGTTTTAATCCATGGTGGTCATATAGAATACAAGGGATTATTTCAATCTTCTTGTATCTGCTGAGGCTTGGTTTGTGACCAACTATATAGTCTATTTTTGGAGAAGGTTCCATGAGGTGCTGAAAAGAAGGTATACTCTTTTGATCTAGGGTGAAAAGTTCTGTAGACGTCTATTAGGTCCATTTGATTTAGGACCTCTGTAAGTGCCTTTATTTCCCTCTTTGGCCTCTGTCCAGATGATCTGTCCCTTGGCGAAAGTGGGGTGTTGAAGTCTCCCACTATTAAGGTGTTGGGATCGATGCGTGATTTAAGTTTTAATAATGTTTCATTTATGAATGTAGGCACTGTTGTATTTGTGGCACAGATGTTCAGAATTGTCACGTCCTCTCGGTGGATTTTTCCTTTGATGAGAATTTAGTGTCCCTTCTCATCTTTTTTGATTAATTTTGGTTGAAAATCTATTTTATTAGATATTAGGATCAATACCTCAGCCTGTTCTCTGGGTCCATTTACTTGAAAAACATTTTTCCAGTCCTTTACTCTGAGGTAGTGTTTATCTTTGTTGCATAGGTGTGTTTCTTGGATGCAGCAGAATGTTGGATCCTGTTTCTGCACCCATTCTGTTATTCTGTGTTTTTTATTGGAGACCTGAGTCCATTGATGTTGATAGATAATAGTGACCAATGACTGTTAGTTCCTTTTATTGTGGAGTTGGTTTTCTTACTGTGATTTATTGCTTGTTTTCTTATTTTTTTGTTGGGATATTGTCTGTATGCTATGTTTTCTTGGGTATAGTTGTTTTTGTTGGATTGGAGTTTTCCTTCTAGTATCTTCTGCAGGGCTGGTTTGCTGTGTAGATATTGCATAAATTTAGTGTTGTCATGGAACATTTTGTTTTTTCCATCAATGTTGATTGAAAGCTTTGCAGGGTATAGAAGTCTGGGCTGACATCTGTGGTCTCTTAAGGTCTGCATGACACCTGCCCACTCCCTTCTGTCTTTTATAGTTTCTGATGAAAAGTCCATGTGGTCTGGTATGTCTACTTTAATATGTTTATTGGCCTTTTTCCCTTGTGGCTTTTAATATCTTTTCTTTGTTCTGTAGATTTAGTGTTTTGACTATGATGTGACATGATGTGTTTCTTTTCTGGTCTAGTCTATTTGGTATTCTGTAGGTCTCCTGTATGTTTATGGACATCTCTTTCTTTAAGTTGGAAAAATATTCTTCATGATTTTCTTGAAAATAGTTTCTGGACCTTGGAGCCCAGAGTCTTCTTTTTCATCAATTCTTCTTATTATTAGATTGTGTCTTTTCATGGCATCCTTGATTTCTTGGATATTTTGTGTTTGGGACCTTTCTGATTTTACTTTTTCTTTGAGAGACTTATTAGTTTCTGTGAGTGTATCTTCAGCACCTGAGATTCTCTCTTCCATGTCTTGTATTCTGTTGGTGGTGCTTACCTTTGTGGTTTCTGATCTTTTCTCTAAGTTCTCCAGTTCCAGGGTTTTCTCAGTTTGTGTTTTTTTTTTTTTATTGATTCTAATTCTGTTTTCATACCTTGTACCATTTCCTTCATGTGTTTGAATATGGATTCCTGTCTCTCTATGATGGTCTCTATTTTTTGTTGCTGTTGTTCGTTTCCTCTCTATATGCCACTAATTGTATCTCTACTTGTACTACTATTTGTTTGGCTATATTTGCCTGTGTTTCTTTGAGAATTTTGTTCATTTCCTCTTTCTTTGCCTCCACTTGATTGGCCAAATCTTCGATAGATTTGTTCATTTCCTCTTTAACTGTCTATACTTTTATGGCTATTTTGTGAGAGATTTGGTTGTTTCCTCTTTATGTGCCTCAAATAATTGGGTAAACATAGCTTTAAAGTCATTTTCCTATGGTTCAGATGAACTGGAGTATCCAGCAAGTTTGGGGGTTGCTGGTGAAGCCATGATGTCCTGATTCATGTTGGTTGTGTTCTTTCGCTGACCCCTGGCCATTGGCTTATTTGTAACCTTCCCTGTTTTTTCCTGGATTCTGCAGTTCAGACTGGTACTGTCTCTCTGAGAGTTGTTTAGGAAACTGAGAGAGGCCCAGTGGTCTCAGCAGGTGAGTTGGTGCTTCAGCTGTACCTGTGGGAGGAAGGCACAGAAGGGCAAATGAGGGTGTGTGTGGAAATTTGTGTGGAAGTGTGCCTCGAGGGACAGAGTGATAGAGGATGCTGAACACTTGAGTGTGTAGGAGGGGCTCTGCCTTGCAGGCTTCTAGGTGGTTACTTGTGCATGCGTTGTTGATATAGCCTGTGCTGGTGATAGTTGCGGGGCGATTTCTGTCTTTATCAGCTTTAACTCCACTGTTGGACCTGCAAAGCAGGGGCTTTGATGTTCCAAGAGCCCCTTTGTTTCCCACAGTGGGTGTATGGGTGGGAGGGGTCCGATGCTTGGCTGCTCATTTAGAAGAACCCTGGATCTGGGTCTCTGCAGACACTCAAGAGCATGCTCACTCTCAAGCAGGTCACATCAGCAAGGATCAGGGTATCTGGGCTCTCTACTCTCTGGTTTGGCTCTGCTTAGTCATATGCAGGAGGACTGATGCGCTCTGCCAGCTCAGTGCTGCCGCAAGCCACCAGGTTAGGAAGTCCAGCTGCACCTGGAGACTGGGATGCTGGTCCACATGCCTTCTGGGAAGTCTTGGCGGCCCTCCACTGTGCTCTCCAGACCTGGGGGGCCCGGTGCCTGGTGTGCCTACCTTGTTCGGTGAGTCTGCTGGAATTTGGTGGCTATTATCTGTCACTGAGTGTTTTGGTGGGCTCTACAGTTAGTGACTGGGAGACCCTGAGGAGTCAGTATGGCCGCTCCCAGACCTGGGACATGGGGAGGATGGCACCGTGGACCTGGGACTCCAAGGCAGATACAGTTAATGGGTCTGGCTGAGGGGCCAGGAGCCACACCTCTGCTGCAGCAGTCTCCAGACAGTGCCCTCTGAGCTGAGAATCTTGGTGAGCTGGCTGTGCCAAGGAGGAGGAGGGAGGCCCCAAAAAGGGGAGTGCCGGGAGATCAAATGATCATTTCTCTCCTTCCCCAAACAAGTCCACCGGGTGACCTGAGACCAAAGTTCTCACCTTGTGCAATGATCCCTCTCATTTAGAAAGCCTCACTGTCGTTTCCCTGGCTTCAGCTGTCCTTCCACTCACCAATTCCAGCGCAACAGCTCCTCTGCAACTCAGAGACTGTGCGCTCGCCGCCATCTTGGATCACCCCCCCCCACTTTTTTTTGCGACCCCATTTCTTCCCATGATAAAATACTGTGTGAAGTTTGCCAGGGGAGGAAGCTGAAGAATGGTTACCGGTCTTGCTGAGGACTCTCATAGTGATGTTTCAGGTTTAGCATGTGCTTTGCATGAGTTCGTGGTTAAAGAGAAATGTGTACGCTGGTGAAGGAGATCCGTCTAAGTGGAATTCTCCTCTTCCAATCACTCTGAAGCCACATTAAGTCTGCAACTGGAAAAAATAGTAGTTTGTAGATATATATGTATATATATATTTACTGATGTGTCTCAGTAGTAACATAGTGTACACTGAGCATTTCTAATCCAAACATTCACAATTCTAAACATCCATTTTTGGACCAGTAACATGATGACACAAGTAGAAAATTTTATACTTGGCATTCCTGACCATTTTTTAAAAACTTTTCTGTGCAGAGTCTACTACAGGATCTCCAGGCTGTGTGAAGCAAGGATTACTTTTATACTTAGTCTTGGGTTCAGATCCCAGATAGCTTGCTACATTTGTATACATACTTCAGACTATGAGAGACATGGGTGTTTTTGGTGACAAAGATTTTATATAAGAGATGAACATATTAAGTTTGGTCAATTTGTATGCTATCTCAATTATGGATTTTGGATTCAAACATATGTCAATGCATTTTTAGATTTAAAAAGAAGAAAAATTAATGGCAGCTAAAATTTCCAGAGTAGTGGAAAGTGTTAGTATTCAAGGAAGGACAAATCAAGGTTTCATAGATGTTTTTTTTCTTTGAGAGAGGAAACTTTTTAAAATAATAATTATTTTTTATATTAATCATAGGTTATTTACTTTGTATCCCAGCTGTAGCCCCCTCCTTCATTCCCTCCAAATCTCAGCCTCCTTCCCTCATCTCCTCCCTGCCACTTTCCAAGTCCACTGATAGGGGAGGACCTCCTCCCTTTCCATCTGACCCTAGCTTATCAAGTATCTTCAGCATTGGCTGCAATGTCCTCCTCTGTGGCCTAGCAAGGCTGCTCTTCCCTCAGGGGTGTGGTTGAGAGAAGGTAAAAGAGCCAGCTATTTAGTTCATGTCAGAAATAGTCCCTGTTCCCCTTACTAGGGTACCCACTTGGATACTGAGCTACCATGGGCTACATTTGAGCAGGGGTTCTAGGTTATATCCATACACGGTCTTTGGTTGGAGAATCAGTCGCATAGAGGACCCCTGTGTCCTGATATATTTGATTCTTGTGGACCTCCTGTCCTCTCCAGGCCATATTAACTTCCCCTTCTTTCATATGATTCCCTGCACTCTGCTGCAGGTTTGGTTATGAGTCGCCGCATCTGCTTTGATACATTGCTAGGCAGAGTCTTTCAGAGGCCCACTGTGGTAGGCTCCTGTTCTGTTACTTGTTTTCTCCTACTTCCAATGTCCATCCCATTTGTCTTTCTAAGTGAGGATTGATCATCTTACCCAGGGTCCTCTTTCTTGTTTATCTTCTTTAGGTGTATAGATTTCAGCATGTTTATCCTATCTTATAGGTCTAGTACCCACTCATAAGTGAGTATATACAGTGTGAGTCTTTCTGCTCCTGGGATACTTCACTCAGGATGAGAGAGAGGAAAATTAGAGAGAGACCCAACAAGCACTTAAGGAATGAGGAGAGAGATGATCTCAGTGTCTTCATAAACTCAAATACTAAAATGACAGTGAGCAGTCTTACTATCAGACCGTTTTAACTAGAAAAGAGAATGCTTTTATTTATCTATTTTTATTTTCATTAAGACTTATTCCTATATGAATTTGTGTGTTTATTTGCAGGTGCATGTTTGTGTGTGTAAATAATATGTAAATAATATTCAGGTGTGTAGGTCAGAAGAGGGCACTAGCTCTCTTAGAGCTGGTGTTACAAACCTTTTTGGATATTCACAGCTTATTACCCGGGTTCATGATTGAGCACCAAGCGCTCTTTCCAGCCCCCAGAGGATGCTTTTAATAAAGACAACTGTGGATACAGATTGCACAAAAAGTCAAAAAAGCTCAACATAAAAGCATCAGTGACATTCAAGTTAGAGAACATTGAAGACAGTGAGTTTGTTCACCAGCGTGCTTCTTAGTGTCTTTACAAACATTCTCACCAATAGAATTAGCGATCTGAGCAACATTCTACTGTGTGTCCTAGAGGAGTGAGGTATTTTGTGCTCTTAAAGGGGGGAAAAAACCAACCTTCCTTTATATGTTATGAATTTAATTTTATGAGGAAGATTTCAAGGTAAAATCAAATGACAACGGTTTCGGGTCTACTTCCTGTTACAACAAAGGAATATGACAAGGAAACAGCTTACTCAGGTATTGTACCACCCACTTGTGGCCTTTGCACTTAGAAGGATGAGGCAGGAGGATTCCAATGAATTCAAAACAAGCCCGGTCTACTTAGCAAGTTCCATGGCAGTCAGAGATGTATAGCAAGACTCCATATCAGCAAAATAAACACACACACACACACACACACACACACAGGCACACACACTAACAGAAATTGTCCATTGTAATGTGGTATGCAGTGAAATGTGGTGGATGTGACCAATACTTGGAGGATTTGGAAATACATGATGACTCTATAAAGAAAAGAATGGGCAGTTAGCATCTACAGGTCTGCCTCTTGAGGTAAACCTTGCACCCAGAGGGACTTTACTCATCAGGAATAGCGTAAACAGGTAATGCTCTGGTGGTCCACCACTTTGTAGACACTAGAGTAATTTACTGCTTGAGAACTCTGCAGCCCTCATACTGCCTAAGCCCAGTTTGGAGGAGCTACCAAGGTGCCCCATAGAAAGAGCCCATCCCACACTGATCTCTCCAGCAAAGGCTCTTGTTGTGCAGGGCTAGCTTAAGACCTTGCCCTCTAACATGGGGTCCTATAGGGCAATTTGCAGTCACTCTGCCAGCTCAACCAAGAAAGACCTGTGGTCTAGGAGGCCCTGACTATCCCCCCACATTCCAGAAGTCTCCTGGGCAGCTCATTCTAAGTGGCTCACCTATGCAGGAGTATTAAAGAGTATCTCTGCCGATCTGCAGGAAGGGGACTCTGTTCATTTTTCACAGTTGTAATAATCAGAGTTTCTGTCTCCCAATTTGTGACCCTATGAGGCAGCTCAGTGGCCTTTCATGAATTGCTCCAGCTGCTGACAGGCCTTCTGGAAGGAAATAGGTAGTTTTTCTAACCTTGTATGAAGTCCCAAACAGGGTCAGTAGTCTATCATAAGACTGGTCTATGAACCCCTGAGAATGAGATATGGAACCCCATCAACCCATATCAACATAGGGGCACAAGAATTATGAAAAAGCAAGGTAACATGATAGATACTGCTAGAGGAATGCAAAAACTATCTGTCAACAGAGTGTAGAGAAAAGGAAATTGACAAAGTGCTTAGAAAAGAACACAAAAGAATGATTTTAAGGGCAAATAACAAGAAAAAAAGAATATAGATAATGGAAGAAAATTAGGAAGATGACTCATGATATAGCTGAGAAATTCAGCAAAAACAGTGGTCAAAAAAAGCCAATCAGGAATCATGGAGCCAAACCACTCAACAAGGAAATAAAAACTCCAGATGAAAGCATCAACAGTATTCTAGAGTAAGGAGAGGCAAGCTTGGAGACAACTATTTCGGAATAACAGAGTCAGATAAAAGTCAAAAGAAAAGAGATTTGTTAAAAGAATGAAGAGCAACTGTGGAGAGTTTGTGTGCCACCATTCGGCAAGCACACAATTGCACAACTGACACTATAGAAGGTAAGAGAAACACACACACACTCTCTCTCTCTCACACACACAAGTACTCAGTTCAATAAAGAAATTAAAACCTTTCCAAATCTTGGAAAAAACACAACAAGAACTCAAAAAGCTGGAAGTCATCTGTAATTATTTGACCAGAAAAGTACAACTCAGATGCATATTATAGTGAAATTTTAAAATATAAGTAAAAGGCAAAGAAAGAACTCTAAACATAACAGTGTTACAGAACACAGTAGACTAACGGCAAACTTCACAGTAGAAATCCTGCAGGGCTCGAGAGAATGAGATGATATGTTCAAAGTCCAGAAGAAAATAAAATTGACAACCCAGACTGTCTGTGGGTCAGATGCTATTAAGAAATGAAAGAGGGAGGTAATTTGCAGGTAATTTGGTGTTCTCCCTCCAAGGAGAGTCCTGTCTGGATAGAGGGTGGCCTCTCTGGTCTCCATTCCCACCCCTCCCCCCAAACAGGGTTCTCAGCTAGAGTCATCCCAATATCCTTCCATGGGCCCACCCTGTTGCAGGTCTCCAGCTTGTCTAAGAGATGCACCGCCATGGTTTCCCCTCTCTCTGCAAGTCTTCTGTCCTCCAGTCTCCATTTCCCCCACATCTTGTCTCCATCCTCATTTCCCTCAGTGTTCCCTCTCTTTTCCTGTTCCCTCTCTTCAACCACTTCCATGGACTATTCTATTTCTCTTTCTGAGTGAGATTTGAGCATCCTCCTTTGGGCCCTCCTTGTTACTTAGCTTTTTTGGGACTGTGAATTGTAATATAGTTATCCTGTACTATATGGCTAATATCTGCTTATAAGTGAGTACATAACATGTGTTTCTTTTAAGGTCTGGGTTACCTCATTCAGTATGATCCTTACTAGTTCCATCCATTTGCCTGCAAATTTCATGATGTCCTTGTTTTTAGTAGCTGAGTAGTATTCCATTGTGTAAATGTACCACAGTTTATCCATTCTTTGTTTGAGGGATGTCTAGGTTGTTTACAGTTTCTGGCTATTATGAATAAAGCTTATGAACGTAGTTGAGCAATTGTCTTTGTTGTATGGTGTAGTGTCTTTTGGGTATATGCCCAGGAGTGGTATTGCTGGGTCTTGAGGTAGAGCTATTCCTAATTTTCTGAGAAAGCACCAGATTAATTTCCAAAGTGGTTGTACAGGTTTGCACTCCCACCAGAAATGGAAGAATGTTCCCCTTTTCCCACATCCTTGCCTGTGCTGTCACTTCAGTGTTTAATCTTAACCATTCTGACAGGTCTAAGATGGAATCTCAGAGTCATTTTGTTTTGTATTTCCCTGATGACTAATGACATCAAGCATTTCTTTAAGTGCTTCTCAGTCATTTGAGATTCCTCTGTTGAGAATTCTGTTTAGCTCTCTGTACTCCATTTTCAAATTGGATTACTTGGTTTGTTGGTATTTAATTTTTTTTGCACTCCTTATATATTTGGATATTAGCCCTTTCTCAGATGTTGGATTGGTGACCATCCAGAATTTACCCTGCCTACAGGATGTGCAGGGATAAAAACAGAACAGAGATTGAGGAATGTGCAACCAGTGCCTGGCCCAATCTGAGGCGCACTCCATGGGGGAGAGCCAACCTGACACTGTTGATGATGCTCTACTGTATTTTCAGATGGAAGCCCAGCATGGCTGTCCTCTGAGAGGCTTTGCCCAGCAACTGAGACTCACAGCCAAACAATATGCAGAGTGTAGGGAGCCTTTTAGAAGAGTGGAGGGAAGGATAGAAGGATACAGAGGGGACAGGAGAGCTCCCCAAGAAGATCAACAGTCTCAACTAACCTGAGTCCGGAGGGGCTTTCAGAGACTGAAGCACCAACCACGGACCATGCTTGGACTACACTGAGACACTCTGTGCCTACATACCCAGTTGGCAGATTTGTCTCAATGTGGGTCTCCTAGAAAGGGGATTGAGGGCTGTCTCTGACGTAGTCAAAGACATGCTTTTGGATCACTTTCTCCTGTTGGTGCTGCCTTGCCAGGGTACTGTGAAAGAAGATGTGTACATTCCTAATGCAACTGGATATGCTGGAGTGGGTTTGTTGGTGGGAGGTGTCCCCTTTTTTTTTGAGGGATCTGGAAGGATGGATAGGGTGATGGGAGGAGAGGAGGGAGGGGACTAAGATTGAGATGTAGAATGAATAACTAAATGAAAAAAAAATGTAAAAAAGAAAAAAATTGAAAGAGGAATCAGGTAAAGCAAAAATAAAAGGAATTTATTACCACCAGACCCACCCTACAAGAAATGCTTAAGGAAGTCCTATAATAGATGTAAAACGATAGTGTTGTTAAGAACCATTGTGAAGATATTGAAAGTCCAAAACTCAACAATAGAGCAAGCATGCAAAAAAGAAAGAAGGGCAAATAAAAAAGATGGCCAACAAGTGAGGGATGAAGGAATAAAGGACGCACAGAACAATCAGAAAAAATTAACAAATTGGTGAGTATGTATCAATGATAATTTTGAATCTAAAGGGATTAAATTTCCAAGGTAAAACACATTTATTTGCTGAGTAAACTAAAAAAAGCAAAAAAGTAGACCAGTGTTGTGATATCTGCAAGAAAGTCACTCACCTAAGACATACACACACACACACACATACATACATAAATACACACAGACAGAGAGACAGACAGAGAGAACTGGAAAATCATATAGCATGCAAACAGAAACTCAAAGTAAACAGTAACTACTATAAATTTGATGAGAATCATTAAAAAGACTGTTTGCAGCAGTATCAAAGGACCTGGAAGCAATCATGTAAAATGGAATAAATCAGGCATCCACAGAAAAATACCACATGTTATCATTCCAATGAGGACAGTTAATTTGGTCTCAAGGAAATGGATAATGGACTAGTGGTTATGAAAATCTGGGAAGAGTGTTCCAGAGGGAAGTATGGAGAGAGCATAGTTAATGTGTGCCAAACTGCAGCTAGGGTAGGAGACATAATCTCTAACATAAAGGGAGATAATTATGATGAATAATAATCAATTAATCACTTCAAAAATCTGTTAGAGAGTATTGCAGTTGTTCCCAACAGAGTGAATTCATGTATATCGGGAGTTACAGTGGCTTTCATTACCCTGATCAGCTCATCACATATTACATACATGGCTTAAAATGTCCTAGTACTTGTATGTCCTAATACTTGTATGTACTAGTCCTAGTACTTGTATGTACTAGTATATGTATGTCCTAATACATATACATATAATTATTCCATGTCAAATAAAACAATATGCTAATAATTATATTAATTTTGCTGCAGATTTTTATGATTGGAGTCCTTATTGGTTGTCACAATTCTGTTTCATAGAATAGAAAAGATATGACAACTGGAAATAACTCACCATTTCTAGACTCAACCATTTAGTTTATTGTTGTTGTCTCTAAATATCAGCAAGGAAAACAATTGCTTATAGTCAGGAATCTTCACTCATCAATGGGAGAAATAAAATATACACATAGTGCAATTTCTTGTACTAGATCGATGTTTTCCTCAAAAAGTGTGTAAGTTTCACTTTTTCTAGAAAATGCTTTGCTTATTGTGTACTCTGGCTAAATTTTTTTTGAGAAATTTAGAGCAGTACAATGATAATGTTCCTTCTGCTGATGTGTAAAATTAGTTTATCAATTTTCCTTATTGAGACACTTCATTTTCCACTCTCCTGGGGTGTGAATTGAAGAAGCCATCAGATGAATTAAATATTTTTCATAGGTTGCAAATATCTAGTCCATCTCATTTTGTTCTCTCAAGATAATTATGCTTTCCTGTAATCAAATCAAATTTGGCTTTTAAGATATTTCAGCCGATTTTTATCATACTAAATAAAGGTTCTCATGTTATTTTCCTTTATTTTTCTAAGCTTTGAAGATTTTGATTTTTCTTCAAGTAAATGAATAACAGCAGTTTGTGATCTAAATGATGTCTTTTTTTCACTCAAAATGCAAACTAATTATCTCAGCACCATTTATTTGGTAATACTTTTTTCCTACTTTACACGTTAGCAATTTCATTTGTCATATGTCAAATTCAGAAATATATGACAGTGTATCTGTATTTTAAAGCGTATAAAATTCTACAGTGTAGCAATCCTTTGAATGTCTTACTTGATTTCCATCATTCAAACACTGTAATCCCAATTTAAAAAGAAATATTTTAATGTAGTGAAAACATAAGCTAAGTAGAGTGACTTTAGACCTACAGTAAGTCTTCTTTCTTCCTCATTCTTGGTGCCTTTTGGTCAGAGCTATCCCACTAATGTAGTTTTGATAGTCTACTTCGAGATGAACTCTACCTGATAAGATATTCCTCCACTTTTATGTACTATTGTCTATTGATTCTTTACTTTGATATAAAAATTTGGTCTCTTATGCGACCCCATCGATAAAATTCCCATTTTATGATCTTCTTACATCCTTCTATTCAGTGTATCATACTGGTGTGCCTCACTCTAAATGGCGAAAATCTTATTTTGTTATTAATTCTTTAACTAATATTTTAATGAGTTTTTGTTATTAAGACTATACACATGTTTTGAAGAGTCAAGTACTAAACTAGACCACATGGACTTAGCTATTTTTGTCTTTTTATATTTTATAATATTCTACTTTTCTTATGTACTTTGCCTTTATCATATCTTGTTTATTGTTTCTTTTTTATGAGAAATGTCAGTGGCTTCCAGTTACCTTCCTCCTTTTTATTCTCTAATTTCCCTTCAACGACAGTGTTTTAATTTCTATTTTCAGCTATCAGTCTCAGATTCCACTCTAGTACTCTTCTGGGTTGGGCTTGTAGTTTGACTAATCCTATATCACCATCTCTTTTGTTCAACATTTTGTTTTGTTGGAACAATTCTCAGAGCGATCCCCATGGGTGCACAGGACATAAACTTCAAGCTTCCAAGTGAATGGATCTCATGTGTCTCCGACCTGGATGGAAGATACAGAACTGGGGTCCAAGTAACTCTGAATCACCATGTAGACAGTTTTGCTCTGTTTCACCTCTTCCCCACACCTCGTTTTTGGAGACAATGCTGGATGACTGAAGGTATGAGACAAGGCCTCTCTCTGTAAGTGATCGTAGTTTCCTTCTTTCCTGGAAGCACTGCTTTTTAAATCCCTGATATGAAATTCCATAGTGTGTATAAGTGAGTTTCAATTCTATAACATGCCAAAGTCACTGACATTTTTGTTATTGAGGGGAGAAATCTGTGTCCTCTTTTTTGTTTGAAACTGGACTGTGACTTCTTGTCAGCTATAAACCACAGTGGAGTTGTTGTAGGTTTATATTACCAACTGTTAGGAGGCTTATGTAGCAACAGATCATTGAAACAACAGTTGCCATTTCTCTAATTCACCATGCATAATATTTGATGGGTCAATTAGGTCAGAAAATCCTGGAATCACCTCTAATATATCTTATTTCTTTCATGTTTCCTCCCATAAATTTCTTGGAAATTCTTTTACTTCTCTGATAAACTATATCACATTACCACCTGTTTACAGTAACATGATACTTTGACTGTTCCTGGGTTCTCCTATCATTTCCTAGCTTCTCTCACAGATGGGGTCTTTTCTATTTTGTTTTAGCATATGTAAAACATCTTTGTTTTTCTTCCCAAGTTTGTTGTCTTCAAGCTGCTCTGAGATGTTTGAGTTGGCTGGGGCTGTTCTAACACAGCAACAGGCTGTGGGATTTTATCAAGAGTCATTTATTTCCCATACTTCTGGAGGTTGGAAGTCCTTGATTAAAGCATCACCAGAATTAGTATCTGGTGAGGGCATGCTTTAAGATCA
>CM053753.1:99951987-99973058 GCA_028658305.1 Pachyuromys duprasi | reverse complement strand
AGGGAGGGAGTGGGAGGGTAGGAGGGACTGAGGGAGGGGGCTAAGCCTGGGATTCAAAGTACCTAACCTGTGATTGAGATAAAAATAAATAAATTAAAAAAAAAGAAATAGAAAAAAAATGAAGGCAGGGAGAAAGATTGTAGGCACAAGAGGCCTAGGATGTCTTCTGTTAGTGTTTCTAGACATGACAGGGAAAAATGCTCTGGAGCCACTGGTAGTTGGATAGGTTCATAGTATCAGGTATGATTTTTCTCCTCTCTCGAAAGCCTTACGTCCAACTAGACAGCTATTGATTACTGCCAAGATGAAAATGTAAATAAATGCACCATTGGGAATGTCAAAAAAAAAAAAAAAGTAAAAGTAGCCAGCACGCAGACTCCGTGTGTAGTGAGAGTTCCGTTCTCCCTCTTTAGTGTACTCCTGTACTCTAAAATGGTGAAAATAATCTGCATCTGGAGAACACATAGGCAACTTGCCCAGGGCAAGTTAAACTAAGCACGGTTCTATGGTAGACAAGTCTGTTTCTGGCCAACCTGGGAAGACGGCATGATTCTCCCTGTGACTGCTGGTACCTGTCGGTTTGTTCATCAACCACTAGTGATATTATGAGGATAACACTTTTCAGTGTTTACCACCAGCATCACTGCTTGTGCCTCCTCGCTACCTTCACTTTACACTGTGTTTGTCATAATGCCCCTTCCACAGAGTCTCAAAATTAAGTCAGTGGCTGTCAAGCCTCTAATTTGACTCCCATCCACCTCAGTCGGCACCCAGAACGATGGTGCTTCTTCCCAGTGACACCTTGTGATCTTGCTCTTAACAGAATTCACATCCATTTCCCTCACCTCCCTACCTGACCACACATGGATCTGAAAGACAGTGTCTTTTAATTGTTCAATTTCAGCAGTGACAGAGAAGCACAAAGAACATAAAGGATGCTGAACAGATGCCCACTAAGAATAAACACATCCAATAAATACTCTTCTTTTGAATGAGACTGGGACATTGACAACAATTTTAAAAATGATTGTTCAGGTAATATGTTTAGTTGTTCAACACTGTTTTTTGACTTCTAAATTTTTCTAATTTTATAAAACTTCAATTGGAGAAAGAAACACACACACACAAACACACACAGAGAGAATAAAGGTTGTTAGAGGAAAATTACTGAGTTTTTTTGGATGTAACATCTGTGTACAAACAGAACAGTGTTCTTGTTTGGAGATGAAAAAATGCATTGGATTTCAAAACAATCGCCTTCAGGCAAGAACCTGCTGTTTTCTGATACTTAGGATCCTTAATAACGATGATGATGTCCAGGACAACACCACTCAGTTTCTTTGCTTGAGAAACTGGGAAAATGAATTCTTAGACCTAACTTATCCAACAGATGTCTCTAGGTTTCTCTCTAAACTCCACACCATGTTCTTCACTGATAAAACCAAGAAAAAGTGCAACACAGACAGAAGGCTAAGTGAGACAAGGCTTTACGATAATTGTTCTGGGACAGCCTGCTCTTATAAAGATAGCTGTATTGAGTCTGAAATATTTAATAAAATATCTCAGTTTTCTTGGTTACATTTCCTGGGGTCACGTCTTTGGTTCCTGGCTACACGTTCTCTGCGGGGATACTGCGCAGCCTCAAAGGCTCACAAGCTATTCATTTACCAAGTTTATTTTAGCGTCTGGTCGGCTCTGGGCGTGCAGGTGATGGTGATGACCTACAGAGGGCAGCAGAGTTCCACCCAGGAGTACATGTCTGTATTGTATGTTATTGAACCGGCTAGAGCATTGAATTTACTTTGGTTTTGTTAATCAATTAGCATCAATTTATTAAAATGTCAAAATCCTTATTGGAATCTTCTGTGTCCTGGAATCAACCATACATTGAATATCAGTCTCCAAGGCCACAAACTGGATGCCTTTCTCCAGATCTTTTTCTTTGTGCCTCCTGCTGCCTCCCTCTGATCTGTTGCCATTCCTCTAGGGTCCTTTCTGCTCACCTTACAAATTGGGGTAGGGATGCTGAAGCGTAGCTCCTCACAATTGATGGCTTCAGGTAGGGTGGGGGCTGTGAAATGACTCGATTTTCTTTAAGGGGCTGCTCCCTGGGAGCTTGGCTATGCTCCAGTGAATATAAGGGCAACACAAAATTGGACTTGGTGGTTTTTTTTTTTTTTATTCTATACTTTTCTTCTTCTTTTGTTTTGTGGAAGGTCACAAGGGTAGGGGTGTGGAACTGGAAGTACTGGGAAGTGAATGAGATTGGAATGCATTATGTGAAGTTTTCAAATAATCAATAAGAATATTACATTTTAAAAAAGAATCAGCACACTGTGCCTTAGTTCAGGACGCTTTCCAGGATGGTCCTGCCTCGTGCTCAGGTGTCTCTCAGTTCCCTTCTCTCTGCTTCTCTGTGTATCTAAGTCTGCTGGGGGATTTCCTGTGATATATCCCGACCTGTTCTCTAGTGTAAAGTGGCATCATCTACTCACACAGCTTAACACTTTACTTCAAGGAGGACAAAGCCACAATATGCAGCCTTTTACCACCTTATAACTTACAGTATAATGTTTGGCACTGCCATCATCTGTTCTTCATAAATGTAATTTATAATGGTGCATAGTGCTTACAAGAACTGCTATGAAAAATACCTGCCAGACTTTAGTCACAGGAAAAATGTCTGTAAATGGATTTTGGAGGAGGCAGAATAATATTTTGAAATTGCCTTGGAAAGGATATTGTATCAAGATGACAGGCATCTACTTCTTACTCCTTTTACACAAGCCTCGAAATGATAGAAAAATATGACATCTTTAAAAAGAACAAGTCATAACAACCCCGCAAAAAAAAAACACCCAACAGAATTTACATCAGAGGAGAATAGAAATGCAGATTCCCTGAAAGAGAGAAAGCAAATAAGACTGAGCGTGTGCTGGACGAGAGAGGCTGTTAGGAGAGTACAGTGCAGAGGGGAGAAACTTGCTTTGGAACACTTTGTGGAGCTGATTGGCAACCCCTTCCTGTGCCAAGCAAAGTGTAGAGTGATATACTTCAAATTCTGGAAGAGTGTGCAGGGAGCCAGAGTGCAGTGTCCTTTGGTGGCCGGCACTAACAGAGATGGATACACTTCGACGGGTTTGTGCTCTTTTAAATTACTGTGTGAGAGACAGTGCATGTGTGTGTACCAGATTAGTTAATTACTGGGTAACCAGTATCACTTCGCAGTGTAAAAATAGCACCCATTTATTATTTCAGTTTCTATGGGGTCAGGATTCTGGGAACCACTTTGCTGTATACTCTATACTCAAATCAGGTTATCTGCTGGTGCTACAGTCTCACAGTCTCATCCACTACCAAGTCTATACCATTGCCGGCAGAATTGAGGTCCCTGCTGTGTGGCTTTAATTTTTAATTTTTTTTTTTTTACTCTTGGCATGAAACTGCCTGGTTTCTCCTCCCCTCTCTTCTCCCTCCCCCTTCTGTCTCTCCTCGTCCACCTTGCTTCTTCTTCACTAGACATTATGATTTTGCCAAATTCAGTGGATGCTCTCCATCATTTTCAGACCTGTCATGACACTAGGTGGCGGAGCGGTATGTATGTGGCTTAATCTTGTTCAAATCTTGTACATACAGCCCCAGCCGTTATGAGCTGATGTGTACAACTGTGCTATCATGCCCAGCAAATATTGTTGCTTTATTTTGACAGATATCATATCCACACCCTCTCGTTCTTAACAATTTTTTTCTGCTCCCTCTTCTGCAATGATCCCTGAGGGAAAGGGATATGAAATGGATGTTCCCCTTAGAGCCAAGCACTACACAGTCTCTTATTCCCTGAACCTTGGCTAATTGTGGTCTCCATATTAATTGCCATTTGCTGCTTCATAAGGGATAACACAAGACACAGGTGAACATACAAGCTGGAAGATACACAAGGGTGGAGAACACAGGAGTGATGCCTTTTGTGTGGTTGAAGAACTGAGGGGACATCCTGGCTGTGTTACATAAGAAAGGAAAATGGCCTAACATATTTGTCCTCTGAGAGGCTCCTCCCAGCAGTGGACTGAAACATGCTCAGACTCACAGCCAAAATTTGAACAGACTGCAGGGAGCCTTGTGGAAGAGTGGGAGGAAGTATAGAAGGACCCAGAGGGGACAGGAGCTCCATAAGGAGACCAACTAACCTGGGCCCAGTGGGGGGAGGGGTTTGGAGACTGAAGCACCAACCAAGGATCAAGGATCAACTAAGACCATGCATGGACTGGACCTATGCCCCTTGTACATATGTGCTTGATGTGCAGCTTGGTCTTCATGTGGGTTCCCTAGTAAGGAGAGTGGAGTGTGGGGGGCTGTCTCTGACAAGGACTCCTTTGTGTGTTTTTCTATCATTTCCCCCTGGTCCGGCTACTTTGGAAGAGGATGTGCTCAGTCCTAATGTTGTTCTGGGGTGGGTGGAGGTTGGTGAGGGGGGCTTCATGTCTCTGAGGGGTAGGAGAGTGGTAAGAGGAGGAAAAGAGAGGGAGGTGAGACCGGGAGGAGAGGACTAAGGGGGCTATGATTTGGGTGTAAACTGAATAAATAAATTACTTAATTAAAAAAGGAAAACAATGAGTAATGAGAACTGAGGGTTGGAAACAGGTTGTGTTAAAACATTTAACCTTTATTTCCTCTAAGAATAAGTCACTGAAGGCTTTTTAAGTAAGATAAAGTAGTTTATCTTGAAAAGGTTGCAGTGGCTGAAGAATTCTGTAGAGAGTAAAAGTGAGAGCCAAGCAGAGGGCAGGCTGTGCCAGGAGTCTCAGGTAGGGGTCTGGTAGTCTGACCATGTGGCAGCAGTGGCGATGGAAGAAGCTGGTGGAATTGAATTATATTTCTGAGGTATAACTGACTAAAGCTGGTGACAGGGTGGATGAAAAATTATGATGAGGAAGAAAGTTAAGTCTGATCTCAAAAAATTCGGTGACTGTTATTTACTGAAATGTGACAGACTGGTCTGTATGGAGATACATAGAAGAAAATGAAGATACCGAGTTTTCACTTGTTAAAACCCATCTGTACATGGATGCTCATAGTCTCAGTACCCATGTTATTTCCACATTATAGATAATTTAAAAGTATGCCAACTAATGAATCAATAAACAGAATGTACAGTGGAGTACAGTGGAAATAAAAAAGATGAGTTGCTGATAAAAGCTGCAGCACAGCTAGAGAAGGAGAGAGAGCTAGGTGCAACAGGCCACATAATGCATGATTCCACTTGTGCTAAATGTCCAGAGTAGGAAAATCAATAGCTTAATGGCTGAGACTGGGAAGTCAATATCATTGATCATGAGGTTTTCTTTTGGGGTGATAAAAATGATAGCTATACAAACCTCAAAAATTGTATCTCTTGAACAATTACACACACATTCTAACACATAATTTTAGTTTTTCTTTTCTTTTTGGGATTACAATACAGTTACATAACTTCTCCCTTCCCTTTCCTCCCTCCAAAACCTTACATGTACCCTCCTTGTTCTCTTTCAAGTCTATAGCTTCTTTTTAAATTTTTTGTTAGATGCATGAATGCTTATACATATATTATGAAATATACCCTGCTCAGTCTGAGTACTCACACGTGCATTTTGTATCAGATAACCCACCAGTGTGCTCTTCCCTGGGAAAGACTGTTTCTCCTGCGCTTAGCATTCCTCCGTTGCCTATAGTTGTTTGTAAAGTTTAGGCCTCCTGAGCTTTCCCTGGTCTGCTTTGGCATGCCTATTGATGCCATCCCTGTTAAGCTTACATTTAGGCAGTCTTCTTGGTGAGACATTGTGGCTGTAGCTTCTGACATTACCAGGAGACACAGTCTCACAGCTAACGACTTCATTTGACTTATATTTCAATAGAGGCATTATCAAACAGTGTCCTTATTCTGGTCTGGGTTTCCAGAAGGCAAGATCTCAGAGAAAAGGTTTCTGGAACCACTTCTTCAGCAGCAGGAGCAAGGGAAATGGAGAGGTGAGCAGGAGGACCAGGGTTTTAAAGGAGGCTATCTGATCAGGCTGACTCCACAGGTGCATTCTCTGAGATGCCTTGGCTAATGATTTTCATGTACCTTGGCTAAAGGTTCATCTACGGGACATCACTTGCCCTCTTCCTGGATTTCCCAGTCAAGCACCGCAAAGACTCCTCAGGGTAGTGATAACTATCTGCTGAAGGAAGGAGGCAGTGTCATAATTTTGTGCCAGCTTGAGGCAGATTAGAATTTACAGCAAGAGGGTTCCTGTATGTGAAGTTGTATTTGTAGGACAGGTGCTGAAGTACTTTGTAATTGATGCCCAGTAAAGATAGTCACTGATAAGCAGATAAACAACAACCTTGCATTATCCTTTTCAACCTCATTTCCTCCTTATAGTCACTAAATTATTGATTCTTTGAATAACGTATACCTATAAATAAGTAAATAAAAACAGGTACTATAATTAGATTCTTATTTTTCCAGTAGTAATTAAGGTGTTTTTTTTTTTTAAACCAATATGGCAACCTTTCCCTCAGATACATCACATAGTTATTGCTTGTAGAAGAAAGATGGGACAGCTACTGGGAAATCCAAAGTAATAACTGATGAAATTTCTTATGTTTAAACTCTTTTCAACTTATATGAGTCCTTAAACATGTTTTGTATTTTTCATCTTATTATATAATATTTTAGAATGTTTCCAAAAACAATATTAAAATATGTTTAAAACATTTCTTTGTTGACATGCAATATTGTGCATATTTATGAGGTACAATGTGACTTCAGCTTACACATGTATACTGTTTAACCATTAAATTGGGTATAATTAACATATTTACCATGTCTCAACTCTATCCACTCTTTGTGGAAGAGAGCAGTTAGGAACGTCCTTTCTGGGAATTTTGAAATGCACAGCATCTTGTTGCTGACTGCCGTGTCCACACTGTGCCGTAGAACACCAGAACAGTTTGTCTCTACTTGCCTGCAGCTGGGCACCCAGTGCCAAGCCCTTCCGTATTACCTCAGGGCAGTGCCAGGTTTAAAGCTTGAGTTTCAAGAATTTTCCCCCACCCCTTTCCACATTCTTTTGATATGTTGAATCTATTTTCAGTTGCATATAGAATTAAAAAAGTAAAAATATTTATGCATAGATGCATATGTTGTTTAATATTTCCATATTTATAAAGTCTCTAAAGGGCCTTCCATGAATGAGTTCTCGTATTGTATCACGTGGCCAGAAAAAGACCTGAAGTGATTCAAAGAAACTCACATTTGTGTGGGAGTCTGCTATGTAATTTATCTTGGAGAGCATTCCATTTGTTCTTAGGGAGAGTGTGGATTTTGCTGCGGCCAGATGGAATGTTCTGTGAAGCACTTATTCTTACAGTCTTGCTATTTTCTGATTTTTGTAGATATTTTCTTATCCTCTCATTTGTACTTGTAGTTTTCTGGGATGGTTCTGGGTGATAAGCTTTTATTTTAAATTTTTATATGTGTTATGAGGTTTACATAAGAATCTTATAAAGTAACTTTGTTACTTTAAGAGCCGTCTTCTTGGGGGAATTAGTAAGACCTGGAGCTCTACAGGAGAGCAACAGAACCAAAATATCTGGGCACAGGGGTCTTTTCTGAGACTGATACTCCAACCAAGGACCGTTTATGGATATTACTAGAACCCATGCACAGATGTAGCCCATGGCAGTTCAGTGTCCAAGTGGGTTCCCTAGTAATGGGAAAAGGGACTGTCTCTGACATGAACTCAGTGGCTGGCTCTTTGACCACCTCTCCCTGAAGGGGGAACAACCTTTCCTGGCCACAGAGGAGGACAATGCAGCTAGTCCTGATGAGACCTGATAAGCTAGAATCAGATGGAAGGGGAGGAGGATCTCCCCTATCAGTGGACTTGAAGAGGGGTTTGGGAGGAGAAGAAGGAAGGAGGGTAGGATTGGGAGGGAATGTGGGAGGGAGCTATAGCTGGGATACAATGCGAATAAACTGTAATTAATATAAAAATAAAAATTAAAAAGAGCCATCTTCTTATATTCTTTATCATTTTGTTGTAGCTGTGCTTGTTATCCTGGATTTTTATTTTTAATTTTCTTATAGGCGATGTGGAAATTCATGATTCAATATTAAAGTAACGGGGAACTCTGAAGCTGATTATAAATGTTTACCTTTGATGAAGCAGAAAACATAGCTCTCAGCTGAATAAAAGATAGTTTCTTCTAGAACCAAGTTAGAGTGAGCATGGCTGGGGAATATAATCTTCACCAGATACAATGTTCCAACATGGAAGCAGTTTCATGAAGTAACAGAATAAAAGAATTTGTAAGTCAAGGCACTTAAAAATTCCTTGGTGAGAACTAAGTAGGCAGTAACAGCTGGCAGAGGAATTCTAACTATCAATCTTACATGCTACCTGACGGCATTCCTAGCCCTTCCATTGGTGGAGAATAGGGTTTTGTTAAATTAACATATGTCCAATGTTTTATTTTTTTAATCAGTTTGTCAGGATACTAGGTTAACTATATTTCCTACTTAGAGAGTTCTGGCTACTACACAGATCTAGAGAAAAATTGACTTATTTGGTCCAAGATGAATCACAGCAGGCTCTGGACCAGTAGTGTGCCAACCTCTCCACCTTTACTGATGTTTTCATCAGTCCCTCAACCTTTGCCCACACAGTTCTTCCCAGGAATTTTCATTCACTATGTTTTATGTTTCATCATGTGTCCCAGAGAAGACTTCTTTGAGTTGATTCTGATTGCATCATTGAACTTTGTGGATCTGTCTGTCTCTCTCCCAAGACTTGGCGAAATCTGATCTGTTATCTCATTAAATTGTCTGTGTCCCTTTCCCTGCTGGAACATCTGCAATGTAGACATTTGCTGGCTCTGTGACGCCTCCTCTATCTTTAGTTTGCTTACTTCTTCTTTTCCGTTAACAAGTTTCTTTCAAATCACGGCCTTCAAATTTGGAAGCTTATTTCCTTCTGCTTTGTCTAGTCTGTTATCAGCATTCCTGAAATTTTTTTTGACTAGTGATTAGAATGTTAAGCTCCAAAATTAAAGAGTAAATGAACTCTAGCTCCCTGTTTGCCTCTTTGTTCAGATCAGAACTGTCTTGTGGACCTTACTGCACGGCCAGTCTGTGTTTGCTGGATCTCACTGACTCTCACCGCTATCATTGTGAAATCCGTTTCCAGCAGTTTCCTTTCTCTGGGGTCAGTTGTAGGACAGTGAATGCAGTTCTTTGGTGATGTCATGTTTTTCCTTGTTTGTTTCTTTTTATGTTTCTCGTGTTCCTGTTTTCATACCTTTTCAGAGACTCTATCCTAGGGAGAGACCTCTAAGGAAGGTTGTGTATTAAGCTGTTGCTTATGTGGGACGTGCTGTTTCTGTTTGCTGGTAGGTACAGTTACAGCCCAACGTAGTTTCTCAGCTGTGGGAATCTCATCAAGGCTCACAAAATCTTCAGTGGCCTCTTTTGGAGACTGGGCTGCTTCCCCAACAGGGGGGTGGTGTGTGTCAAACAGTCTCCTCACTGAGGTGTGCTTGCTCAAGGAAATGCTGGGATACTCTCTACTGGTCAAGGACCTTTGATGGAGGGCCTGGCTAGGGGCTGCCTGCTTTCCAGTGAGTGCTGCGAGGTGCCCTCTACCTTGGGCAGGTTGCCACAGTCTCAAGAGCATGCAGGCGTCTGCTAGGTTTTGGGTCAAACATGATTGTTTTTTCTGGGCAGTAGGGTATCATACGGGCTCTGGTAGAAGGTCACGCTGTTTTAAAATCTGCACTTTCTAAGCTCCAGTTGCGACAGGGTATTGTTTGTGTGGCACAGTGCAGTGGTGGTATGTCCGTCTGTCCCTTCGAGTTGCTTAGACTGTGCAAGGGATACAAACTGTCTGTGGAGGTCACTGCTTTGATGGACACATGTTGGATCTTCCCCCTGCCAGGTATGAAGTAGTATTACTTTTTCTAACGTGGAAACTGAAAAGTGGCCAGACTTTCAGAAATGAGAGGAGGACGGAAACGGTGCTTGATGTCTGCAGAAACTCTTCAGGAACTCGGTAGTGCTGTTTGTAGCAGTATTCCCTGCCTGCCTTCAGCCCAGGAACGATCTACTCCATCGTAAGTCTTGGATCACAATCATGTGCACCAGAGATGCTCACCAGCCAGAGAAAGATGAGTGATGTGGATATGAAAGCATGATGACTTGGAGTGGCTTGCTCTTACATCCAAAATGAGCCTTTACTGGCTGGTGTATTCAAAACACAATGGACTGTATATCTAACGCGCTTTACAAGCCTCCCCCTTTAAAGTTTTAATGACATCACAAATGCAGCATAGGGAAGCGGCTAGGATTATGCTGTGGAATAGATCACTTGAGTTTAAAGTGTGATTCTGCTGAGTGGTCAGTCTGTCACCTCAGGCAAGTTTCTTCAATTTTCTGGAACCGGTTTTCATATAAAATACCATAATACTCACATCATAGCTTAATTGTAAAAATTAAATAAATTAGTGTTTGCCAGATTCATGGCACATCTCATTTATTTATCAGTTAGCATTTTATTTGGAAAATATATAAATAAATATTACATGTAATTTATAGAGTAGAGCTTAATGCAGAATGAGCTCTTCATGAATATTCATTATTACTGATATTTAGAATAAAAACCAAATATTGAATAATAATAAAATATTTGGCTGAGAGTTTGCTCCAGGAAAGTCTAACAGAACACAGGAAAACATGTAAACAGGAGAAAATGGATCTTTTTCTTTTTGCTTGGGTTAACCAACACAGGTCACTCAGGGGGATTTTTCCCTCTGGAGATGACTGGGTTCTTCTTAGTTTACCTTCCATTTCCAATCAGACAGGAAGCAGAGAGCACAAGAGAATAGAAAAGAGAAACAAGGCATTTCCATTGTTTATCTCTATCACCCAGAGTTGAAGGAAACAGGATTCAGGCAATGCCTGTGGAGCACTCTTCCCCCTGTGAGATAAGCAGCTCAGGGCTTCTCACTAAGTGACCAAACAAGGGTGCTTGCTTAACATCTCTCACTGACCCTGGGGTTTATGACATTGGTTTTATTCATGAAAACCATCTGAGGTACTAAGAACAATTATTGAAGAGGATACCCTTTAACTAAACAAGTCTCCTAGCAGAGGGAGGGGACGCCAACCCACCCACAAAATCTTCTACCCAAAATTTACCCTGACTACAAGATGTGCAGGGATAAAGATAGAGCAGAGATTGAGGGAATGCCCAACTAATGCCTGGCCCAACCAAAGACCCACCCTATTGGAGAGTGTCAATCCCTGACACTATTAATAATACTCTGCTAAGCTTGCAGACAGGAGCCTGTCAGAGTTGTCTTCTGAGAGGCTCTACTCAGCAGTGCCTTAAAACAGAAGCTGAGACTCATGGCCAAACACTGGGCGATGCATAGAGAGTCTTGTGGAAAAGTGGGAGGAAAGAGAAAAGGACCCGGAAGTGACAGGAGAAACAACAGAGCCCAGAAGGGCTCTGTTTCCATTGGAGAACCCCAACCCTAAGTACAGACTCTAAACAAAATACCACTGTCATCTTGTGGCAGCATATCTGAGTTGCAGGTTCCAATGATCTGGCAGAAGGAACTTCTCAACAGTCACTGTTCATTTTTAGTCACTACTACCTTTGCTTCCTCACAAACATGTCTCAAGTTTTCTGTATTACCTTATATAAAGTCTGATGAAGACACTTCATTTAGGACCGTGTTTTCCAAGGTCTCTTACTTTCTTCACGTTGTTCAGTTGTAGATATTAACTCCCATCTACTGCAGGAGGAAGCTTCTTTAAGATGGCTGTGTGAGATTCTCATTTATAGGTGTAGCAGAGTGTCACGAGGTCTCATTTTACTGCTATGTTCCTTTAACAAAATAATAGCTTTGGGTTTCAATCTAGGTCCACGTGAGGATATATATATATATATATATATATGTATATATATATATATACATATATATATATGTAATTGAATGAATTAAAATGGTGAATATATATTAATTTACTCTTTTTCCTAAAAATAATTTGAAGATGATTTTGTTTCTTTTTCTTCTTTTAAATTTATTTTTAATTTAATGATCATTAGGGTTTCCCTTCCGGAGTTACAGATAGGTATCAGCTGTCATGTGGGTGCATATGGAAATTGAACCCAGGCCCTCTGGACGAGCAGCCAGTGCTCTTAACCACTGAGCCATCTCTCCAGCCCCCAGTTTTGTTTCTTATATTTTGTAAATACAAATCCTCGAAAACTATAATAATTTTATGAAGCAAAATCCACTTGTCCCATAGATACCTCTCTCTCTTTTTTCTTCATAGAACCCAAGAGAGAATCTCAGTAAATCAGTTCTGGTGGGAATAACTCATTTTGCCTATTGGATCCCATGGTTGTCCAATAAAAGATAAATCTATATCCACAAAACATTTTTTTTTGTACAGGGTCTCACTCTGTAGCTCAGGCTGGCTTGAACTTGGAAGTGCTAAGATGGTAGGTATGCACTAAAAGGCTTGGTTATAACCAGCTTTGGTACTTTTCCTTTTAATGAATACAGACTTTAGTTCACACAGGAGGATGGCTATTTACTAACTGTTTAAGTGGTACAGATTTAGCATTTCGAGCACAAATTTGGTATGATTCCCCTCATGACAAAGAATGATTTGCACATAATGCAGTGGGGAACAGAAGAGACCATTCTGCATCCTGAAACATAACTTGTATTTTTTAACTGGGTCATGGTGCTCAGGCTTGGTTTATTAGCAGCCACCAAGAACCAAATGTGGTACAACCTGACTTTGAAATGGGCATCACTCCATTCAGTTCCAACAAATCACCACCACAACAAGATAGTTTGGTAACGTTTAAGATGATCTACAAGTAAAGACTGTATGTTTGCCATAAAAAATAAAATATGTGTTAACAAGAAAGATGCTCATAAAAGAGACAGATGAAAATTGCTGGTAGACTTTCTGTAGCTATTTTATTATGTGGTGCCCTTACAGCCTCTATGAAAGCATTTGTTCATTTTTAACCAAAAATTTTATACATGTGTCTTTCCTTCCAGCTTCTTATCCCCCAACACTTATTTCCTATATCCTTCCTAGCTTCATGTCTTTTAAAATAATTGTTCCATGATTTTTTATAGTAATGTTGCTGAAAATGAAAAAAAAAACTATGGAGATGAAGTTACATAAAACAAACCAACCTGTTTAAAAGCCAGCCAACCATTCAGTGGCATCTAACATATTCATAGCAATCTGCAGCTACTGTTTTTACCTGGTTCTAAATGATGTTCTCCACCACTAAATAAAACCCTGCTCCCAAGTGCCAGTATTTGGAATGATGCAGGAAGTGAATTTCATGAGGTTTATAATGTTTGTCTAATGTTTTAGAATGATTTTAGCCAAGACTCAAAGATTTCAGAGAGTGCTTAAGTGTTGGTTTGGGTGCTTATATGTTTGTTAAAGCTGTTTTAGCCTAGTTGTATCAACTGGGAGGAGTTTATAAGCAGAAGATTTAGAGCCTTGGATGATGCAATGAGGACAGTAGTTAAAGGGGCACTGATGAAAAGAATTCAGTGGCGTGTCAAAGATGCTCACTGGCTTTGAAGACAGCTCACATTCCTTTGTAAACAGAAAAGCCAACAAAAATGTGGGCAGAGTCTGCGGGGTCTTTATGTACATTTTATTGGAAAATAATAGGTTTATTTATGCAAATTTGTGGTAGGGTGTGCAGGGACTGGTGTGTCATGGCCACCAGCTCAAGGTATAAAAGGTCGACTGTGAGGGAGATGCTCCATTCACACTTGTGTAACTTGTTCTTCACAGTCTATCCAGACTTCTCTCCACATCTGCCACCATGACTCGTTATTTCTGCTGTGGAAACTACTTCCCAGGGTATCCTTGCTATGGAACCAACTTCCATGGGACCTACAGAGCCACCCCCCTGAACTGTGTTGTGCCTCTGGGTTCTCCCCTGAACCACGGCTGTGGAACCATCTACAGCTCCCGCAACTTTTGTTATGGTGGCGTTAGTAACTTCAACAATCCAGGCTGTTGCTATGGCAGCAGCTTTTACAGGCCATGGGGCTCTGGCTCTGGCTTCGGCTACAGCACCTACTGATGGACTAATGTCTCTGAAGACTACAGGACCCTCCACCAGTTATCTTCCGAAGGAACAACCTGAAAAGCAGTGTCTGCCTTCCAGCCTCCCATGTGTTTAGAAGATACAGACTGCCCACTGAGGTCTTCTGGTTCATCAGTGATGCTGAGCAGGACACCAGTGCCTTGATGAAACTCATCTACAGCTAAGAGAAGCAAGACAGTTTTCTACAAGAGACTGAAATCCAGCAGAGCAGGAGGTAGCTTACCTCCAAGGTTGTTCTTCTCATATATTAAACTACATCAACCTAAATCCCACTTGGGGTGTAAGGGCAGGGTCTTACTGTTAGTCTCCCAATAAATCTGTCTCATTCAGCATGCATCTTTTTGTTCTGGTCTTTTATTTTTGCTGTGTTTTGTATGCTCTTGAATTCATTAAGCATTTTAAATCTCTAATGGCTGATTTAAACTAAAGTTTATGGGTGATCTGTAACTGATGATCACTTTTCTCCTGCAAGAGAGTGCGTAGTACCTTCCAGCAGTGTGAAAGCTAGCCAGTCAGGGTGGAGCTTCCAGGCCAGTTCCAGCTCGATTTCTTCATGTTCAATGACCCAAGTAGATGGTGTCTTCAGTAATGGGGTTCTTGAGGGGAACCAAGAGCAATAGTAGTAGCCTTAATGTTGGTGGGTATACAGGTCTTCACTGGCTGGGAACTCCAAAATAAGTACCCAGCCTTTGCATTTGACTTCTTATTTGACAGCCTCTGGTGCTCAGGAGGGCCATTGTTGCCCCATTTTAACTCTTTGTGTGTGCGTAAAACATGTCTATGAGTGCAAAAGTTGTATAAACCTCAAGGAGACAAGATCAACTTTCTTATTGGATTTAAGTCCCAATCCACAGGATGAAACTCCTAACAGGCACTATTATTGGGCAAAAACCCTAGAGGAGAACCTACTATTATTTTACTAAGTGGATTTAGTATTTAATCAAGTGTTAATGATATATGCGTCTCTCAACAGCTTGGAAGATTGTACTTGCAGTAGATAGTGATTAATACAAAGACCCACAACTGGCCAAGTGCAGAGAATAAAAGACCACAGGATATTTACCCACAATGGAACATATACACCCCATCTCATCTCCATCCAAGGCTCGTGGACCATTGCAGAAGAGGAGATGGAGCAAATGATGAGCCAGAACCAGCTGGCAACTGTATGGAAACAGTGTCTTATGGACAGGGCAGGGAAGATGTGCATATGACTTCACAGTGGTTGTGGCAGAATGCATAATACCAGTTAAGGCCCAAGTCAAAGAAAATCTCAGCATGTAGATAGGAGATGGTCATAAAATCTCACCCAAGCTGTAAGGATATTGACAATTATTAGCTGCTGAGAAAGGAGAGACAGTTTCCTCAGGAGTGTCTAGTGGTCAGTTGGCCACACAGCAGGGGAACACAATACATCCAAGAATATTTGGGCAGCAAAAACTGGCTTTGAAGGCCTCGAAAACAACAACAACAAAGGAGGACACAAAGTTGGGTGGGTTGGGAAAAGGAAATAGATTTCGGCAGAGGGACCAAATATGGTCAAAACACATTGTGTGACTTTCAAAAAACTAATAAAAATAAATATAAAAGAGAAATCCCCCAGAGCTAATCCAAACACATTGCAGTTGTTATTTGTCCATGTTTATTATAAACATAGAAAAAATTTTACATACAAAAAAGTAAAAATAAAACATTTCTTTAATTACTCAAATAGTTTAGTTTAGATTCATTATCCTCCAAGTATCTGTAATTTTTGCTTTTGTGAGAACTGAATACCATAGACTGATGGGTAAATTACAATTAACTGGATTCAGCTAAGAAACTCCTAAGATGTTATCAAAAAAGTGACGCCAACTGTTGAAATCATATAGTGTGTCTTCCCCTTTTCAATAGATGGATTTCATTTTCTCCAACTTCTTCACCCCTTACTATACAGCTATCTTGTAATAAAAATGAAGCTTTTACCCTCTGGAGTGATAGTTACCATCAAGAGCACTTGAGAGGGCATCTGGTGGGCACTGATAGAAGATGCCCTGTCTTGTTTTCAGATTATGTTCTGAAATAAAGGCCATTCATTCATATGTCAAGTGTTTATTGTACTGCTACTCTAAAAATATGCTCAATTGTTCATGGACTTATCTTGTTAATTTTACTTTATAAGAATAAATATGGTGTAATTCATTATAAATGCCATATATTCATGCGTTAAGAGGTATTGGCTCTGGCCACTGTGCTTAGCATTTAGAGACTAGATAAGCTCTTCAAGCAGGTAGAGTCTGACTTGGAAGCTGACTGTCTCCAAGAGAGAATTCATCCATTCATCATACATACTATGACAAGACAATACTGAACACAGCTCTAAGTTCTAGGGGCACAGAGATAAAACATGGTCCCCGTAGGTATTCACTATTTAACATATAAAAAGCATTAAAAGGGTGTTAATTCCACTCTTTAATATATAAAGGGCATTAATAGACTCATTTTAAAAAAGTCAATCACTCTATTCAATTTGTATTGAGGCAAGGTTCTTTGCTAATGCTTTCCCTCCAACCTGCAGTGCACACTCAGGTGTCTGGAGCTGCTTCTGATATGTCCCTTCCCCTCAGGAACCAACGCCATATAATGATTATCTCTTTAGTATTTTTCAATATGGATCAGTTCTCAGCATTTGTATTTCTGGGCATCAAGCAATTTGAAGAGTCTGGACCAAGTACTTTGCTGAATGCTCTTGACTTTATATTTACTCATGTGGTGCATCTTGCAGAAACACCACAGGAATGAACGATGTCCTCCGTGCCCGCCACCAGAGCTCTATTGTATTGGCTCATGCAGATTTGGTTGATATTATCAGTTCATCTCATTAAAAATAGATTTCCTTCAACCTTCTCCACTATTATGTTATTTCCCCATTTAAAATTAGTATCTTTAAGTCTTATTGCATTCATTATTTGGTATTATACTATAAAAATGCTTTTCAGCATGGTACAGTAGTGCACGCTTGTAATCCCAGCACTCAGAGAAGCAGTCAGCCGGATCTCTGTGAGTTGGAGGCCAGCCTGGTCTCCAAAGCAAGTCCAGAACAGCCACGCCAAGGCTACATGGAGAAACCCTGTCTCCAAAAAACAAAACAAACAAAACAAAACAAAAAAACAAAAAACCCCTTCTCTTTATTTTTTGTGTTTGTTTATTTTTTATTTCAATCAATATTGACACGTTCATAGTTTCTCATTTTATTCAATTATTTACATTAATTAATATTGTTGATAAATTTGATACACAAAATATTCTGTATGTGGAATGCAAAACAGCATTCATGTTGGCTCCTATGTCTTATGGAAATGGATTACATTACTGTTGAACTATTTTTCTTCTTTGTGATTCAACAAAGTAGTCCAAGAGATCATCTTGGACTTTTTTTCTTTTGGTTGTGGATATAGGGATTTCCCCAGAATCCTGAGTTCTTTCCGTGAGGATGAATTTAGAAAGTAGAAAACACCTATGTTAAATGATTCCATTGCTGTGCTCTCATTGCTGTGCATTCTCATTGACATCCCATTATATGAAAAATCATACAATCATTCTTTTAAAAAATTAATTACAATTTATTCATTTTGTATCCCCCCTGTAGTTCCCTCTCTCCTCCCTTCCTCCCCCTTCTCCACACATGCCTCTCCCCAAGTCCACTGATAGGGGAGGTCTTCTTTTCCTTCCTTCTGATCCTAGTCTATTAGGTCTCATCAGGAGTGGCTGCATTGTCTTCCTCTGTGGCCTGGTAAGGCTGCTCTCCCATCAGGGTGAGGTGATCAAAGAGCAGGCCAATCAGTTCATGTCAGAGAAAGTCCCTGTTCCCATTACTATGGAACCCACTTGGACACTGAACTACCATTGGCTACATCTGTGCAGAGGTTCTAGGTTATCTCTATGCATGGTCCTTGGTTGGAGTATCAGTCTCAGAAAAGACCCCTGTGCTCAGAATTTTTGGTTCTGTTGCTCTCCTTGTGGAGTTCCTGTCCTCTCTAGATCTTACTATTTCCTACTTCTTTCATAAGATTCCCTGTACTCCGCCCAAAGGTTTGCCATAATTCTCAGTATCTGCTTTGATAGTCTGCAGGGCAGAGCCTTTCAGAGGCCCTCTGTGGCAGACTCCTGACTTGTTCTCTGCTTTATCCTTCTTTTGATGTGCATCCTCTTTACCTTTCTGATGGGGATTGAACATTTTAGCAAGGGTCATCCCTCTTGATTAGTTTCTTTAGGTGTATAGATTTTAGTACATTTATCCTATATTACATGTCTATATGAGTGAGTATATACCATGTGTGCCTCTCTGCTTCTGGGATAGTTCACTCAGGATGATCTTTTCCAGTTCCCACCATTTACCTGCAAATTTCATGATTTCCTTGTTTTTTATTGCTGAGTAATATTTCATTGTGTAGATGTACCACAATTTTTGTATCTGTTCCTCAGTTGAGGGGCATCTGGGTTGTTCCCAGCTTCTGGCTATTACAAATAAAGCTGCTACAAACATGTTTGAGCAAATGTCCTTATTGTGTACTTGAGCCTCTTTCGGATATATGCCTAGGAGGGGTATAGCTGGATCTTGAGGAAGCGCTTTTCCTAATTGTCTGAGCAATCACCAGATTGATTTCCAGAGTGGTTGTAAAAATTTACATTCCCACCAGCAGTGGAGGAGAGTTCTCCTTTCTCCACAACCTCTCCAGCATGTGTTGTCACTTGAGTTTTTGATCTTAGCCATTTGGGTGAGTGTAAGGTGAAATCTCAGGGTCATTTTGATTTCCATTTCCCTGATGACTAATGATGTTGAGCATTTCTTTAAGTGTTTCTCTGCCATTCTATATTCCTCTACAGAGAATTCTCTGTTTAGTTCTGTTCCTCATTTTTTAATATGATTTTTTTGATTTGTTGTTTTTTAACTTCTTTAGTTCTTTATATATACTGGATGTTAGCCCTCTGTCAGATATAGGTTTGGTGAAGATCCTTTCTCAGCCTGTAGGCTGTCATTTTGTTTTGATGACAGTGTCCTTTGCTTTACAGAAGTTTTCAGTTTCATGAAGTCCCATTTTTTGAATGATGATCTTCGAGCTTGTGCTGTTGGTGTTCTGTTCAGGAAGTAATCATTCTTAATATTGTACACAATCCTCTCCTATTTAAGAATGACATGTTCTTGAGATGCCCTGGATGGCTATGCATAGGCAAAGAGCTCATTGACAAGCAGGATACATTTTAATATGAGGGAGAGCAACCTTCAGGATGGAAGGGGTGGTGTTGTTTAAACAACAGACAGTGAAGCACAGGTCACTAGTGACCTTGATAATTTTCATTCCCAGTCTTCAGCTGGATTTTATTTTCTACTACCTTATCTCTGTTTCTGATCTAATCCCAGCATTTTTTATTAATATTGTCTCAGAATTTGTAGGGAACATCTGCTTACTCCTCATCTTTAGGCTCTGTCATCTGTGAATTTTTAAATATTGTAATTTATTTGTAATACATATATGGGTATCTGGGGCTGACAACTTGCTACTGAATAGTCTATCATGGATTGTCTCTGGGAAAATTGGCTCTCCCTCTTTCAGCAGGCATTAGTTGTCAATAGCTCTTTATCTAGGGGTGGTGCCTTGTGAGATTCCTCCCTCCCCGTTACTGGCATTAGAACCAATGTTGCCATTACATTGCATGGGTAACCATATTGTTATTTCATGGGTGTAGCTTCTCTGTCATATATAGAAGACACGATCTTGAAGCAAATATGCTGTTTCTTTGGCTATTACAATATCTCTGATATTCCCTGAGGCTTGTACACCTCTTAGTTCACTATTCTCTTGTAGTTTGACTAGTGGATTTCTTTAGTAGTCTCCATCTACTACCCTAGTCAGAGCCCCTACATTTCCCTGTGTCTCTCCTCATAGCCCCCATTTTCCACTAAACTTTCTTTAGAGGTTTCCCAGCCTACTATGATCCCCCTTTATCTTCCTGGTTTCTTTGTTTATTCCAGGTTATTTATTTAAATCTAATTAGTCAGAGCTAAGACCCACAAGTAAAAGAGTACATTTGTCTTTCTGGGCCTGGGTTAACTTAGTCATTATATTTTCTAGTTCTATTTGTTTAACTGCATCTTTACTGTTGAACGGAATCCCACTATGCATGTGTACCATATTTCCATTATTAATCCAGTAAGTGAAGGACATTCAAGTTGTTTCCATTTCATAGCTACTGTGAGTAGAACTGAAATCAATATAACTGAGCAAATGTGCAGTAAGATATCAGTTTCTTTAGGGTGATTCCAAAGAGTGGAATAGCTGGGTCATATGAGGAATCTGTTTTTAGTTTTTTGAAAGATTTCCATATTGATCTCCACAGTGGCTGCACCAATTTGCAGTCTCATCAGGTGTGAATGAAAGTTTCTCTTTGCCCACATTTTTACCAGTGTTCATTGTCAGTTGTTTTCTTTTTTTTTTTTGCATATAAAAGCTTCCATGATTTATTTGAGAAATTGATACATAAGTACTATGTTGACATTCTTTCTATCCCTATCCCTATTATTTCTTTTTTTTTTTTTATTTATTTTTATCTCAATCACAGGTTGGGTACTTTGAATCCCAGGCGTAGCCCCCTCCCCCATTCCCTCCCACCCTCCCACTCCCTCCCTCATCTCCTTCTTCCCCGCCCCCTCCAAGTCCACCAACAGGGGAGGACCTCCTTCTCTTCCATCCAACCCCAACTTATCATGTCTCCTCAGGGCTGGCTGCAAAGTCTTCCCCTGGGATCTAGCCAGTCTGTCACTCCCCGGCTTATATGGGGGAGGGTCAAAGAGTCAGCCATCAAGATCATGACTGAAACAGTCCCTGTTTCCCTGAATAGGGTCTT
>CM053753.1:99920430-99951487 GCA_028658305.1 Pachyuromys duprasi | reverse complement strand
CCATTCCCTCCCACCTTCCCACTCCCTCCCTCATCTCCTTCTTCCCCGCCCCCTCCAAGTCCACCAACAGGGGAGGACCTCCTTCCCTTCCATCCAACCCCAACTTATCATGTCTCCTCAGGGCTGGCTGCAAAGTCCTCCCCTGGGATCTAGCCAGTCTGTCACTCCCCGGCTTATATGGGGGAGGGTCAAAGAGTCATACTATTTAACAAAACATGGGAGTCCACTGAGTTCTTGTTCAGGGGACTCCACAAGATTTAAAAATTAATAAAGGCATTGCCCTTGGCTTCCTCCAAGAACTTATAGGCAAGAGCCCAGTTGCTGAAGACACTGCACACTTCAAAATCAGGATTTGGAGGAGTCAAACTGGAACTGACCTGGGGAACTCTTCCCTGAGAACAAGCTCTTGTAGTATTTGAAGGTGCAAAGTAAGCACTAAGAGAAAGAAGCCATGCTGCTGCTTCAGAAATCCACCTCCTCCTGATTGATACTGTCATGGCAAATCTTTCTGGTCAATGACAGTATCATACATCATAAGTAGTGTTTTATAGCCTATAAAATGTGTGAATATAATTTTATTTAAATCTGACAAATATTTTGGGCAACCAGTTTCAGTTGAAGTAGTTGGTAAAGATTGATTTGTCCCAATGGTTAAATATTTAGCAAATGGGAAAACACATTTTGAAATAATAATATCAAGATGGAGTCTTCTGATGCCCCACATGCCTACTGGTTTGCCATTAATAAGAAGAGAAAAACATCAGCTATTTTTTTCCAATTTACTCATTATCAAGTTGTTTCAGGATAGTCACATCCTAGAAAAATCAATTATTAGTTTCCATTTTTAATCTCAGTGCCAACACCTATGGTATTTCCTTCTCATTATGTCTAAGAAATGGCATAAAACCTTTGTTCCTAATATTTCTGCTTTGATTCATACTTCATCATTTCTTGGTTAAATTCTTATCTTAGCCGTAGGTCTAGTCTACAGTTAGTATCTTACATAGATACTCAAAGCAAGATAAATATATAAATAAAATCATGTAGCTAGTTCTCATAAGTTGTTTATGAATTTAAAAATTTTCTTATAGTTTTAAGGAAACAGAGCAATTGGAGGTACATAAAAGCCCACTCTTTTCTCTAGGCTCAGTCTTACATCCCTTTATTCTGATGTGGGAAGTTTTACAATTCTTTGTGTTCTTCCCATCCTCCACCCCTCCTTTGTTTCCTAGAAAGCTCCTACAGAGCCTTTAGAAGTTCTTACTCAATTTCTGATAACGTCCCCTTCTTCAGTTTAGAAGTTAGGGCTCAGTTTATTAATATTGCTCCCATTGCACTGAAGGAATTTCCACTGGAGTATACTCCACCAACTGCAGAAATATGTTTACTCAGATGAAACTGGATTTATTAACCAGTTTCCAGGGTGGAGACCACAAGGCATATGAAACTGCAGGGCCACGCACCAGGAAAGTGTTTGCAGGAGATTGTTATAGAGTGTGGACTTGGATTACGAGTTCTGGAGGACCCTAACGGAGGTAGGGGCACCATCTGGATTGGATACTATATTAGTTTTATATTTCTCTTAAAACTTCCAAGGATTTGGCAGTTTAAGACAACCCGAGCTCATTTTCTTACAGTTCTAGAGGTTGGGAGTTGAAAATGGTTCTTCTTGAGCTCAGAGATGAGGTCATTGAAATGTTAACAGTTGTTTCAGAGTTCTTAGATGATAGTTGGTGATTTTCCAGCGTCTATAGGTCACCCATCATGCTCAACTTGTGCACCTCCACCCTTATTCAAAGAGAGCTGTGCATGGCTTCAAGATTCTAGCACTGGCTTCCTTCGCCTCCTCTTCTGCTTATAAAGGTCCTTGTTATTCTGCCTGGGACAACCCGTAATACCGCCCAATAGCCGCCCATATCAAGGCCATCTCATTTCCAACCTTAATTTCTGCTGTTCGAGCAGCATGTTTATACATCCCGGGGATTAGAGTCCTTGCTTTCTGAGAGACCATAACTATGCATCCCTCAGGTGCTGTCAGGAAGGGAGCTTGAACCCATAATTCATTGTGTTAATAAGTTTTACGTAAGGGATAGAACAAAGCTCACAATGTAATTGCTTTAATTATTGCTGTGTTGGGTGTAATGTTCTTGCTTTTCTTTGTCTTCGGACATGGTATAGGATAGTCCTTGCAGTTTGTGTTGCTCTCTCATTGTCTTTGACTGCTGCATATGATTTGGAGTTCTAAAGGTTGTGCATGAGAAGAAAAGAATGGATGCCCTATTTGATGATCAGTGTTTCTGGGCTGCTAGGGATATTTTCCCTTCCCTGTGCCTTCATTAACTGACAGTTCTGATTTTCTCAATGTTTTGTACACATCATAAATATCTCTAGGACAAGCAAGGTGTTATACTCAACATCATTTTTTCCATCTTTACTAAATATTATTGAAGTAACCCAATTATTTGAAATTTTGCAGAAAAATTCTAATCCATTCCTTAAACCTTAGTCTACTGTCAAGAAACACAGACATCATTGGGAGGCCTGTCCAGTGCAGTATCTTGAGAGCCTCTGCTGTTAAATTGGACTTTCCACTTTAATAAGGTTTTCAGGTGATTTGTGTGCACATAAAATTTGAGCACTGGCCCTGTCTTATTGATTTTCATCCCAAAGGCAGGAAAGAGGAAGACACATTTCACTGTTGATTCTTAAAGTGCTGGTAAAGGTATTACCATCTTCATCAAAAAGAAAGTATTCTTCTCAAAATTATTTTTATTATAATTTTGTTCTTTTTTATTGCTTTTATGGGAAAACTAGATCATGTTATTTATTTTTGAGAAGAGTATAGGAATGCCATTTAGAATTGGAGCAGGAGAGACATGTATTAAATAAGGAAAGGCTTTTTTGGTTCTAAGGCTTGCTAGGCAGGAGGCTCTCCGGGTATTCTACAAAACCTCTAAGTGGATTAAGTACTGTTGTCTCTGACAAAATACTGTTATTTCTTAGACAACAATTTCATTTTAGTGTTTTGTCTCTGAGCTTTCTGACATTACCTTTGAGAATGCAACTTGCTCTATGCTATACAGTTTATTTTTTTCTGTCTTTCTAATCATGCTCCAGTCCCAGCAATCTTTTCCAAATGCATGGCTTATTACTGCCAGTTTGAAGATTCTTTGTTTGAGGCACCAAGATGTGGCTTCACAACTGTTAAGTCTTTCCTTAAAAAGTGTGCGTGTGTGTGTGTGTGTGTGTGTGTACAGACTTGCTGAAGCCAGAGGTCAACCGCCTTTGCCAATCCTCAGGACCTTTCTCTCTTTGGTTTTGTAAGACAGGCTCACTGGCATTTGTCAGGTAGCCTAGGGAGGCTGTATAACCAGCTCTGGGCATCCAGCCACCTGTCTCCACATGTCCCCAGTTCTGTGATGACAAACTACCATGTGCAGTTTTCTATGTGGGTCTCAGGGCTAAACTCAGGTCTTCATGCTTACATGGCAGCACTTCATGAACCGAATGCCCTCCCAACCACAACATCCTTAAATTGTTAGAGAAACTTTGACACGTTAGTTATGGTCTTCATTTTTAAAGTTAAAATTTAAATGTATTTTCATCATGCATTTTGGCTGGTAATGAAGAAATGGCTCTGGCAGTTGTTGGAGCTTGTCATTGCACTTGCTGTTTTGTGAGAATGTGGACATTACAGCAATGATCATGAGAGGGAAACTCCATATGCCTCCCAGAGGCCAGTGAATTATTAATTAATGCCAGACTTCGTTCAGCAGTGACCCTGTCTTAGAACAGTTTAAGTAACTTTACCAACTAACTCAGCTTGCAGGTTTAACTTTATATTTCATTTTCAGAAAGTGGCTCTAGAGCCACTTTCATGCTGTGTAAAAAGATCTTAGCTCCTTCAGTTCCGTCTAAGAACAGGATGGCTTCGAAGAGTGATAATCTTAGCCCACTCATGATAAAAAGCTCATAGCTCCAAACGGAGAAGCTGTGCCTTCCTTGAAATACCCTTTTCATGTTGGTATGAATCACATGTGAGGTTTTTCCTGGCAGGAGTCATGGAGCCTATTTCACACCCAGGCATTGTTGTGGTGTTGTGTTATTTTCTTTAAAAACCACACAACTTCTACATCAAATAGTAAGCCTTACTAATGAAGCACATGCTTGATAATTAATGATCCGGTCTCACCCAGGTGCTTATCCCCCAAAGTTCTGAGGTATGAAGGTATTGAAATGCTGTCTCTGATTAGCACCTAGGCTTATTCAGCAGTTTCTGATGCTATCAGGTGAAACACTTTTGGCATATGGCCCAGTATTTATATTATCATTATGCACTGTGTGTGTGTGTGTGAGAGAGAGAGAGAGAGAGAGAGAGAGAGAGAGAGAGAGAGAGAGAGAGAGAGAGAGAGAGAGAGAGAGAGAGAGAGAGAGAGAGAGAATCATGTAACCCAAACTGGCCTTGAACTCCCTATGAACAAAAGGTGGCTTTAGTCTGCCGAGGCTCCTGCTTCCAGCTCCCATGGGCTGGGATAACAGGGGTGTAGAAACGTTCCTACGGTGCCAGTTTCATTTAGCTATATTTGACTTGATAGCACCTTGACTTTAGCTTTGTTGACACTTGCACTGGATTATTCTTGTTGAAGAGAGTGGTCCTGCACATTTCAGGATGGTTAAGGATCTGTAGTTTCTCCCAGATGCACACCAAGTAACACACTCCTTCCCCAGAGGTTTGACAAAAACGCCTCCAGACATTGTCAACAACCCGAGGAGAGCAAACTTGCTTACAATAAATCAAACACCTCTGCTTACAGAGCTTAGTTATTATCGGGTCTCCTTTTAGTCCTTCGTTATTTTCCATGTTGTTAGAGAGGTTGTCTTCAAGTACCTTACTACAGGGAACTGTAAATTGCTCTAGGTATAAGCAAATGCCACCTTTTTGGGAATCACCCAATCTCCCATGAAGGAGGAAGATTTCTTGGTCCTACACACATGGCAGCATGAGGTAGAAAAGGTACACAGAGATAGAACTGAAAAACATTCATTCTAAAGAGGTTCTCTGGAGGTTCTCATGCAGGCTACCATTTCAATCTATGATGGTGCTCGGACACCATAATATGCAGATTATGGTTTCAGCAGGTCTCATCTGCTGTTCCTATCTCTGCTTTCTCTTTTAAAGGAATGGGAGGTGGGAGTTCATTAGTTGATCCTAGCAGGATTGTAATGAGGTGAACAAAAGTGTATTCCATAGTGACATGCCTAAGTGAGCAACTTATGACAGAAGGTTGAATTGTAATTTTGGCTTCTCTGCGGCTGTGATGGGAGCCTCATGCAGTGCACAAAGTGAGAAGTCCTAGGAGGTCAGCTCAGCTCATTTTGCAGTTGGGAAACTTGAGCCCTAAAAAGTAATTTGCCTACATTCTCACAGCAAGTGCATGGCCAACTTAGGCCTAGACTATTCTTTCATGAATTAATTCAATTACTATTTACTGAAAACCTGCACTGAGGCCAGTAATGATCCAGATATAAAGAAATCCATGGCAATTAAAAATATTACTTTTGTTCCCATGGAAACAAGCAGATCACCCCAGTCATGCTTAAATGGTGGCTGCTATTAGTAACTCATGTGTGAGAAAGATGTCAGGCTGACATGTGACACCATGTAAATGTTAGCTTGAGGGGGTTGGGAAGCTCTATCAAAGGAAGTGAACGTGCTAGTATCTGAAGGTTGCAGAGATAAAAACAGTTCCATGCAGAGAAACACCACATGCTGAATCTTGAAAATGAGCAGATACATGATAAGTCTGAGGATGAAAACACAGAGAATCTTTTGTTTTCTTTTGTTTTGAGATAAGGCCTGCCTGGCTGGAACTCACTATGCAGACCAGGTGACCTCCAAAACACAGAGAAGAGTGCCTCTTCCTCTGTGAATGCTAGGGTTAAAGGCACATGCCATCTTGCCTTGTTCAAACACAAGGAATCTTTAGTGTGAGTTGGAGGCCTTTATACAATTGTAAAATGAAGATAGGATTTTTATTCTAAGAGTTGTGGATATTACCAAAATAGTTTTGTTTTCTAAGTGTTATTAACTCATTTTTCTGTTTTAATCAGGTATACCCCTTCTCTATCTAAGTTGTTAGTTCTCCTCCCCCACAAAAGCTGTAATGTCAGATTTCTTTTCAACATCTGTTAAGCTGCACAAGTGACCTGAACCCTTCACTCTACCTTGGCATGTATCACATTTATTGATTTGCATAATTCATATGGCTTAGGGTGTTTTTATAAAGCTGCTGAACTGAATTTGCTAGGATTTTATGAGTAGTTTTGTGTCTGTACCCATGGTTTATAGTTTTCATGGCCTGTGGAGCCTTGTCTGGCTTCCCTATCAGGTGACACTGGCTTTGATGAATGAGTTTGGAAGCTTCCTGCCACTTCAGTTTTGGAAAGAGTTTGAGAAGCATTGTTGTCAGTTCTTTTTCAGCAGTGAAGTCATCTTCTTCCATGCTTTATTTTATGGGGAGATATTTTGCTATGATTTTCTCTCATTTTTCATTATTAGAATATTCATATGAATATTCATATTCATTAGAATATTCATTATCTTCTCTATTTTTGGTAGGTTGCATGAAACAAGAATTCTTTCAGATTATTTAACTTTTTGACCTATAACTGTTTATAGCAGTTTTTAGTATTCTATATTTCTGTGTTATCAGTTATAATAACTTTTCTTTTGTTTCTCATTTATGCAAATCTTCTTTTATATTGTCTAGAAAAAGATCTTCCAGTTTTATTTTATAAAAACAATTTTGTTGATGTTTCTAGATGACTTCGTTTCTTTGCACTCTAATCATTATTTCCTTTCTTCTACAAACTTTGGGCTGTTTGGTTTTCTGAATCTTTAGCCTGTGAAGTTGATTTGTTTGTAGTTTCTTTTTTTTTTCTTTAAATGTTTAACTTTTTATTATTTCTCTGTGAATTTCATATCATGCACCCCAATCCCACTCATCTCCCTGTACCTTCGTGCCTACCATCCACACTGGACACCTACCCCCTACCTCCAAGAAAAATCTCATGTGGAAGCTGTAGTATGTCACAGTGTGTCCCTCAGTATACCCTGTAGTCCACACTTCTTTGATTTCACACGTTCATTGTAATGAGTCATTGGTCTGCTTTGAGACTGCTGGCTTCTGCTACACTATCAATACTGGATCCTCACTGGGACTCCTCTTGGATATGCTGCTGTTTTTCTGTGTCATGGAGGTCCTGCAGCTTTGGATCTGTTGGACTGACCCCTTCATATGCTTCAGAAGTTCACACATGAGTAGATGTTGGGGTGGGCCAGTCAAAGCTCTGGAACTGGGCCTGGGTGGTAGATAAGCTGGTCAGCCAGCACTACCCTGGCTAGCTCACCCAGTGCCGCAGCTGGCCAGGGGCAGAGCCAGCTCTCTTTCTCTGCTGCTCTCCGAGGCCAGATTACCCACACCCATGCCATCAGGGCCAGCTCTGTTGTGCTGCCTGTGTGAGCTACTGGTCCCACTTGCCTGAGTGCTGCAGTCAGTGTGAGGCAGGACCAGCGCTCCCACTTGACCCTAGGTCCAGCTCTGTTGTCTGCTGTAGGTGATGAGGGGTGAGAAGGGGCTGCTCTCCCATGCCCACACCACTGCACAGTAGACAAATGGTGGGTAAGCTTTCCCACGCTCATGCCCTTGAGGCTGGCTCACGAACGCCTTTGCCACAAAACTCAGCTTTACTATGCTTCCCAGGCAAGGTGTAGGGCCTGTGTGCAGCAGCCAGTGAGAAGCAGGGACAGTTCTCCCACTCTCGAGACCCATGGCCAGCTCTTCCTCTGGCCACAGGTGGCAAAGGGTCAAGAGGGAGGGGAGGCATCTCTCCCTTGCCCGCACCACCGGCAGGCAGATGAGTGGGAGGGCCAGCTTTGCTACAAGCCTCACAACTAGGATCAGTTCAACTGTGCTTCCTGGTCTAGTGGTGGGACACTCTTTTCAGCTGGGCATCTGGCAAGGCGTGGGTCCAGCTCTCCAAGGATGCCCAGGCAAGGAGCGAGTACAGCTTTGCACAGCTCTCAGACACCAATTTGGTCCCAGGCAGCAGCCCAGACTAGAGACGTCCACTCAGCCTTTGGTGGTAACAGACTCCTCATGCTTCAAGGCCATAGATCCAGACATGGCCCTCACTGGCAGCATGGGCCAGGACCTCACCACGGCTTTAGCTGGCATAGTGAGCTACTCACATCAGGCTGTTCCTCACCACTCTCTAGTCTCCAGTTTTGCCTCTATTGTACACACATTCTTCTGCTTCTCTTTTACTTCCATTTCTCCACCACTTACTTGCTCTTCTAAGTGGTGTCTGGAGACGCTGGGTGTCATGGCAGGAGTGCTATGTCCCACCCACGCCACGTGGCAACAGGCAGGGGCCATCTCGAGTGTGGTCTGCGTGCCTGGGTCCCATGATGCTGGCTTCAGGGTTCATCTCAGGCTTGTTCTGTCTGCCTGGACTGTGTCTATTTGTACTTTATTAGTATACACTTTATTTCTATAAACTTTTTCTCTTATTACTCCTTTTGTTGCATTCCACATTTTTTATTGTTTCTGATGTTACTGTCTCAACAGAGAAGGCTGTACTTAATTCCCACCTATTTGTATTTTTTAAAAAGAAGTTTTCTTAAATTACCAACTTCTAGATGGAAAAGATGCATGGATATAATTTCAGTCATACCAAATTTATAAAAAGTTGTTTCGTGTCCTAACAGATGACTTACTGTAGAGAATGCCTTGGGTGTACTTGAAAACAATTTCTATTCTGCTTCAAAATGAAGTTTATTACATATCTATTAGTCTATTTGGTCTAAAGAATGGTTCAGAGCCAATGTTTCCTCACTGGTTTTCGATTTGAATGATCTATTCAGTGTTGGAATGGGATATTAAAGTCTTCTACTGTGATTATATTGCTATTTATTTCTCCCTTTGGATCTGTAATATTTGCTTTATAATTTAAGAACTCTGATGTTGTGCATAGACATATTAACAAGGGTTATGCTTCTTGATTAATTTCCTCTTTATCAACACAGCTGAATCTCCTTTCATGTCACAGTTCTTAAAGAATGTTTGGTATGCTAATATGTGGGACTATTTCTACTGCCCTCTGCTTTCCACTTGCTTATAACCTTCTTCCATCTTCTCTTACTTTCTATCCAACTGTGTCCTTAAAAGTGAAAATAATCTCTTGTAGACAACAAAACAAAACAACTGTACAATTGCTATTTATGAACTGCTTTCTGGCTGTTTTACAGATTCTTTGCTCATTTCTGGATTTCTTTGTTAGTTAATATTTTCCTGCTTTGATTCTTTTTTTCTTCTCTTTTCTATAAGCACTATGTGCACTCTTTTATGTCAGGAGGGTTTACATAAAACAGTATTTTAATTAGCATCAAAACTTTGATCTTATACAAATGCTTGGCTTTTCCTCTCCTGCTTTTATGTTTTTGATGTAAACATTTACAACTTTTCATATTGCATAACCACTACAAATTATGTGGCTAAAGTTCTTCTTAATGTTTTTATCTTTTAACCTCTATCCCAGAGTTATAACACTACCGAGTGCTCTGAATTAAACAATGTGCTCTTTTACCAGGTAGTCTTATACTTTCATATATTTTCATATTCATAATTAATATCCTTTGATTTATTCTGAAAGAACTCCTTTTAGCATTTCTTGTAAGCATTTCTTGGCAACAGATCATTTGAAATTATCCAATTGGTGAAGGCCGTTGAAAAGCAGGTCATGGCAGCCTCATGGATTCTGCCAAGTAGCTGATTTTGACAGTCCCTGCCTTTCCTTATTCGCAGCTGTCCCTAGATGTCTCCTCAGGGAGTTGTATGAGTCAGACCTCCAACAAACCCTTTGAAAGGCTGTAAACCTGGGATTCACTTCATCTGGTTTTCTGTGAAGAGACCCCCATGGGCTTGGAATTTGTTGCCCAATCTTGAATTGTGAAAGTCTAGAGGATGCGATGAGAAAAATAAAACTGTTGTTTCTACTTTTGATTTTTTCAGTATTGGTTCTTATTTATAATTTGTTTTTATTTTTAATTTTTGAGATTATTATATAGTTAGCACCATTTCTCCCTCCCTTTCACTCTCCTCAAGCCCTCCCAAATGCCCTCCCTTGCTCTCTTTCTAATTCATGGCCCTGTGTTCTTTAATTGTTATTATATGTATTCACATACATATATAGGTATATATTGAAATATGTAAATACAACCTGCTCAGTCTGTTTAATGTTACTTGTTTGTATACAATTTCAGGAAAGACCATTTAGTATTAAATGGCCAGTTGGTGTGTTCTTCCCTGTGGAAGACTATTTCTTCCGTTCTCAATATCCCTTCGTTCCCTGTAGTTCTTTGTGTATCACTAGGGCCTCGTGAGTGTCTCCCCTCCATGCTACCACATCTGTTGGGATCGTTCTTGTTCAGCTCGTGCTTAGGCATCTAGATTGGTGAGACTTTTATGGGAGTGTCTTCTGACATTGTTAGGAGACACAACCTCACAGCAACTTGGCAATTCTCCGGTTTTTACAGTCTTTCCACCTCATCTTCCAAAATGGTTCCTGAGCCTTAAGTTCAGGATTGTGGGGTAGATGCCTCAGTTAGGCTCCACCACTCTGCACTTCAGTTGGTTGTATTTTTCTATAATGGACTCTGTCTCGTGCAGAGAAGTTTCTTTGATGAAGGGTTAGAATGATGCTCATCCCTGGCACAAAGACAGATCTTTACACTGTCATTAGAAACCCTGATGACTTAGTAATGTTATGGACATTTCTAATCTTCTTGCTCATTATCCTTAGGGCTTTGTCCCTAACATGTTGCTAAAGCTTCTTAAATGGTCTTCCGAGTGATCCTAATACAACTTGTGGATAGCTAATTTTGGTTGGTGTGTGTATGTGCATGTGCACACGTGTGAGTGTTGATGGCAAAAAGGTATGGATATGCTACTTGCCATTTAGTCTCATGTTACTTTTATTGAAATCTTTTAAACTGTGTGTGTGTGTGTGTGTGTGTGTATGTGTGCCTAACATAAGTTTTGTTGTCTAAACGTTTTGGTTGTGGGTATCAGATTTAAAAGTAATTTTACGTGCACTTTAAAAAGTTATTGAAAGTTATGTATTTATAACCCATTGAATCCTCTTTGTGCTGTACTGCCTATATACTTATCTGTGTGGGACCATTTGCGGGATCAGGGCCAACTGATCATGAAGCAAGACCCTGAACAAACAAACAGACAAACAAACAAACAACAAACAAACAAACACACAAAAAACTCCCCAAAAACCTCTGACTTTTTCTCCTAGCACCATTAACTGTTGAAAGCTCCTCAGCTACGGATAGAGACTTGTGAATAGCAACATACTGGAGTGTTTATTGGCCTGATCTTGCACAATAAATCACCATTGCTAAGAGTCATGAGTGCTTGTTAAGTCTCAACAGGATTACTTGGACACTCTTCCTCTGTAGCCTGGCAAGGCTACATCATCAGGGGCGAGGGGATCAGAAAGCAATCAACTGAGTTCATGATGGAGGCAGCCCCTGATCCCCTCATTCAGAGATCCACATGGAGACTGAACTGCCTATTAGCCACATCTGAGCAGGGGGTCTAGGACCTCTCCATGCATGGTCCTCCATTGGTGCATCAGTCTCTGCAGGAACCCCTGGGTTCAGATCTTTTAGTTTTGTTGGTCTCCTTGTGGGGCTCTGGTCCTGTTCGTATCCCTCTAATCCAAGGGGATTAGGGGAAGAAGGAGGGAGGGTGGGACTGGTCGTTTCAATTGCAATATATAAAAAATAAATTGTGGAAAAAAATTTAAAATAAATTAAAAAAATTTAAAATAAATTAAAATGAAATAAAATAATAAAGATTATATATAATCATGTACAGTGATGTGTCATGTCCAGAAGACGTTCACAGCAGCCCTTCCTGACTGCATTTTCAGCACTGCCCTTCACTCACTCATTCTCTATATTTCAGAGTCCATTTAACTCTTAGTGACTTCTTCTGGAAGGCACCTTAAAGAATTTGCTTTTAACCAGTTTTTTAAAAATGTTACCAAATGTTTTCCTTACCAGTGTTCACTAGTAAAACACCAATTTTTAAGATAAAGTTAATGTATCTATTTTTTGCATGATAGAGCCTTGCTAGTCTGTCTCTGCTTCTGTAGGCAGAATTGTACATTCTCTCCTTTGGCCCTTTTAGAGTAGGACATATAACATGTATTTAATTCATTGATCACTTCTAATGTAGTTATCACTTTTCACATATTTTTACAATCTCTAGCATCTAACAATTGCCACTAAGTGAGAAAACACCCTGAGCTTTATGCGAATGGATATACAGCAACCACTGCTCAAGTGTTGTCACTGCATATGTGAATGCATGTCTTTCTCTCCCCGAGACCCCCGTATGCTGGGGAGGATGCGAAGGGGGGGCATTTGAACTGTGCTTGGTTTGCATTACTGCTGATTAATTTGGCTTAGTTCAGATTCTGAAGTTTCCAGCACCTCACTGGACGGCACTGGAAGTCCACAGAGATTTCTTTTGGGGTCTGACTAAGGAAAATTAAAGGAGATACACATTTAATGGGGAATAGAAGGGTAGATGACTGTGGTTCTTAGCCACACGTGTAGCCAACAAAGTTGCTCCCCACGGGGCAGCTTGCAGGAATCCTCTCTGCAGCTCTGCCAGTTCACCTGGAGTGTGTGTTGTGCGCATTCATGGCTAGAGACTGCATCCTGGCACGCATCTCTTCCTTGATGTACAGTCCAGGAAGAATGATAAAAGGAAGAGCTGGAAGTTATGGGACTAGAAATTCATTTTTTAAAATTTATTTATTTTTATATCAATCACAGGTTAGGTACTTTGCATCCCAGGCGTAGCCTCCTCCCTCATTCCCTCCCACCCTCCCACTCCCTCCCTCATCTCCCTCCTCCCGCCCCCTCCAAGTCCACCAACAGGGGAGGACCTCCTTCCCTTCCATCCAACCCCAGCTCATCCTGTCTCCTCAGGGCTGGCTGCAATGTCATTCATTTATGGGAAAGAAAAAAATCTAGTAGTTTGTCAGGCCGCTAGGTAGTAAAAACAGTATTTGCTCCTGGATTTTGTTAAAATTTGTTGTTTTTGTTGGTATTAAAATTCGTTGTGGTGATTTCATAAGGATGGCTCTCAGTGTACAAAGTTCAGACTCTGTAAAAAATGGATCCTCATGAGAATCACATATAGAACAAAGCTTTCATATGTTCAATTGGGTTGAGTTGGCTATTATTTTTAAAAATGGCTTGTTGAGAAACAATGTGTTTTTCTGAAATTTTCTCTTTGCCTTATTTTCTGTAAAAATTGTGGATAGAATTCAGGCTATTTTCCCTTAAAAGGGCTTATGCTTGTTTAAAAAGATGGCATTTATAAATTCTTTATTCCCCATTATTACTCATATACAAAGCGGTATATTACACCATCAAGGGCAAAAGTCAGCCTGTATCTGAGTGGGTGGGAGAGGAATGTACTTAAACAGGCTTTTATAATTGAACTTTGGCATTGATTCAAATATTTTTTCTTCTTATACAATGCATTTTTGTTTGATTTCATTCTTTTCCCAATTTTGCTGCATTTTTGTTAGTCAGTGAAGCAATATGAAGATGGTTGCAATATAGCATAACTCATTCTAAGGATTTTAGGGAATGAGAACATAGTATCTTTACATTTAAAAATGAAGCTAATTTAACTTTTATGCCCCCCAAGTTGTACATCACATGAAGGGTTTCAATTTTAAGTTCTGAATCACCATAGGCTGCACCCTGCTTTATGAAGCAGGGTGGTGGGGCAACTCTGTAGGTGTTTTCAAAATTGCTTTTGCAGCAATTAAACAATTAGTGGTCAGAACACTGGCATAGCGCTGGATTTCTCTAAGAGACTCATTTTGTCCTTGGAACCAGCCTATGCCCCCTTAGCTGCTGATAGTGTAAAATCACTGCTGGGATGCTGTAAAGACTGGGGGGTCAGGGGTGGATGCTGTGCAGCATGCTTCTCCTTTGTATTATCTAGTGTGACCATGTCCCATTTTCCATTCCATGCTATATGGCCTCATCTGTGGTGCTTTTTTTGTAAGTCCTATATGAGGTTCCATTAAGGGAAATCTCCATGCAGGCATTGGGAAATGATTTATCAGATCATATATGATCTAAGACAGTTTTGATAAATCTGATCCTTCCTCCACTTTCTATTTGTAGACTGAATATCCATTTAGAGAGGAATGGTCTAGGCTCTCTATTTTAGGGTAAATAATCACTCCAACAATGAAACAACAGTGAGTTCATATTATCACATTATTTATTTCAGATAAAATGCTTTTACTAGATCTAATAAAATAGTCTTCATTTAGGATAGATGTTTGGTTTTTCTCATGTTATTACTTTCAATATTTGCCTGAAATAGTGTAGATCAACAAATAACAGTGGTTTTACATTTAGTATTAGGATTAATTAGCAAACCATACTTTAATTTTACAACTTAAAAATTAGATTCCTTTTATTCACTTTCTATCTCTGTTGTAACCCCATCCCTTTTCCCCCCATTCTACCCTTACTTCTTTCTTCTCCTCCCTCCCTCTCTTTTCCTCAGTAAAGGGGATCTCCCTTTTCCATCCAGCCCAGCTCATCAACTTGCATCAGCACTGATCATGTCCTCTTTCTCTGTGGCCTGGCAAGGCAGCCCCTTCAGGGAGAAGTGATCAAAAAACTGGCAAGTGAGTCTTTGTCTGATGCAGTCCCCATTTTCCTTACTAGAGGACTCACATGAGTTCCTAACTGCCTGTCTCTTATATCTTTGTAGGGCTCCTAGGTCCAGTTTCTTCGTGGTCGTTTGCTGATGGATCAGTCTCAACAAGCCCTTCTGGGCCCTGGTTAGTTGGCTCTGTTGGTCTTCTTGTGGAGCTCCTGTGAACTCCAGGATCTTATGTCTTTCTTCCCACTTTTCCACAAGATGCCCTACATATCACCCAATGTTTGGCTGTGAGTATCGGCATCTGTTTTGAGGTGCTGCTGGCAAGTGTCTCTTAGAGCACAACTCTGACAGACCCCTGTCTGCAAGCTTAGCAAAGTATTGTTAATAGTGTCAGGGGTTGGCATTCTCTGATAGGGTGGGTTTGGTGTTGGGCATTCCCTCAATCTCTGATCTTTGCTAAAACAATCCTATATAATCAAAGGAATTCTGGAGGTATACCCATCCCTGACTTCGAGTTATACTATAGAGCTATAGTAATAAAAACTGCATGGTACTGGCATACATAGATTGGTTGATCAATGGAATTGAATAGAAGACAGAGGGAAAAAAATCCCACATACCTATGGTCACTTAACTTTTGAAAAAGGAGCCAAAACCGTACAATGAAAAAATGACAGCATCTTCAACAAATGGTGCTGGCCTAACTGGATATTGACGTGTAGAAAAATGTAAATAGATCCATATTTATCTCCCTGCACAAAACTCAAATTCAAGTGGATCAAATACCTAAATGCAACACCAAACATACTAAATCTGTTAGAAGAAAAAGTGGGGAAGAACCTCAAACTCAATGGCACAGGAGACAACATCCTGAACAGACACCAACATTTGAGGCTCTAAGATCAACAATTAATAAATGGGACTTCTTGAAAATGAAAAGCTTCTGTAAAGCAAAGGACACTGTCAATAGAATGAAATGACATTCTACAGATTGGGAAAAGATCTTCACCAATCCTACATTTGACAAAGGGCTAATATCCAAAATATATAATTTACTCAAGAAATCAAACACCAATAAACAAAATAACCCAATTAAAAATGGGGCACAGAACTAAACAGAAAGTTCTCAACAGAGGAATATTGAATGGTGGAAAATCACTTAAAGAAATGCTGAAAGTCCTTAGTCATCAGGGAAATGCAAATCAAAACGACTCTGAGATTCCATTTTGTACTAGTCAGAATGGTTAAGATCAAAATCTCAAGCAACAACACATGCTAGAGAGAGTATGGAAAAAAGAGAACATTTCTCCATTGCTGGTGGGACTGCAAACTTACACAACCACTTTGGAAATCAATTTGGTGCTTTCTCAGAAAGTTGGGACTAGCTTTATCTTAAAACTCAGCTATACCTCTTCTGGCTCTCCACCATACAACAAGGGCACTTACTCAAAATGTTCATAGAGACTTTATTCACAATAGCCAGAATCTGGAAACAAACTAGATGTCCCTGAACCAAAGAATGGATAAAGAAATTGTGGCACATTTACACAATGGAATACTACTTAGCTATTCAAAACAAATCATGAAATTGGCAGGCAAATGGATTGGAACTAGAAAAGATCATCCTGAGTGAGGTATCCCAGACCCAGAAAGACGCATATGGTATGCATTCACTTATAAGTGGATTTTAGCCATGTAATACAGGATAAGCATACTATGAGGCACAGACTCATAAAAGATAAGTGACATTGACAATACGGGGGGGGGGTTGCATACATCTCACTTGGAAAGGGAAATAGAATAGACAGAGGTAGAGGCTAAAGAGAGAGAGGAATGTAGGTGATGGGGTGCAGAGAGTTAGGGTGGAGATCAGAACTGGGGTGAGCGAGGGTGAGAGGACAGAAAGACTGGAGAGAAAAGAAAAACCAAGAGTTGTGGTATCTCTGTGACAAGTTCAAGAACTAAGTTATGGTAGGCTCCTGGGAGGACAGGAGGGGTAGTCAAGCAAAGACCCTAGTAGCAGAGGCCATAGAGACTGAAGAAGACACCAACTAACTAGACTAGTCTCCTAGCAGAGGAAGTGGAATACTAACCCATGCACAAAAACTTTGACCCAAAATTTACCCTGTCTACAAGACATGCAGGAAATTTACAAATTTTTAATTGCAGAGGTGATATAGACATGTATTACTAGATATGATTCTGACAGGATCTATAAAAGTAACTTTTGTCACAGTTTAGTTTCCTGTAAAGATTTGTTATAGATTGGAGAAGGTCTGTGGTGAGTGCCTTACACATATAGACAGAGAGGGAGAGAGAGAGAGGGAGAGAGAGAGAGAGAGAGAGAGAGAGAGAGAGAGAGTTCTTGAATCTAGCAAATGCTGAGAGATACTCTGATTTTGAGACAAACTCAAGGCTTCTTATTTGACTTAACATGTCCAAAATGTATCTACTAAATTCCAACCCTGGTTATGTAAATGTAGAGCATGAGATGACTGCATTAGAGGTAACAACAGTGGGATCTTTCATGGCGTTACAAAGCCTGCTACTGAAATTATATATAGGGTCTGTAAGAGCAAGTGCTTTGAAGTCCCTGCAATAACCCCTTTTGGAAGGCACATAATTTGTTTGATGGAATCGTCTCCTTGCATTATATCACACAGGAGCTTTTTCATAGACTCTTAAGCAAGAGCACAACAAATTAACGAGCTTTGTGTAGTGCAAATTGGTGTCAAGAATGAAAATGAAGGCTCCGTGTTTTCTTAAGCCACACCCCTTAGTCAGGGTATATAAAGATGGTTTGAGACTAGAGAATCCATCACACTCACTCCTCTCCTACCTAAGCCTACTACTCCCAGCATCATGTACTACACCGACTTTGAAGGCTCCGTCTTCCCAGGGTGCTACTGGGGCAGCTATGGCTACCCCCTGGGCTACAGTGTTGGCTGTGGCTACGGCAGCACCTACTCTCCAGTGGGCTATGGCCTTGGCTATGGCTACAACGGCTGTGGGGCTTACAGAAGATACTGGCCGTTTGCTCTCTACTGATTTGCTGTGATCCCCAGGCATAGATTCATCTCTCTATGAAGGCACCTCCAGGTTCCAGCTTTACCTCCTTTCATCCTCACTTGCTCATCAACCTCTCCCAAGAAGCTGTTTTTCAGATCTTAGAACTGAATCTCAAACAAAGGACCTGAAAATCTAGAGGATATCTTAAGCTGTATTTCCCGAATGCTGTTTCCTGACACCTTTCCAGAAGCTTGGCAACTATCGTGACATGCACTGCTTTTGAATTTTTCAAGACTCATGATTCCCTGTCATAGCGAAGTTGTGGATGTGTCTGTCAAATTCTCAATAAATTTGTCTCAACTTGCATAATGTTTCCATCCTTGAGTGGAGTTTTCTTTCTTGGTATATGCATATTTTATGATACCATGAGTGGGGGGAGGAAGCAGGTTTAATTTTAATCATCTTAGCCTTAGGAGTTGTGATGATAAATTGGCAAGAGGGTGGTTACTGATCCTGAAAAGAGTTGCTTATCTGAGCTTTCCTTGTGTTGTGAATTAATTTGGCATGGAAGCTGGACTGGAATAAGACAGCAGAGAAGGATTTTTGCAAGTCTGAAATCTCTCATGCCAAGGGTGCATCTGGGATTGTTTGGCACCCCTCTCCCATCTCATGGTTCCTGGCTGTCCCTAAGAAAACCAACACAGGAGTAACTTCCCTGGTTATTCTGTGTTAGTGTAGATGAAACTCACTGTGATCTCTCTCCCAGGGAATAACGATTGTAGAATTTAGCACTATGTCCCCTCTTTAAGGACTCTGGAGCATTAAGTAATAGAGAAGGTAACACATCCTTTGGGAGTCTGAGATTCTGTTAAGTGAAGTGATAAATCCCCTGTATCAAATCATCTTAGATGTCTGCTTTATAGCTCAGAGGCACCCCGGGTAGAGACAACGATGGAAAGCTTCTTAATCTTTGAAGGATCAATACCAGGTAGTGAGCTCCACTATTAAAAGATATGAGCTATAAAAAATGAGTATCTCTGAAGATATATCAGCCTTTCTCTCTATTCCATTAGAGAAGAGAGCAGTAGCTCTTTTATAAGACATGTCGAAAATGTCTCAATCCTCCTGTTGAAAACATTTTGTATATGATACAAATATTCTTAGCAATAAGCAATTTGGCTGAATTCTTCACTTTCACTGAGAATCTGAAAATGGCTTTACCGCACATCATTCACCTAAACATGTAAAAACTGGAGAGATCATTTCAGAGGAGAATTTTCTTCATCTCATTGTATCTGATGGATGCCTTTCAGAAAACATTAAGTTCAAGAATGCCTAGTAGCATATCATTTTTCTTTTTAACAACAATGGACATTATTACAGGTAATGCAACCTCCAGTTCAAAACCTTCTCACAGCCACAATGTTAACTCGTGCTAAGAACTATGATTTAGCTAAACCCGCAAGGTAGAATAGAATAGGCAAAGAGAAATTTAAAAGGTAGACCAACTGATTGGAATGAGGAAATATACTGATTTGCTGTGATGACTGATTGCTATAAAATATTGGGTTTCAAAGGATAACAGAGTGCATCTAACCCAGTGTTTCTGAAATAGAAGTGTGCAGGAGAGTGGCCTGCACAGCTGATGTGAAATGTAAATTCTCATGCCTAACCTCTAAGGATTGATTTGGTAAAAAACTGGGTAATGCCAGTTTCAGTTTCTGAAGCTTTTAGTTAAAATTTCAGGGATTCCAGAGGTGACAACTTGATGTCCACACTTTAAGAAACACTGCTTTGATGCCACTCTACACACACACACACACACACACACACACACACTGCATATATAGAGATGCACAAATATGCACAGAAAAACATATACACATGTTAGCCTGTCTAACATGTATAATCTACATGCCTATCTATTTATCATCTATCTATCTTCTACTATCTGTCTATCACCTATCTATCCATCTATCATCTATCTAATATATGTTTCTATCATCTAACTATCAAGCATCTATCCAGTATCTGTCTATCATCTGTGTATCTGTGTGTCTATGTATCTGGGTATCTTCTATCAATCTATGTACGTATGTATGTATGTATCTGTCTATCACATAATACCTATCTATCTCTCCATCTGTAAATCTACCACTGTTTCCTCCCCCACCTCACTTTTCTCCTTCTTTCACTCACCTTGTAATGTCAATGCAAAACAAAGCTTTCACCCCAAAGGGAATAAGAAATATATATATTTGACCAAATAAGAGTGACTGGCCTGAAAACAGATGCATATTGCCCAAAATACTGTGTTTCAAAATAGGAAATGTTTCATGAAGACTTTTACCTACAGGATAAAAAGGGAAGTCATAAATCAAAGCGTGCTTTCATAACATTGGTGGGAATATCAGGAAAGTAGTTTACAACAAAGTAAACTTGCAGGAAATCTCTCCTGCAAGTTTCGTGGCTATTTCGTGGCATTCTTCACTTTAGGGATGATGGAAGCTAGTGATCTACTAATAATGTTTCCAAAAGATTTTATGTGAAGTTAAAATGATGTTAGTTCAGACACAGATATGGGCAAACAGTGGCTATTGGGGGACTAGAGATACTTTTGCTCTGAACCTGAAACTCTCTGTCTCTGTCTCTCTGTCTCTGTCTCTCTCTCTCATCATGAAGTTCTAATCAGCCAAACTGATATGGCTTTAGTGATTCTTCCAGGAACATCAAGATCAGGGTCATTATAAAACTGAGGCTTAATAAAGAAAAATAATTTATTGAGACCCTATCACATTTAGTACCACAAAGACATTGGAAGGATGACTGTCACATCTAGAGAAGTACCTTGTGTACATCAAACACCACGTGTACAATGGATGCCTATCTACCTTAGCTCACAGGTGGCTGATGGGATGTTTCAAACTGGAGATTATTCTTGGATGTAATGTCTACATGTGTTAAAAAGAAAAAGAATTATAAACCAGAGATTCAGTAGACTGGTGTTTTGGAGCCAGTCATAATATGCTATATTATTAGGATGTTTTCATATTCACACACACTTTATTATGCAATAGGAATATGTTCTGCACCATTTAAAGCAATTTGGCTTTCTTTTCAGTTCTAAAAATGGATCTCAGTCCCCCAGGGATGCAAGGGACGTGCACTCCCACTGTGATGTACTCTTGGGTCACATATGGTGATCTTTTAAAGACTGAATTTTCCTTCTATCACTTGTGGATCTGCACAACACATAGCTATCAAGATATCACACTTGGAAAATCTAATGAGGAGAAAAACACCTTAAACTGTGTCTGAGAATCTGAATTGAATATATTCAAGTCATCTGTGCTAACAGTTCAGAAAAATGATAGACTTACATTGACATCTTCTCATTTCTTGTCCTTTTGAGGTTCCTCTAAATAAATGTGAATGCAGGAACTAATATGATTTACATATATTGATAGAGAAGTCATAAAATTCAAACAACAAATACATTTCATAGGTGAATTTACAAAAATAATAGAAAGAATAGCTGATGCTACATGTGGGCTCGGTGGTGATCTTTATGGAGTGTATCTAGCTCGGTCCTTCTAATGGTAGGTCTGGTTGGCTTTGAGATGAGTCAGGTTTAGAGCTCTGTGTTCAGTGTAGGAACTCACCATAGGAAACTGGATTACCTTGCAATTTGCATCAGCAAACATACAAAAGATGGTAATCATGCATTTGATAACATCTTATAATTCATCCTGAATCCATAGTCATTGGTGGGTTGCCAGATTCATGTATGTGTGTGGTTTATGATGTAGGGTCTCCTCACAAAGCAATGCAGATTGAGTTTTCTCTCATAGCTTACTACTTAGTTCTTCTGATTGTGTAACCATGATATATGTGGTTAAGATGCCCTTGATGGATGAAGGATCTAGAACTGGGAAATAAGGCCAGGCAGTTTTGGTGTATCCTTAATTCCAGCACACAGGAAGGCAGAGGCTGGCAGATCTCTGAGTTCAAGGCCAGCCTGGTCTACAGAGTGAATTACAGGACAGCCATGGCTACACAGAGAAACTCTGTCTCTAAAGTAAAACATAAACAAACAAAACCAAAATGAAACAAAACAAGAGTCAGTAACAATCTTTCCCCCTAGCTGGGCTACCTTGTGTGGCCTCAATGGGAGGTGTTGTGTTTCATTCTGCTGCAACTTGAGGTGTCAGGGTTGGTTGGTACCCCTTGGGAGCCTCCCTTTTTCTGAGAAGAATAGGAGGAAACAGGCAGATGGGGGATGAGGGTGGGACTGGGAGAAGATAAGGGAGGGGCCTGGTATCAGGCTGTAAAGTGATTAAATGAATAAACAAGTAAATGGGGAAAAGGAAAAAAAAGAAATTCTCTTATTTTCAGAAGATATCATCAATCAATCAATCTATCTACCTACTGTCTATCATATATCTATTTATTTATCTCATCTATCATCTATGTATGTATATATCTGTCTATCTATCTCCCTACCTACCTATCATATATCCATCTGTCTATCCATCATCTATGTATGTATTTATGTATGTATGTATGTATGTATGTATGTATGTATCTATTTATCATCTATCTACCTAGCACCGAACAATCACTCTATCTGTCTATCTATCCATCATCTATCATCTATGTATCTATCATCTAGTATCTATCATCACATATTGATTAATCATCTAAATATTAATCATCTGTCACCTATCTGTACACACATACACACACACACACACACACACACACACACACAGAGAGAGAGAGAGAGAGAGAGAGAGAGAGAGAGAGAGAGAGAGAGAGAGAGAGAGAGAGAGAGAGAAAGAGATTTTTCTTAGATGAAGCCTGACATTTTAGAATTCTTTCATGAGTTATGAGCTGAAGAATTGCACATTCAACCCTCTCCTAAACCTCAGTCGGTGTGATTTCCATTTTGTGTGACTTCCTTACTGATTTCTCAGAGCCACCTTCTCTCCATAAAGGGAGAGCTTTTGAGTGCTTCAAGGTTCTTTAGAAGTTTTTTTTTTTAAACATGTCCACAATCTACATATCAAAACATCTCCACATGTCTTTGATTATCTGTGTCTCCTTTTAAGCTTTCTGCTCCTCCAGGAAAGACCCTCTACTTTGGTCACTAAACTCTGAAACTCCTTGAGTACTTTCAGGATTAATTCATCAGTGGCAACTGAATATGAGAATGTTAATATTTATTTATTCATCTGGGTTCACTGGGTGTTCCAAAGTCCTCATGAATCTGCTGAGCTAACTTTAGCAGAATATCTACTGCACTTTGTTTTAACGTTTCCAAGTGGTCTATGGAGTTCGTTTAGAAGCTATTCATCATCTGTCCTCCCAAGGTTGGACATGCGTTCTCTGAGTGGCTTTAGTGTATCTGGCTATATTTACCTTTGAAATTGTTTTCCATAAAACAAGACAGTCAGGGATCTGAAGATAGCAGAGTCTATTAAATGTAACCACAATTCAGTACTCATGCATGCAAGAAAAATAACAAAATGATTTTCCCTCCCACTCAGTTGCTCTACTTGTATTTTCATGTTTCATGACGTAGCTTTGTTGTCAAGTTTCTGAATTCCTAGAGAACCTGTATATTCAAGCTTGTAAGGCAAAGTCAGTTGCTAATTGGCTGTATGAACAGCTTCTCAGCACAGAGATCAAGAGAGGATTCTCTACAGCACAGGGAAACCTGCAGCCACAGATTTCATCCTTCTAAAGATAAACATGGCCCACCTTTCATTGCTATTTTTCCCCAACATCAATGGATACCTAAAGAAGATAATCAAACACTTTTACCAAATCAAGGTCTTTTCCCACCAGTGTAAATGGGTGGACTACTAATACTAGCATAAGTTACTTCTGTACTCCTATGACAAAATGCCTGTAAAAAGCACATTTATAGTGGGGAGCTCTGCTTTGGCTCATGGTATCAGGGGACATAGTACATCCCATAGGCAGAAGCATGCTACCAGGGCTCCACTTTTGGTAGGAGGAGCATGAATCAGTAGCTATTCACATATTGACAGGTGAAGAAGAAAAGGATTAAAGAACTGGATCAAACCCATCTGGACCATTTCTGGACCCTTCTGGAGCATTCCTGCTATCTAGGCTGTAGTTTCTAAGGTGAGTCCTAAATGTCTGAACACAGGAACCTGCTCAGAACAGTTCACATCCAAATCTTTATAATCTCAAACAGGGAAGAATAAATGTATAACATATAAATTAAATTATTCTTTTCTTAAATGTAATTATTTCTTCAACTAAAGGAAGGGTTTTTTTGCACCTTTGATAATAACTTCAAATACAGAAAGTGAATTTGAAAGTGAAGATGCTTAATCCTTAAAGTAATTATGACATTCGATTTCCCAGAATCTCCTACCACTAAATGGTGACCCTCTCAGAGGTTCAAACTATGATTGATTTGTCTACTGAACATGTTCTGACTACATACGTGAAAATAAGTTATACTTTGAGACCATCCAATAAAACATTGAATAATCCATCCATTCATCCATCCATTCATCCACCCTCCCATTCAACCAATCAATCAACCATCCAACTAGGCAGTTCTTGAATGAAGGTTGGTATATGCCCTTAGAGTAGCTTAGTTACTTCTGAGCTGAATGCTTAGTTAGAACAAGTTTAAATATCTCTGACTCCTTAGGATTATGTTAATCTTTATTTTAGATGTTTTCATCATTATTTCAAAATTGAAAATAAGCAGGAAAGAGGTAGAAGAATCAAGATTTAATTCATCTCTATCTTAAGTCATTATTTCTCTTTATAACCACATGTGGTTGACTTCCTTCTAGGTTCCATTGTTCTAATTCCATACTTCTAATATTGGAATTGAGAAAGTCCCAGTGCATATTCACAATATCACAAATGTGGAAAGGCAGAAAGGGACTTCCTGTAAGGGTGTGTTTATTGGAGATTTTGTTGCCTGTATCCCCATGAAAGAGAATACGCTTTAATTGCTTCCAAAAGAGCTGAAACTTGTTAGCCACAAAGGTATTTCACCTGTCTTACCACTGCATCCTTAAAACAGCATACCATTTCAAATATTGGGTCTTTAGTACAAACAACAAGCATGTTAAGTAAAGACATTAAAAAATCTCTAATAATACTAATATTTTAAAAATAATTTATTTAAGACTGGAAATTACACCAATTAATTATTTCTGTGGCATCTGAAAGAAATTTCATGAAAACATAGAGTTTGAGTGCCAAACATTCTCCTGACAATGCAGAGATGATTGCAGATGCTATTTCTACAGAGTCCACTGAAAGGCTGTAGCAAAAGAATTTCACTCCCCCAGCTCTTTCTGAGACATTCATTTAACTGTCCCTCAGAATTTCAGAAACATCAAATAGAGAGTACTTTTTTCCATAAATGTCAAAAATGATATCCTGCCCTGACTTAGAATGATGAGTAAATCCAAAGTTGCAGAGTTCAGAAACAGAACAGCAGCCAAGAAAGAAAAGAGCGAGGCTTCCTACGTTTCAGAGCTTTCTAGATCACTTTGGATTTTTGCTTTTTGTTGTTATTTATGATTCAATGAGACAGACCCCTTTGCTAAAGGATTGTTCTATACCCACGCTGGTCCTAAAACCAGAATTTCAACATACATCATACACTACTTTCCATATACTTAATCTATTGCTATAATCATTCTTTCATTGTATCCACAGGATAAATGTGGGTGCATTTACTTGTAGGCCAGTCTACTTTGCTTTGGTTTCTAGTTTGACATGCTTGCTGTGTTGCACAGTCTTTGATATTTACCTCTCAAATCTTGGTAGAGAGTTTCTGGAAGCATGATGATGTTTAATAAATTCCAGAGGACAAGAACATGGTTTGGAATTGCAGCTGTCATATTTTTCTTGTTGAGAAGTCAGATAATTGAAAGACTAAATTTGGAGTCTGGTTTTGACTAGACACTTTGAAGACACTACAGTAACTTCTCATTAGAGGCACAAAACATATAAAGTAGAACCTTTCATTGACAGGCAGTTAGTGGAGCTCAAACTTCTTTCATGAATAATGAGGATCTATTACTTTTTGAAATAAGAGCTAGAAAATTAATGAGAATATTATTTTCCTTGATCTAAAGAGCATATGGTACATTTCAAAAAGAAATGAATTAAGTATGTCATCTAGGGCTGTTGGTAATAGCCACGAAATGAAATTTACCTAGGTGTAGACCAAGGGATGGATGAATTAACAATGTGGTATATCTACAAAACTGAAATACTATCCAGCTGTGAAAGGATGAAAAACAACAGAGAGAGGTTTGGAAGACTTTGCGTTAGGAGAAATAAGCCAAGTGCAGAGATAAGGATGGCGTGATTTCATTCCCTGAAATCTGAAAGAGTTAACTTCAGGAATAGAGTAGAATGGTGGTTCCCAGACATAAGGTGAATGTGGAGAGTGGGTATAAACAGGAAACATTCACCAGAAGGTAGTCGGCTACAGCTAGATAGAATAGGTAGGTTTTGGTAGTGATTACATAGCAGAAAGCTTATAGATGATTTCATATAGAACTTCACAGTAAGAATTTTGAGTATTCTCGCTACAAAGAAGTGGCAGCAAAGTGAAGAATACAAACGTGCTTGCCTTGATTTGAACATTTTAATATATTGGCACATATGTCCACCACAGGGTACCCCAAGGGTAAAGCTCTTATGTATCAATAAAAAAGGTGAAGAAGATATAGTTCTCATCCCAGGTCTTGTTGAAGCTGTATGGGAATCTCAAGGAAGGAGGGGCCACATTTCCTGCACTAGCTTTCTGGTCAAATTCTTTTTCTCTGGATAAGAGCTAGAATATCGTCCCTTAGAGCTTCCTCTCAGGTACTACTGCATTGAGGGGGAGGGGTGCAGAGTTCTGGGTCACCAATTTAACTGAGGGTGGGGAAAGTGTCTCTTTCTTGCAGGCTACTACTGTAGAAGATCTTGAGCAAGGGGATTTTTCTTTTTTTTAAATTTAATTATATATATATATTTATTACAATTTATTCACTTTGTATCCCTACTGCAGCCCCCTCCCTCATCTCCTCCCAGTCCCACCCACCCTCGCTCTTCTTCCCCTATGCTCTTTCTAGTCCCCTGATAGGGAAGGACCTCCTCCCCTTCTATCTGACCCTAGCTTATTAGGTCTCATCAAGGCTGGCTGCATCATCTTCCCCTGTGGCCTGCCAAGGCTGCACCCTGTCCTCCTTCAGAGGGAGGTGAGCAAAGAGCCATCCACTGAGTTCATGTCAGAGACAGCCCCTGTACCCCTTACTAGGGTACCCACTTGGAAACTGAGCAGCTAATGGGCTTCCATTGAAAACGGGATCTAAGTCCTCTCTATTCATGGTCCTTGGTTGGAGTATTGGTCCTTGCAGGCCCCCCCTCCCCCCGCCGCCCCGGATCAAGATATTTTGTCTCTGTTTTCCTTGTGGAGATCCTGTCTCCTCCAGGTCTTTCTATTTCTGCCTTTTCCCATAAGGATTCTCGCATTCCGGCCAAAGTTTGGCTGTGAGTCTCAGTATCTTCCTCGATACCCTGCTGGGTAGAGTCTTTCAGAGGTCCTCTGTGGAAGGCTCCTATCCTGTTACAGGGGACTTTTCTCATTGCTCTGTATAGCATAGACTTTGGCACTTGTGGGATATTCTGCTTTTCTGTGTTCTGTCTTGTAATGTTTTTCCTGGAGTCAAAAAATTCTGCTTAATCAAATGCAGCCTCTGCTTAGATGTTGGGTGACTCATCGGAGATATGGACTTCGGATTTTCCCAGAGTTTGCTTTTAGGACCCATGTGAGACATAATCAGCTCTGACACACTTGTCAGCGCTTCCATCTCAAGGATACATCTATTTTTGTTTTTCTAAAAAACTACCTTGAGTGGACATGAGATATGTTATTCTAATTTTTTTGCTTAAATATATATAGAGTTTGTACTTTCAGTTACTCTCTCTCAAAAAAGATAAACCACAAAACACCACAATAATATTTTATATAGAATAATAAAATGAAGACTGAGTTTTTCAGATCGCTGAAAGATATTTGTTCTAATATTTTATGTAACTAAAAGGGATTTGGATGAATTTGATTTATACATTAATATCCAAACAATAGATAATAAACACAATTTGAAGTGTGTCTGAAATAAAACAAATTTACTGTATTTACTGAAGTGTATAGCATATACTAGATAAGATTAAAATCAGTAAAATATAATTTAAATATTAACACACAGCTACGTACACTTATTACCGTCTTATTCACTTTTAATTAAATTTTATTTTCTGTGAATTCATGTGTATTGCATTTCTATTATTTCTGCCCCTCTGTCTTTCCCTTCTAATTCTTCTCTTCTCCTTTACCTCTCAAATTCATGACCTCTTCTTTAATTAATTACATGCTTGCACACACACATGCACAATACATCCTATTTGAATGCCTTTAGTGTTGCTTGTATGTATGTGTGTTTAGAGTTGCCCATTTGAGATTGGATCACATGTCAGAGAGCTCATCTGGGGAGAAAACCAATTTTCCCTCTCTTAGCAGCCCTTAATTGCCTGTAGCTCTCCATCAAGGGTGATTGTGTGATCTCAGGACCGTTAGCATTAATATCAACTGGGAACTTTTTAGAAAGAAAGACAAATTCTTCAGCCTTTCTGTTGCTTCCTTTCTTCTTTATCCCAAGATGGGTAGAGTCAGCAACATGTGCTTTTAATGTAAACTATATTCATGATTAAGAGATTCTAATTGTGTCATGCCTGAGAAATAAAGTTCTAAACAGGAAGTGAATTGACTTATCAAAAGAAGGTCAAATAGTTTTAGTTTTTGACTTCATGTTAGATTTGAGATGAGAAGAAAAGAAACTTAACATGTGTTTATGTTACTTCTTATGATCTCACTGTGCTTTCATCTACCTCATAGTATGATGTCACTGTGCATTCAACTATGACTTAAGAGTATCACAAAAACCTAATGAATTAGACAAGCTAGTTAGCCCTGATTTATATCTTTGCACCTAGACAATGGCAAGGTGTCATTGTTGGAGGCCACATAAACTGAATAGAAACCCATTGCGGTCCTTTTTTTTTTTATTGGATATAGACAAAGTTATCCTTTCATGAGTGATAAAGCCAGGGATAGGGCAGGTGAATGCAAGTTTTGAACCTGATTTTGAACATCTTGTCCTGTGTATGAAGAGAATAAGAAACATTTCACAGCATTTTCGTCTTTTAAGGCCTATACGTTAGGCCTTAACCCAATGTTAGATTCAGCTCACAGGTATGCCTTTTTATGATTCTAATCCCTGAACAACAGTGTATTTAAACACTACAAAACTAGAAAACTACAGAGCCATTACTATGTCCTATTCATTAATCCTGTTTTAATTTATTAGATTATAATTTGATTACAACATTTATCCATACCTTCAAATTCATGGCCTTTTAAAAAACCGCTATTGCATGCATGTATGTGTATGCAAGCTGGGCATGGTGGTGCATACATGTAATCCCAGCACTCAGGGAGGCAGAGACAGGCGGATCAATCTGAATTAGAGGCCAGCCTGGTCTTCAAAGTGAGTCCAAGACAGCCACGCTACACAGAGAAACCCTGTTTCAAAATTAAAAAACAAAACAAACAAAAAGTGGTGCTTATATGTATATGCACATATGTGTCTAAATATAACCTGGTTAGTATGTGTAATGGTACCTCTATGCCTCTTTTCAGGGCTTATCATTTATCAATTCAAAACACATACCACACACCGTGCTATCCTCTACAGTGCTTTTCCAGGTAATGGTGTATTTTAAAGAATTCAGTAAAAATTGAAGAGCTATTTATGTTCTCATTTCATTCATCTTAATGTGGGCTTCGATGCTGTAATACGTTCCTTTCCTATGTAAATAAACTCCCTGGATCTAATAATATGGGTAACACCCCAGGTAAAAGGTAAATGGCTGAAAATTAGGAGGCTTAGTGATTTATACATGTGCAACATTAGAATGTACTCAGAGATTGTACTCAGAGGTTGTGCTTAAATGTTAATTTTATGTTTTTGAGTGTTGGCTGTGGTCAGTCAGGTAAAGAGGGGAAACAGACTCAACCCTGTAAGAGCCTCCTCTCTTTTGCTTCTCATTCTATAGCTTAACACCAGTGAAGACTTAATAAATGCTGAGTTTAAATACATTTTATGATTCCATTTCAAAGAGAAACACTAAAGAAACTGAAAATTAATTAAGTTAGTGAAAACATTGGCCATACCCAATAACAGACTAAACACTCACAATTATAAAACACGGTTTTCCATGCTTGATAAATATATAATGATCCCTAAACACTAAACACGTGCAGTTCAAGTGTCTAATACATTCACTTTTAAAATGTTTTTATCAATTATTTGTGAGTTTCACTTAATGCATTCCCAATCTCCCTTCCCTCCAAAACAAAACAAAATCAAAACAAGGCGTAAAAAAATCTCATTGTGAAAGCTGTAGTGTGTCACAACGTGTCCCACAGTTTAACATTCTGTCCACACATCTTCACTTGCAAATTTTCCCTTCAATGAGTCATTGCTCTGGTTCAAGGCCTCTGGCTTCTGCTACACCACCAATACTGAATTCTCACTGCTTCTTCTCGTGGATATCCTCTTGTTGCCCTGTGTCATATTGATCCTGCAACTTTGGACCTGTAGGATTGGCCCTTTCTTGCACTCCAAAAGTTCATAGATGAGGTAGATATTGGGGTGGGCCAATTCAGCCCTGGCCTTGGCACTGGGTGGTTCTGAGTTGTTAATCAGTCCACCAGCTAGCTGTCCCTCCACCTCCACCAGGGGGAGCTCTCCAGCAAGGCAATGGCACGGGGGTAGGGTCAGTTCTGCTCTCAAGCCCTTGGGGCCCCTCTCACCCAAATCCACACCACCAGAGATCTATCTCTGTAGTGCTTCCCAGTTGAGGTTCAGGGATCCTGCCATTTTTAAAAAAATAAATTTATTTATTTTTATATCAGTCACAGGTTAGGTTTTTTGCATCCCATGCGCAGCCCCCTCCTTCATTCCCTCCCAACCTCCCCAACCCTCCCTCAATTCCTCCCCTTCCCCTCCAAGTCCACCAACAGGGGAGGATCTCCTCCCCTTCCATCTGACCCCAGATCATCTTGTCTCCTCAGGGCTGGCTGCAATGTCCTCCCCTGGGATCTAGCCAGGCTGTTACTCCCTGGCGTGTATGGGGGA